>JAHZTW010000001.1:169253668-169293274 GCA_020283515.1 Alliaria petiolata | reverse complement strand
ATGCATGTACAGATCTGTTCTAATGATTAGTAATTAATTGAGCAAATATGGCAATAATGATAGCAAAATCAAACTGTAAAATATAAGGGTATAAATGAAGTAGGACCAAATGAATATAAAAATGAAAATGAACAAAGAAGAGAGGGTATAGTGTGAGCTGCGATTGCAGAACCTGTCGCTATGGCCCTCTCCAATTCAGACAAATCAGACTGCAGGTCCCAAACCCTTGTTCTATTTCGTGATTCACATTATTGTATGCTTTTATCTCCACACTTCTTATCTATACATGCATATATATTATACGTCTAAATATTATCTATGACTATATACAAGTTGCCTAACGTATCCGTACGTATATATACATATAAGTTTGAGTCTATTTAGACCATTTTCAATCAATTTACCATATACTCAATGAAAGTAACATTTAATTTCTACTTCAATTAACAACCTTATAGATAGCGAAGGTGTTTAGATTTTGTCTACATCAATAGAATTTATGATGTAGAAAAAACAAAAAAACAAAAAAAATTATGATGTAGAAACTATGAATATTCACGATATACCTGTCTTAAAATCATATGATTTAATTAAGTGAAAACACGTATTTGTGAAACATCACATATGTTTTTGTTGACGAAGGTATAGAGATTTTTTTTTGTTAAATATAATGGATATGCGAGTAATGGTAAGATATTAATCCACATCAAAAAAAAAATATACATAGCTTAGGTATAGATGAAAGGGTATTATACTATTAATTAATAGTATTTTGTCTTATCAAAAATGAAATATTTGCTGATAGAAACATGCCTAACCCAATATTGCAACTGGTATCCAATGTGGTATTCGTGTATCCATATAATTTCATTAGTGGTCACGATCGCATATATGAAGCCAAATCTAGTCTCACGTTTTCACAAAGAAACATCAAGAAGCATACAAAACTTCTCCAAACAATTTCTTCTTTTTTTGCATGATTTTATCGATTGGAGCTACCAAAAAAGTTTCTGTTTGAAAATATAATATTTCTAATGTAGCTACTCGTAGTCACTATGATAAATTATTTTCAAATACCTTCCCAAGCATATACAATATCGTGATATACAATGAAAGGAGTGTAATGCGTATATCGCTTTGATTTATCAATTGGTTTCCATCCACTACCACTAGAATAGCATCGAGAGAGATCCAGTGTGGATTTAACCTATAGGACGCTCTTACACCAGGAGACAATTAGCATTTGTTATCAAATAAAAAAAAGGAAATTGGAATAACTATATTGTGTTTTGAAATTTAATATCCATGTAATATTGGGATTCTGGTTTTTATATTGTCGTATTGGAGTAAAGGTAATCATCATATGGTACAACAATATTAGAGAAGAAAGATGAAAATCACGAGATATGTATTTCATGTTGTCCAAATTCGTGGACAAACGATTCACTATGACTCAGAATATTTTTTTCTTGGATTTACTATTGTACTATTTTTTTTTTTTCTCTTGTTCATAAATAAAACGGACACAGACATGTAGGTATAATGCATATTATGGAATTGGCGGTTGGATCGTACGTACGTATTACTTGAACAAGTAAATGTCGGGATTTTGACAGAGGAAGCGAATGAGCAAAACTATGCCAACATATTAAATAAAGACAGAGCTTCCTTTCATTTTTTTTCTTCATGAATCGTAAGATTTCAACTATTATTTTACCTACCATCACTAGCTACTCTTGTCCTTGAAACATTTATTGATTTTTTTTTTTTTTTTTAACATGTTTTCTTATTGAATTTTACCTTTCATTTTTATGTTTATTCTATAGAAACCAAAGCTAAAGCATTATAGAAAATATATGTTTTATAATTCTTTGATACATTTAAATTTAACCACAGATAATTCTTTGATACATTTAAATTTAACCACAGATATAAGTTAATCTTACATGTTACTTAAAAATGATTATAGTTACTTAAAACGGGTATCGTTTCGAATACAGTCTATGCTTTTGGACAGTTAAAATGTTAGATGGTTATATTCAATCCGACTGGTCCAACTAGAACAAAACACAACATGTTTGCAGGGTTTAATCAAAGCTTGCATCTACGAAAATAGAAAACAATAGCGAGTCAAAACATGAATGTACTTGTACAAACTTTACAAAGTAACTCAGTCAATCAGAGTATTGGGAGGGTCAGTAATTGTTTCTACCAAGGAGGTGTGGGTAAGAAATTAATTGCAATGGGAAATTCGAGGGTCGTCAATTCATAGAGTTGACAAAACAAAACAAAAAGAAATGAAAGGCAAGCAAGTTTTTTTTTCCAATAATATTATTGTATATTCAATTTTGTTACAGTATAACAGAAATGAAGTTGATTTTTGAATTAAGTAATGAAGTGGGGGTTTGGATGTCTCATCAGTCATCACTGCAAGCAAGAGGATGTCTTGTTCTCAGACAAAGATTTTGAGGGTATCTTCTCTCTACACTATTTACTTTTACCCTTTTTTCACATTATAAAAGAAGAAACAAATTTAAAAACTCTCTTTTTGCGTGTGTGTGGAAAATAGGTGGCATTCACTAGCGTGACCCTTGTTAAGCCACACATCAAACCTGAAATCTCTCCTGAAACCAAATTTTATTAAACACCATCGATATCACGTTGCAAGCTTTGAAGCCAAACCCATTCAGGCAATGTCATTAAGTTAGTCAATAGACAAACCACTGTCCTAAAAGCAGGTATAGAGACATCTGATTTTAGTTAGTTAGTTTGTCTTCTCAATAAAAACAACAACATAACTTCACGAGTATCAACAATTTCTTTACTATACATTGATTTAAGGCAGTCTAGCTGTTCTAGCGGTCTGGAGTGAAAGAGAGTAAAACCTAGACACATGAGCAAGTCTTGGAGCTAATTTGAACAGTAAAAGTTCTAATCTGAGCACCAACAAGTTCACCAAACTGATCATCAGCTTTCTACAGTGTCCTTTGAGAGACGGACATCATCAGGCTTTTCTGTTAGAGGATGTTTATCGCATTCAGTACCAGCTGGGAAAGTGACACTGAATACAGTGATTTTTCTTCGTCTGACGATGATGAAACTATTGAAGTTAATTGGTTTCAGATTCTTGTTACGCAAGTAAGCACGACACTATTCAATTCTCTCCGTTCTCAAACAGAACATGAGAATAAAACTGTGATGATCTTTGTTTCTAAATGTTCAATAAGATAGATAATCATTCGATTTAACTCTTTTATGGTTTACATCTTTATGGCTCGCAACTAAACCAGGTGAGGGAAATCTTGAGAAAACATCCAGATCTCACTAACTTCAAAATTCAATTCAAAGAACAAAAAGCTCAAGAATGGATATCTCAGCTTACTTGGTAGACCTGTAACACACTTGAAACCATTATAGTCAAGGAAGCAAATTGAAACGCAGTAGTGAAACCTTATTATTCAAAGGGGGATCTATTTCCCTTCAACAAGGTTTCACTAACCTGTTTGGTAACTGCTGGGCCAAGAACTTTAGTCCGAGTGCTGCTGACTGCTGTCATACAATCTTGGTTGATAAATCACTTTAGGAACAGGTGACACATAAAATACCCATGACAAATTAGCTAGCCCATGGGCCGACCTTAAGAAAATTGTAAAAATCCGTGGATTTCTTCCAATTCGCAACAGGAAAATCTTTAAATTGGCTAAAAGATAAAGAGTTGGAAGAAAAACAGCGAAACTAAGTGAAATATCCAAATGATAGACTTAATTTTTTGTATTACAAAAACCAAACCGCAGGCACAACGATTATACAAATGAAGCAAACAAACTAGAAACAAGAAAACTTAATACAAACCGAACCAAATCCAAACATAACAACCCACACCAATCAGGCTCTAAACGTAATCAATCATATATAGAAGTAATTTACCGGAAAATGTTTCTTTAAAGGTCAAAGCAAAAATGTTTTTTTTTTTAAAAACGACGTAAATACATCAAGTAGAAAACTGAACTTAAAACATTTAATCACGGACCAAAAAGCTTTTTCACCATTTCCTCATATATACAAGTCCAAGGGGTAATGTTGGAATTTCCCTAAAATGAAAACTGTCAGCGTCTGATTTTATTTTATTTTTGGTTTGATTTGCCCGAGTCTGGGAGAAGCTCTATCTCTCTCTCTCTCTGTCCCTTATCTTTCCAGAAGAAGCGATCCTTCACTTTGTCTTCTCCGTTCTCTTCGCGATCAACTCGTTTGCAGCCTTCAGGTCAATGTTTGCTCCTTTGTTTCTTTTGCCTCAAAAACTCGATTTCACTTTCCTCTGATTTTTACGGTGCGATTTCTTTTCGAGAGTGTGATCGGATCTTTTCTTCCAGTCATCTGATTCAATCGATTTTGAGAGTTATTGGAAATTGCGTTTGCTACTTGATCTGTTTTTGTTTTTTTCTTCTCGGCATTTCACCGATGCTTGTAGATCGTGTTTGTTATGCATTCTCGTTGATTGAAAAAAATGTCAAATTGTGACACGATGATGACGAATTTCGTCTCAGATCTTTTTTGTTTTTTTTTGTTTTTGGTTTCCTAATTATTTATAGTTTTCTCGTGGGCACTCGTGGTTTCATCTGATATGATTATGCTTCTTCTCTCTGCACTTGTAGGGATTCGGATCAGTTCAATCTCAAGTGGTGTTAAGTTTCTCAACTATCCATGGATCAGGCGGAACTGACTATGGATCAGGTTGGTGATATGATGATATTTATCTTGATTTTGCGTATTCATAGGCTACACAATTTCGGATTTTGACTTTCATATTTTGCATAGAGCATCGAACCTCTGTTTTGGTCTGAATATATTCAGACATCCTGATCATAAAAGTTTTGGCGAGACTAATAACAAATTTAAACAAGATCATAAAAAACGTCGTTTTAGATCTTTGCAACT
The DNA here is from genome assembly GCA_020283515.1 of Alliaria petiolata. NCBI lineage: Eukaryota > Viridiplantae > Streptophyta > Magnoliopsida > Brassicales > Brassicaceae > Alliaria > Alliaria petiolata. The sequence goes on along the minus strand of JAHZTW010000001.1, from coordinate 169,288,339 downwards.
TTGACTACTTAGAAATGCTAATGATGTGCTGAATGTTTTTAGCTCCGAAAGACATGCTGAACATAATCTTTTTGGTAAGATATGAACAATGACAAGTTCAAACAAGATCATGCGAACCATCTTTTAAGATCTTTACAACTTTGACTACTTGGAAATTTTAGTTATACGTTTTTGTCAGATTTTGTCAGTGTGGTTTTATTGGAAAAGTTGGCAAACATCGTGATAGTCTTACTTGTGGTTTTTACAGCATTCAATATCTGTTGTTGTTTTACCTTGCAGGTATTGAAAAGGGATATTCCATGGGAGACTTACATGACAACTAAGCTGATTTCAGCAACAGGTCTCCAGCACTTACGGCGCTATGATAAAAAACCTGAAAGTGCAAGGGCACAGTTGCTGGATGAAGTAAATCTTCCACAACTCTCTTTTTCTCATTTCAAACAGTTTACAGAAACTTGAGTCAGTTTCTCTGTGTTATTAGTGGTTGAAGTTGTATAATGACCATGCCAGCATTAACCTTGTCGTTATGAAGTGATATGTTGTGTTGTTATTGCAGGATGGTCCAGCTTATGTTCATCTGTTTGTTAGCATCTTACGTGATATATTCAAGGAAGAAACAGTGGAATATGTGTTGGCTTTGATTTATGAAATGCTCTCAGGTAAATAAAACCTGTAGATATTTGCATTTCTCTTTTCATCATTTTAGATACCGACTAATATTAATGCATCAACTGTTTTCCAGCAAACCCAACACGAGCTCGGTTATTCCATGATAAATCTTTGGCAAATGAGGATACTTACGAGCCTTTCTTGAGGTGAGTCCCTATGCAATACTTTTATGACTGTAATTTGGTCTAGGCAAGTATTGTTTCCCACGCTTATTGGATTCTGCTTTGGAAAGGTCTAGGACTTGTTGCATTTTTCTCATTCTCTTACTTGACCTATTAACGTGTCAGATTTCCTTTCTAGTTTTCTTGTATTCTACTGTTTAAATCTATGGTGTCAAATGAACTTGACCTTACCTAGGGACAGGAAACAGCTGTTTCTCAAAAATATTAATACGTCTGCGAGTTTATGTTTAGTGGGTCGTTTTCACTTGATCTGACTTCTTACTCCTGCACGTATGGTGTAGTTGTTGCAGCACGAAATTTCGTTGCTTTGTCTGTTCTGTCACTTGACCCTTGCTCGCCTTGTCTGATATCCTGATTTAGTCATGATGAGTCAGTTTATTAGTTCAACTACAACCTTCCTGACAAAGGGGAAACATATGTAAAACTCCATTGAGGGAAACTGATTTCAGTTAAATTTTTGCTTCATTTTGTATGTTTATCTTCAAAAGTATGCAAGCTAAAAGATATGTCCTCTTTCAGGTTGCTGTCGAAGGGAAATTGGTTCATTCAAGAAAAAAGCTGCAAGATCCTTGCCTGGATAATAAGGTATTATAGAGTTCAATACTGCTTATATACTTTATTAAACATGTATCTGACATACATCATTGTTTACTTGGCGGGTCTTGCTCTTCTCTCAATATAAAGTGCTAGGCCAAAAGCTGGTAATGGTGCTATTGCTAATGGAGAAGCTTCGGGTTCTAAGAAACATATTACTACAATTGATGATGTACTCAAGGGGTTGGTGGACTGGCTTTGTGCTCAGGTTCTTCTTATTTTCTCTTTCTCTCTTTCCTCTTTGTTTTCTTTCTAGTTTATGTTAGCCTTGGATTGGTGTTTCAGTGTTATTGATTTTTATGTCCATCATAGATTATTAGATTTCACAATCCTTAATTCTGAAATGCAGTTGAAGCAACCTTCTCATCCTACTCGTGGTGCGCCGATTGCAATCAGCTGCCTGTCGTCTCTGCTTAAGGAGCCTGTTGTTAGATCATCGTTTGTTCAGGCAGATGGGGTGAAATTACTTGTCCCTTTAATCTCCCCAGCATCCACTCAGCAGTCTATCCAGGTAACTATATATTTGGTGGAAGTAGTATTCAGTGAAAAAAAAGTCCACTAAAGCTGTTAAGAAGTATTGCAGTTTCCATATCATGCAAAGTGGTAAAACCTGTTTTGATTTTTGAAATGAGTACTAAATCTGTGGATTTATGTTGCTCCCTAATTCTAAAGTGTGGGCTGGATAAATCAGTAACTATTAGATAGTTCTGTTTCAGTTTCTCGTTTTGTCATAATTTCTCAGTAACTAATTCTTGTGATTTGTATGCTCTCGACCAACAGCTTCTCTATGAAACATGTCTCTGCGTATGGCTGCTGTCCTATTATGAACCCGCAATAGAGTACTTGGCAACGTCTAGGACAATGCAAAGGCTCACGGAGGTGGTTAAGAGCTCGACTAAGGAGAAGGTGAGCTATGTTCTCTTGTGTGACTAAGTCATTGCCATCCTCCAATCTGTTTGAATCATATGACACTGTTTGGTTTATCAATCAGAATCTCTATTGTGCAATACCATGAATTGAGTTTTTTTTTTGATGATTAATTTTGTGCGATCCACTTGGTATGTTTATCTTAACAGTATTTTTGTCTTATAGGTTGTCAGGGTGGTCATATTGACATTCAGGAACTTGCTTCCGAAAGGTACATTTGGTGCCCAGATGGTTGATCTTGGACTCCCACATATTATCCACAGTCTAAAAACACAAGCATGGAGTGACGAGGTAATAAAAGTGAAATACAAAGCCTGAGGACTGTTTCTTATTAGCTGTTATTGTTGAACATGGATTTCTTATTTTTCTGCTAAATCTAGAGTGATAAAATCTGGTTATATAAGCAGTTGTTTTAGCATATGCCTTTATTGCAAGCATGGTCGTGGTTAAAACCTGTTTAATTCTGGATTTGTTAGGACTTGCTGGATGCACTAAACCAACTAGAAGAAGGGCTAAAAGACAAGATCAGGAAATTGAGTTCCTTTGACAAATATAAGCAAGAGGTTCTTCTTGGCCACCTTGACTGGAACCCAATGCACAAAGAGGCCAATTTCTGGCGTGAGAATGTCACTAGCTTTGAGGAGAATGACTTCCAGGTATTCTTCTTTATTCCTCTCTCCTCAACAACAACCACTTGTAGGGTTCAAAGCGGGATAGCTCGGGCCTGTTTGGTCCATCACAACAAGGCTAACTATTTGTTTAAAACTTGTGGATGCAGATACTCAGGGTCCTCCTCACAATCCTGGACACGTCAAGTGATCCAAGATCATTGGCCGTGGCATGCTTTGATCTCTCACAGTTCATACAGTACCATGCAGCGGGGAGAGTGATCGTAACAGACCTCAAGGCGAAAGAACGAGTGATGAAACTGATGAACCATGAGAACGCTGAGGTTACCAAGAACGCTCTCCTGTGCATTCAGAGGCTTCTCCTTGGTGCTAAGTACGCTAGCTTCTTGCAAGCTTGATGGGACTTCCATGTTTCTTTCTATATGTGGAAAGTAACCAAAACACACAGATTGTGTTTCCCTTTTTTTCCTGTGGATTTGTTGTTCACTCCAGACAAAACCTGCTCCAACTCCTGCCTGCTTCTTTGCTTTCGATTCTACATTCCAAGACCATCTCTTTATTACATTTGTCCTGGAAAATCTGCTATTGTATGCTTAAATAATTTCTGCGGTTGTTTTTTTTTTTTGTATTTATTTATCCAATAAAAAGGCCTTGAGGAATGCTATTGTTACAGACAGCAATTTTGGGCCAGTTTGTTGTACGACGCAAGTGAGAGTTTCGGCTTATATGCAGATGAGATATAAATATGGTTACAGCTTTGATTTACTTTTTGTTGCATGTTCAGTCAGATTTATGCATTCACTACAAGTGGGTTATGTGGTTTGTTGCTAGTTATGGCTGCAACAACAAAATACTTGTATTAGGTTTGCTTACTACTAGTGCATTCGCCTAACGATCGGCCCAGTAAAAAAACTGAAGACGAATTTATTCGTGCAATCCACGATTACAACATATTAATCATTTGTTGCTGTCTAATCTTATTATCATGTCCTTTAGAAGTACACACATACATACACACATTTATAAAGGTATGCTACCTTTTACAACTGGAATCATCACATCTGTGACATGCTTTACGGTTGTGGGATCTTGAAAGTAAGAAGCATATGATTTATTCAGTTTTGTATACAGACCAACTTACAGAGAAGAAGATGAACTGAATCACTTGATGAGAATGCATCTAGTTGGTGCTCCTTCCGCTCCAACCAATCTCAGAGGTAAGCAATGAAGAGAGTACATTCCTACCTCCACATCATCCAGCTTCAGCGCTTCCACAGGGATTATATCCTGAAAATCATGCGTAAGCTCACAGCTATGTTTAATCATATATCATGGCTTGATATCCAAACATCACAACAGAGAAGAAGACACAGATAAGGTTTTTCCTTCAGAAGTGGCACAATGCAATGGCAATTTTCAAGAAACAGAAGCAATGTTTAGTTACTTCGAAATTTTTATAGAGAAAGATATATATACTCACCCTTCCTGCAAGAATAACCTTGTGCGTTGCAGGTGATTCCACAAAAGCAGCAAAGGAAAGATAATCAAGCCCTGGATTTGACAAGGCAGGATAAAGCCGGTTTCAGGAAATAGTGATAATAGGAGCTAAGAAATACTCTTAAGATATGAAAACAAACACATGAACACAAAAAAGGCAAAGAAACAGAAATTCCATCTCTTACCAACAAGTTTGATGTCTGTATTCTCAACCAACCATTTGGCCCCATCGGTCATGAACCCAGCAAAGCTTGAATCGAACTCTTTCTTAAACATAAGCCGCCTGATCATCCAACCAATGAAGAAAGCAGTGTTTTCAGGTTCGAAATGAGAGTAAGATTATGTTAACACTCTGTTCATATATAGACTTTTACCTGTCAGTGTTGAGTGTTCTGAAGAGCACACGACGAACTCCCCTTGGAATATGAAGTGATTCCATTACCTCAGCTATATAATAATTCAACCCAAAACATTAATCAAAGATTTTTCTATGAAAAAGAAATCCAATTATAATCAAACTCACCAGTGATGTTCTTATCTCTCGGAACATCAACCAACAAAGCAGGACCTAAAGGAAATTACAGAAGTCAATTAAAAAATGATCACGAAGAAGAAAGAAACAGAAGAAAGATTCGGAGGCGATTACCGTTTAGGACTTGGAGGTCAAGCGAATCGGAATCGAAACCAGCGTCGTAATACTTGTCAATGAAGTGGCCTGGAGCATCAACGTGGGTTCCTGAGTGAACAGACATTTTCATCTCCGATACGTTAGCCAATGATCCATTCTTCATACTCGCGGCCAGTCGCAGGAAATTCACCATTCCCTCCTTAGACTCCCAAGCCGGCATCTCCGGCGAGTAACGGTGGCTGATGTCGAATATCTTCCCTCCGCCATATACCTCCCGGCGGATTGGCTTCAGATCGTCGGAGCGTTCCCCTGCGACGCCGAGGAGAGGTGAGAGGGAGAGTGCAGTGGCGGCGAGGATGAGGAGAGGGAAATCGACGGAGCGGGTCATTATCTCGGGTCGCGGATTAGCTTAGCTGGTGGTGGGCTATCAAAATTATCAAAATCGAATATGATGACTGACGATCTTATAATACCAAAAATTTAAGTATTAATAACGTACCTTTTGACTTTTTGACTTGGGCAAAGCCGTTTGTATTGACTCTCTTTTTTTCCCAGATTTCAACTCTTTTTTTTTTTTTTTTTTTCCGACACGATTTGCGATCAAAATTAGGTAATGGCGATATATACAATCAAATTTGGAAAGAAACATAGCATGATATGGATGTAGAGTTGAGTTTCTTTGTCCCAAGCGTAGGAGTTTTCTTCCAAGATTATGCGCATGAATGCGAACGAATTAGCAAAAAACACCCCAAAAAAAATACAGAATATTAGCAACATCTCAAGATATAGGTCAGTGTCAATCTCTCAAAGTCTCAAGTAGGAATCTGATATAAGCTAAAGTTAGATTATCTAACATGTAAGGTTACGAGTCTTCTCATATGTTTCTTCTTTCCCATCTTTCTAACTCAATTTTTAGCTTTAGTTCCTTTTCAGTTAACCGAGTTTTATCACGAACCGATGAACTCATTTCATAAAACTGTCGATCGGTTCAACACTACTAACCGACCACCGAACAAAAAAATCGAAAATCTTGGTTCGGTTATCTCAGGCCTAAAAGAGACGGTAAAAAGGGAGAGATGTAAAACTCGGAACTGTGCATAAAGCTGGTCAGCCGGTGGAAGAAGTTACAAATCATAATTCAGAAACATTCAGAGAGCCAAAAAAACAAAAATACTATTCCATTCTGATGAAGTAGAATTTAAGTGATATGACAGAATACAAAAAAAAAAAAAAAAAAAAAATGATGATGACAGTAATAAACAGATGGGGACATTTTATCAGTTTTTAGAAGAAGATTGGAAGATGAAAACCGCAGCTAGAACACCAACCAATGCTGTAACAGCCAAAGCAACCGTAGGCAATGGACCCGCTACCCCAAAATTCTGAACAAAAACCAATAAGACATATATTAGATTAAAACTTATATATGGTTTTCTACATTTCTCAAATTGCTCTTTTGATTTTTGTTTAAAAAAGTTTCATAATCAAAATTATCATAGTTTTGACATTATTACCTCAAGAAGTCCTTTCCCAGTGGCAATCTCAACAGTAATGGCGACTGCAAAACCAACCATAGCGCCACGACCAAGCCATATGTCCAAACCGCTGCCTCCCTCTGTACTTTGCTCGCTTCTAACGGAGACTACTGATGCTCCTCTGTTTCCACTTCTTCCTCCTCCACGAGCCATTCTAATCTTCAATGGCACTGAAGCAGAGACACAAAAACAAATTAAGAAGGAAAGTTTATGTTTTTGGGATCTACTCACCTTACCAAGAAAGTGCGTAAAGCATCTTCATACAAATTGGAAATTTTTATGACTACTGCAAGGAATCAGTGACCGAGTCAATCTGAACTTTCCCCTAATTCCAGAGAGCCAAACCACATATGAACAATCCAGTCGGTAATACGAATCCGAAACCACTACCCAGAATTCAGCTAATTAAGATACCCAGAAACCCTAATTACAACTTCAAATTTCAATTTAGAAAATCGTGGAAACAGCTCAGGGCCAAGGAAGACCGTACAGAGAGGAGAACCAGAAGCGAAGCTGGATCGGCTTCCAGCAAGTTGTGGTACATGAACCCGACAAGTAGAGCTAGGGTTTGTGATTCTGGCTAGCTTTATGGCGCCAGGATCTGGCAGGATAAAATCCGAAACTAGTCAGATACACTACTAGAAAGAATGAACCATACCTCCGAATAGGGAAAGAGAGAGTACTTGGGGGAAGAGAGAAGGCGAGAGACGCAGAGAGTTGAGATAAGGCCATCTTCCTTCTCTGTAGATATTATCTAGCGCTGTTAATTCCCAATTGGCGCCACTCTTCTTCTCCTTCTTCTACTACTAATCCTTTCGTCATATACTTCTCAAGCGTCGCAGAAATATCTGTTCCAGCGAACGACACGTGTCTTCTCTCCACTCATTAAGTTCGTATCTTGTTTTTGGGAAACGGCTGCGTTTCACAGACTTATGATGAACTGTACCTGTACCACTTCTTTGGACATCTGAACCAAACCGAACAACCTAAACTTAACCAAGGCAAACCAATTTAAGAATTTGATCGGTTTATGATTTCATTTCTTTTTGGTTGGTTGAATCGATTTTCAAATTCAACCAGGCAAGTTTAAGAAATTCGAACTGCCGACGAAAGTGTGTTCGATGTTTGATCCCAAATACATCAGGGATATTTTTATCCAGAGAAGAAAGAAGCACAAGAATCATTAACCATAAAGATGAAACATCTCAGAGACTACTACTCTCTCAAGTCTCAACATTAACAAAACTGCAAGAAAGGCCAAAGATGACATTATTGCCTAAAGTACCAACAAACGCAAACCCTTGAACAAATCCTCACATTCAAGATTCAAGACACCAAACTAGAGCTTGAGGAAGACAAACTCCTCCACCGCTGGGATTTCCCCAATCTTCTTAAGAGTCTCCTTGCTTGGCTGATCATCTACTCCAATCGCCATAATCGCCTGCTTCCTCGGTGCGATTCTTCCAACGCTCATGAAGTTAACGTTCACGTTAGACTCTCCAAGGATGCTCCCGACCGTCCCGATCATACCTGGTTGGTCCACCTGCCTGCACAGTATGATACTACCTTCAAGAGTCACATCCACCTCGAACGATCCAACCTTTGTCAAATGCGGGACTCCGTCTTTAACCCTTCCTTCCACTTTCACCTCTCCTGATTCCGACAACGAACTCGCGAATTTGGACTCCACGTTGCCTAGCTGAACAGTTATTGTCTCCAACGGGTTCTCTGGTGACCCGTCCAAGAGCACACGTTCCTCTGACAGCCTGAGACCTCTCTGCTTGGCTGTGAAATCAGCGTTGACCAAGTTCACGTATACGTCAGAGATTGGCTCGATGATTCCCTTTGTGATCATGGCTCGAAGCAGTCTTGTGTCCAGATCGTCGGTGGCTCGCGCCGAGGTGTATGAGACTTTCACGTTTTTCACGCCGCTTCCTCCAGCTACCAGTTGCACCGCCAGTCTCCCTAGTTTCTCGGCTAGTATCACATATGGTTTCAGCTCAGTCAGAACCTGCGGATACAAAATATGATGTAAGCTTGAGCAGATAACAAATGTTCCAATTGGACTCTGATAAGAACAAAGCTATGAAACTGCTATTCTTATTACACTCCTCGATAACTGCTCTCTACTCTAGCCAGCTCAGAATAGCTCTAATCTGCTACATTTGGTCCTATACTAGCTGAACTTCTTCAAAACTTCTCAGAATCTCATTAAACAAAAAGAGGCAAGGACGTTTCTATCTTTGATTCAATTTCGAATTTGATGAAGCAAAAACAACTTCTGTGCTCACCTCAGCAGAAACCATAGGTGCATTGACTGCAGTAGCAGCAAGCTCTCCATTCAGAGCTCCAACAACAGCTTCAGCAATTTCGATGGCAACTCCTTCCTGTCAAAGCCAAAAAAAACAACAACTAAATAACAGAAGCCAGACAGCAAAAACAAGATTAAATATCACCTGAACAAAAACACAAATTGCACACCTGAGCCTCCATAGTACTGGCTCCAAGATGAGGTGTCACAGTGACCCTCTCGTGCTGCACGAGCTTGCTGTCTTTAGCCGGTGGCTCTTTAGTGAAGACATCAAGTGCAGCCTGAGCAACAATGCCAGAATCCAGGGCTCTCACTAACGCGTCTTCGTCTATGACACCTCCACGAGCAACATTGACGATGCGAACTCCTTTCTTCATTTTGGCAAAGGTCTCGTCGTTTAGTATCTTGTTTGTTGCTGGGGTAAGAGGCATGTGCAGAGAAATGAAATCCGCGGTGGCGAGGGCTTCATCGAAGCTCACTAGGTCAACACCAATGGCGTGAGCACGGTCTGCTGGGGCATATGGATCATGAGCAATGACACGCATACCAAGACCTTTGGCACGACGAGCAACTTCCGTCCCAACTTTCCCGAATCCCAACACTGCAAGGGTCTTTCCAACAAGTGAAACACCCACATACTTGTTCCTCTTCCACTCTCCTGCATTACAGAGATATTAAAACCAAGATCTTTCAGAAAACTCATCCACTAGTCAGTAAGTTTACAGTCAATCCACACACACACGCACAAGCATCATCATAACTCAACATTTTGCCCAACTTCCATCAACAAGTTTTGGCGAAATACAACATACACTTGTAATCCTGGCATCGTCAACAGTAGAGAAAAAGGAAAGCTCATAATCTAGATTCGTAAAATGGAAAAGCCATCAATCACAGGTATCAAAAGAAACAAAACAATTAAGTATATAGCAACGTATGGAAAGTATGAAACCGAAGCGATGAAAATGGTTAATCTCAAAAGAATATCGCAAAGTATGGAAAGTATTAAACTGACCAGCCTTAACAGACGCATCAGCTTGGGCGACGTTCCTGGCCATGGCAGCCAAAAGCGCGATTCCGTGCTCAGCGGCAGCGATCGTGTTCGCCGTCGGCGCGTTGACGACAAGACAGCCAAACTCCGTGGCTGCGCTCAGATCCACGTTGTCGATCCCAACACCAGCGCGTCCAACAACCTTGAGGCGTCCGCGAGACGATTCGAAAACCTCGCGCCCAACCTTGGTCCCACTCCGAACGATCAACGCGTCACAGAGCGAGATCTTCGTGTTGAGCTCCTCCGGCGTCATATTGTACGAGCAGTCGACATTCGCGAAATCCTCCAAGAGCTTTACACCAGCCTCGCCGAGCTTCTCAGCGACGAGGATCGTAGGCTTGGATCCGTCTCCGGCGGTGCACGACACGAGAATGAGCCGCCGCCGAGGAGCATCGCGGTTGCGAGAAGGGAAAGCGACGGAAATGGCGGATGGGAGAGGCGATCTGGAGGAGAGAGTCAAGCTCTTGAGGGGATTGGTAGCGACGGAGATCGCGGAAGATGCGGCGGCTGACATTGCTACCGCTTTAGGAGTAGTGAATAGTGCTGTGTCAAGTGGAGAAAATGTTGGTGGCACGAGGGAGATCTAAAAGGGTTACAAGGCGATGTTGGGGGTTTTATACTCGGTGTAGGGGTTTGGTGTGATGTGATATAGTTGTTGGAGAAGGCGATCGAATCTCACGCGCCTTGGAAAATAAAATATAAACACTTTTTTTAATGTTAAAAATAAAATATATAGAGATAAATTGGTTATGTTGTAGATTACAGTTTTTTTGTGTTATTCACCAAATTTTTTTTAAATTTTTTTTTTTTTATCTTTTATCCAAAAAAATATGTAACTCTTATAAGTCTTCTTATAAAGCATTAATCTTATGCTACGAATCAAAAGAAAAAAAAAACTGAAATTCTAGAAATTCATTAAACATAGTCCAATTAATCTAAAATAAAATGTTAATTACATGAAGAAAATTTAAATTATGAGTAAATTATTCTAAGGCTTTTAAGCTAACGCTGCAACAAAATAAGGTGTCACGCGTGTGTTTCACTTTCCAGTGTGAGAATGTGTGTATTTGTAATTTCCAAATGTTTCGGCGAATAGAGTTGCATCTAAAAAGTAGCCAAACAAACAAAAAAGGGCAACTTCGAGGAAAAGTCAAAATTTTATTTATTTATTACAGAGATCTTAGATTTGTCACTGCAAGAATAATTTACAGCTTCGAAGATTTTATTTTTATTTTTTGATAAAATACAGCTTCGAAATTTTTTGATACTTCAAAATAGATCTTGAAGTCTTAACGTGGTGGGGTCTTGCCATGTCTAACAGATCATTGCTGCAATTTTGAATACGGTATCTTTTTAAGATTTTAAAATTTAAGTCGAAACGAACGAGGAACAAAAAAAATTGCTTAGTATGAGACTAGGAGTTGATTCAGATGAAAATAATCAATTTTGGAATATCCAGTTAGATGAATATGTCTAGGCCTGCCAGGAGCTTGTTTCCTCGTATAATACTTGTTTTAAACCAAACAATACATCGTTGGGAAAAAGCATATACAGTATATAGAACAACAATGTGTGTATGAGTTACATAAATAACATGAAGAAAATTCCACAACAATTCATGGCTTAGATTCTTGGTATAGAGGTGTTATTATTCAGATGGTGTATTTAGATCCAAATCTTAAGCTTCCAAAGGAATTTAGCTTATTTCAACAACAACAAAAAAGCTACTCAAACATACTGTACATAATTTAGTAACTTTTTGAATGAAGCAGGAATGTATATACGTATAAAAGACAACGTTACAGGAGAGATGTGGCATGCTAAACACTAAAACTTAATAAAGATTTAATGGTTTTCTAAGCAAATGACCGTGCTGCAACCCAAATAGTAAGAAACGGTCCCCAATAATAAATTAGCTATGCACTAGAGAGAGTTCCAATTTCAGCAATTAAAAAATAGTTGAAGACTTCAAATTTGAATTGAATTGGGCTTACAAAGTACAGTATGAACCTCCAATATTAAAAAAAAAAAAAGAGGTGTGAACCTCCCGTTTAATTTCCAGGGCAAGTTGTTCGTTTGTGTCAGCTTACACGTACAAATACAAACAAGAAAAGTAATACTATTATATAGTACAATAACTTTATTTTCCGGTGGTCAAATATAACAGTAGTATGGTATTAGTATTATTACTTGTTGGGAATATTTGGAAGGATATACTATTACTGATGGCTGTGACGTAAGAATAAATTTATGGCACGTGAAAGATTTGCTTTTGTGTTTCTTCAACTGCTTAGAGATGATGCATTTTTGGTAGGTCGACCTGTCGAAAACCCCTTGCATAATCCTGCAGCCGCGCGTGCTTTATATACTGTTGAAGTTTTTTTTATTTTTATATACTGTTGAAATTTTGTTATACAAACATTTTAAGTTTTAGGTTTTGTTGAATGAAATAAAAGATCACAACAAAAACAAACGAATAATACTTTCCTTCTAAAAGCATTCTATATGTGTTTTCAAAAATCTCAAAATATATATTGGGTATGCATATGATGACACAATATGCTCTTGGATGCTCTTGTGAAATTAAACCACTTAGCTTGGTCAATGACCCGGGGCTTGAATAACGAAAGCGAACAAGATTAGACTACAATTCGTTAAGAGGTCAAAACCGAATTTAGTTACGTTTCACATCTTTTGGTTCGAAACAAGGATAATAACAATAAAATTGATTAACACGGAGAGAGTCATGACCGAAATTTAGTTACGTTGTACACTATAAACACATGGAGAGAGTCATGAAGCTTAACACGAACTTACTTGTTTGTCTAACAGAAGTTGGAAAGATAAGCTTGTGCTAAGGAGAGACCGAGTTGGACTTGAGCCTCGGTGGTTAAGTGAAGATTGTCGGGCTTTAGCGGCAATCCCTTAGCATCTACACAGACCACATTGGATNTATATATATATATCATTCTATTTTTTAAGTTGTTTTATACTTATTTACAAATAAATTATGATAATTAACTTTGGTACAACTGAAAAACAATTATGATATTGAATAAATTAAAAAGTTAACTACAACATATAAATCGTAAGACACAACAAAATATTCAATAAAAATCGAGAAGATAAGAAGATGCAAAAATTCTGAATTGACTCTTCAATAAGAAACCATAGCACCTATGACTGCTTGGTCGCGACCGCTATCTACGCGACCACAAATCGAATTTTTTTATGATTTTGAATAAATTAAAAAGTTAACTCCGGCCTATAATATCATAAGACAAAACAATAAAATCAATAAAAATCGAGAAGATAACAAATTATATAAAAAATATTGAGAATAAGAAAAATGGATACAAAAATATACAAAATTTTAAAATATGAAAAATATATGGATTCAATGAAAGATATACAAAAAAAAAATCTTCAAAATAATACATTGAAAAAAAATAAATAATATCATAATATTAAGATTTAGACAAATGAAAATAGTATGAAAATTGAAGTATAAATAAAAATTCGTGAAATAATGTATGAAAGAGATTATATACATCATCAATAAAAAAAGTAGAAAATAATATTTTTTAAAACAATATAAAATCAATAATCAAAATATAAATATAAAATATATTTTTAGAAACTCAAATTAAAATAAAATCCGCGCATTGCGCGGATTTTCTCGTAGTATAAATAATGAGTAATTATTCTAAGCTAACGCTGCATCAAAATAAGGTGTCGCGCGTGTGATTCACTTTCCAGGGTGAGAATGTATTTTTGTAATTTCCAAATGTTTCGGCGAATAGAGTTGCATCTATTTACGGAAAAGTAGCCAAACAAAAAAAAATATATGGCAACTTCGAGGAAAAGTCAAATTTATTTATTTATTACAGAGATCTTAGATTTGTCACTGCAGAGATAAAATTACAGCTTCGAAGATTTTTTTTATATAAAATACAGCTTCGAAGATTTTGATACTTCAAAATAGATCTTGAAGTCTGAACGTGGTGGGGGTCTTGCGATGTCTGGCAGATCATTGCTGCAAAATAGATCTTGAAGTCTGAACAGGAGAGATGTGGCATGCTAAACACTAAAACTTAATAAAGATTTAAGGGAACCCAAGATTTAATGGGTTTTTAAGCAAAATGGCCGTGCTGCAACCCAAATAGTAGTAAGAAACGGTCCCCATTAATAATTAGCTATGCACTAGAGAGTTCCAATATCAGTATTTTAAAAATACTTGAAGACTTCAAATTTGAATTGAATTGGACTTATAAAGTATGAACCTCCAATATTAAAAAAAAAAAAAAAAAAAAACAGGTATGAACCTCCCATTTAATTTACACATACAAATACAAACAAAAAAGTAATAATGTACAATAACTTTATATTCCGGTGGTCAAATATATTATATTACTTTTATAATATTGCTTTTAACTTGTTGGGAATATTTGGAAGGATATACTATTACTACTATTACTGATGGCTGTGACGTAAGAATAAATTTATGGCACGTGAAAGATTTGCTTTTGTGTTTCTTCAACTGCTTAGAGATGATGCATTTTTTGGTAGGTCGACCTGTCGAAAACCCCTTACATATACTATGCAGCCGCGCGTGCTTTATATACTGTTGAATTTTTGTTATACAAACATTTTAAGTTTTAGGTTTTGTTTAATGAAATTAGAGATCACAACAAAAACAAACGAATAATTTGTTCTTCCGAATTTAGAATATCACCTTCCTTCTAAAAGCATTCTATATGTGTTTTCAAAAATCTCAAAAATATATGTATTGGGTATGCATATGATGACACAATATATGCTCTTGGGATGCTCTTTTGAAATTAAACCACTTGGCTTGGTCAATGACCCGGGGCTTGAATTACGAAAGCGAACAAGATTAGACTAATTCGTTAAGAGGTCAAAACCGAATTTAGTTACGTTTCACATCGTTTGGTTCGAAACAAGGAGAGGATAACAATAAAAATAGAATGGCTATACTCCGCCACGTCCATTTTCTAGTATCAACGTGACAAATGAGTAGTATATATATTATCTGTCCTCTATACGTAAAAGAGTTACATAGTTTGTAAATCAGCACCATCACTTAAACCGCATATCTCCTTATGTGAAATGTAGACAAAGACAAACATTGGCAGAGCTTAAAGTTATTGATCTCACTTCTTCTGCTAGATCATGTGGAAAGACCAAGTAGCTGCTGATCTTCAACATATATAACCTGAATAATAATAATAAATTAAGCATCAATTCAAAAATTCAACATCTTTTTTTCTAGTGCAATTCCAATGGTAATACTAATTTAACATAATTTACATTTTTGCGGTCTCCGATGAAATTTGCGTCAACAAAGCTTTCTTAGACCGCCGTTATTGTACATACAAACTCTACTCTTAAACGTGTTCGTCTCATTATCAGAAATGGCGTACATCAAGCTTCTATATAGTTTAAACCAATTTCTAGCTTCTCTGGAATACACTCAACGACATGATCATTCATAACCGCAATGATCCCAGAGTCTTAATGAACAAAGGACTAAACATGGGGGTTGCTATAAGATCCTATACAACCATTTATGTCAGAATACAACAGCTGCTATAACAAACTGACTGTTCTTAACTCTGAGCATTAATAATTTACCATTCCCTTATTACAAGCCTTCGTGATATCTATATAGCAAATGGAGAGAGTCATGAGGCTTGACACAAACTTACTTGATTGTCTAGCAGAAGTTGGAAAGGTAAGCTTGTGCTAAGGAGAGACCGAGTTGGACTTGAGCCTCAGTGGTTAAGTGAAGATTGTCGGGCTTTAGCGGCAATCCCTTGGCATCTACACAGACCACATTGGATAGTTTCAGACCCAACTGTGCTTCTCTCACCTTATCTATGTATCCTCCTCCCGATGCTATTGCCACCTGCTTCAATCAAACCAAACACAAATTACAAATGGAAACCGATGAACGAACCATCTCAAAAAAAACATCACTTTCAGGACAATCTTAACCATTCCCGCTTCTGAAGAAATTGAACTTGCTGACAGAAATCGAATTGAAGGAAGATAAAGAGGTAGACCTGAATAATGGGAAGAGAAGGGAGGCTGAGATCATGACGGAGGTTCTTAATCAGACGGTCCATATTGCTCCCGTAGCTCTCGGCGTCGTGGATGTCCAGCACGTCACTCTCTCCTTGGTACCAAAGCACCGCCTTGATCTCTCCGCCGCATTTCCTGCTCTCCTCCGTCCTCTTGACCATCGTCTCGTACAAGTGGCTCCCACGCGCCCACTCTTTTATCGCCGTTCCACCGGAGGCGCACGGGACCAGCCCGATCACGGCCGAATCTGCGTCCAACCGATTCCTCGCCGCGTTCGCGAACGCCATCCCCGGGCCCACGCCGCACACTTTTGCGGTGTCGATGTCAACGTGGAGTGGCTCGCGCGCTTCCTCCCACCGGAGATGTGCGCTCAGGCGGAGGATCGATGAGTCGGGTGCGCATTCCGGCGGAACGATTTTATCCCATTCCCAGCGATTGTGGTGGTGGTCCTTGACGACGCCGCCGCGTCCGGCCATATTGCTTTGTCCGGAGAGAATGAAGATCTGATTTGGAGGTTGAATCTCGAGTGTCTCCGCGCCGGAAGCGGTAGATCCTCCTTCCATTTCTTGGTGTAGGTGGTATCAGAAAAGAAAATTCTACAATTTTTCCAGAGTTACTTTTCCACTGTAATTAGATCACACTTCAGAGATGAGATGAATCGAAATGTCTGAAGAAGATGATGATGATTATTGATTAGGCGTGGACAATTCAATTGGAACTTGATTCGGTTTGGGTTGGTTTTGTTCAAAATCTCAGATGTTTCATGTTTGGTTTCGAAGTTGGACCGATGTCGGTGTACAACTGTCTTAAATTTGTGTCCACGTTACTGTCGAAGAAAAAAAAGTAAAAAACATATTACTGTCGTCGATTTGTGATAAAATACAAAAATTGTAGAAAATATTTATCCACATTAAAGCAGTTACTTTGGTTTCGTCACAAAACGTTTGTGTCATATTTACGTTGGTTAAAAGAAGTATGACAGTTCTATACTGTTACCAAAATTAAAGCATTTTAGAGGAAAATGTAAGACATTGAAAGAAATTCAGTGATATAGAGTTTTATTTTAGGTTAACTTGAACCAAAAACAAAAATAGTTAGGAATACACAAGCTTATACGACAGCAAGTAAAGTAAGCAACACACACGAAGCAAATCCACTTTTCTATATTGCCAATGACTTAGGCTACTACAGTACTCAAGAAATCGAACTAAACACACATTTTCTCCAACGCTTGCACCACTTCTTTCATAGACGGTCGCTTCTGAGGCAAGGAAGAGACACATTCAATTCCTAACCTAAAGCACTCCATTGCAACATCCTCGTGGCGAGCCACATCGCTCCTAATTGCACCGTCGATCAACCTCAAAAACAGGCCTTTCTCTCCTGCTTCAGAACCGGGTAATTCCGACCACTGATCTACATCTTGATCGACCGAGAGGACTTTGCCTGTGAGAAGTTCTAAGAGTATGACGCCGAAAGAATAGACGTCCCATTTAGGGTTTGGTTTCTGGCTCGTAGACCATTCTGGTGGCTGGTACGGTGAGCTCGACGTTGGTCCAGTGGTGTGAGATTCACGCACCGATGTCATGAGGCGGTCTAGGCCCAGATCGGTGATGATGGGCTCATTCTCAGAGTTCAAGAGAATGTTATTGGGCTTGATGTTACCGTGCACGTGTTTCTTCTCGCTGATGTAAGATAGTCCTCGTGCCATTCCTCTTGCTACCTTGAGCCGTGCCTCGAAACAAAGTGGGTTTTGCAACGACGATGTCGAAGAGCTTGAGCTTGCCTTCGCTGTTTGTAAAGGAACAAAAGGGAGTGTTAAAACTTTAAAAGCAAAGTGATGGGCGTATTTTAGAGTGCTAAACTGCGCGTAATTATGGGCGTAATATAGAGAAGAGAAGGTATTTTTTTTGACTTGGTACGCCTGAGGAAACAGAGGGAGTGAACAGCTTACTGGCGGTGAGGGAGCAAAGGAGGCTGCCATTGGGAACATAGTCGGAGATTAGAAGCTTCTCGTCGTTTCCCCAGCAGAACCCACGAATTCTGACGATATTTGGGTGTCGAAGCTTAGCGATGGCACGAACCTCCCGCTCGAATTCCTTAAGTTTCACAGTCGCACAGTTCTCCGTCTCAATCCGCCGCACCGCGAATGAAGTTCCGTTCTCCAGCACCGCTTTGTACACGATTCCGGTTCCGGTGGTTCCCAATACGTAAGCAGACGCCTTTAGTAGAGTGTCTAGATCTAGCCGAGTCTCGCCGTCGACTGTGACTAGTTGGGTCTGAGGGCTCTGTTTCAGTCGCCCACCATCTGTTCGATTGAATGCCTGAATGGTTTGCTGGTTCTCTACGTCGCTCTCTGATGTCGATGTCTCGTCGTACCCTCCTCCGTTCAAGATTATGCACGAGCCGCATGCCGTTTTTGCATCTGGTGAATCTGTGACTGTAACCTCCGTGACGCTTGGTTTCGGTTGGTGATTCGATTTCTTGGCTTCGTTTTTCTCCAGACATGTTGTGAAGAAGCCTAATGTGCTGGATTCTGGGGACCTTCTGCGTTTCCTGACCTGGTATACGTAGAGCACGAATAGACCTATAATAGCTAGACCAGCTATGTTTGCAACTGTGATTCCGGCAATGGCGCTTGGCTTTAGCTTACTTTTTGCTGTCTGATTGGGTGATTCTGTTGAATGGTTTATTGGAGCCGAGCTTCTGGGCTTGACCGCTATCGCCGGTGAAGTATTTTCAGGGATATTTGGAGGGTTTGAAAGAGTGGAAGGAATTGAACAAAGGGTCTTCAGTGGCTTCCCGCACAACTCTGGATTACCAGAGAAAGACTCGGCCTTTTGGTTGAGTAAAGAAAGGGAACTAGGGATTGGGCCTGTCAGGTTGTTAAAGGAGAGATCGACTGTGGCGTTTGCTGGAAATTTCTTTGCAAAACCTGGAGAAATCACGCCCAAGATTTCGTTGTGTGATATGTTCAAGTAATGCAAGCTTCTCCCTCCCAAATCCCGAGGAAGAGAGCCGTTCAGAAGATTTGAAGAAAGATCAAGAACCTGTACTGCTTCGAAACCACCTGGAACATCACCTGAAAAGGAGTTCTTTGTCAAGGAAACGACCGAAAGATTCTTCAGAAGTGAGAGGCTGAGCGGAATTTTTCCGGTAAATGCTTTAGCAGAGAGATTCAAGAGTTGGAGACTAATCACACTGTTGATACTCGTGGGCAAATCGCCAGAGAGATTGTTGCTTCCAAGGGAGATATTCCGAAGCTCAGTGGCGTTGAAGACCGATTCCGGGAGTGACCCGTTGAAGAAATTGCTGGACAGATCCAAGATCCTTAGATGCGGAATCGAGAACAAGCCAGGAGTGACGGAACCAAGAAGGTGTTTGTTGGGAAGTTCCAAGCTTGTGACTCTGAACGTGTCTGGTGTGTTGGGATTCCCAAGCTCAGTACAGGTGACACCTGTCCACAAGCATGGTGTTTCATCATCATAGTTCCAGTTGCGTAGAACAGAGAGAGGGTCACTGAGGATGGAGTATTTGAAAGATAGCAAAAGAACACCATCATTGCTGAGAGCTTGGAGTTGTGTGGGGACTAGAAGAAGGTGGAAGAGGAATAATGAGAAGAGGTTGCTTCTGTTGGAAGTCATGGTATTTTCAGTTCTTGGTATCAACCTCTCTTGTTAGTACATATGGCTCTGCGTATTCATAAGAGAAAGAGAGAGAGAAAAGAGAGAGAGAAAAGAGAGAGAGAAAAGAGAGAGAGGTTGAACCACTGCAAGTAATAGTTGTTCTGGTCACCAAATCTATGTGGTATTGGAGCAATCTCGGAGATGTTGAAGGAGAGAGAATTTTAACGAGCCTCGGAGTTGATGAAAGAAGCTTTTGACTAGACATGGGGACATTGGGACAAGGTGTAGAATCAATGATTCTGGATCATTATTCATCAGTGTAAAATGTAAATGAACAGCTGCCAAATTTTTTCTCATATAAAAAATATTTCTTTTAATCAACAATGTAAAAAAAGGAAAAAAAGCAATTCATGGGAGAGAATTATCATTACCGTTTGCTTTTGGGTGATCTATGGTTTACCAGAAGGACATAAAAAAACCTTAGTTTTACTTTAGCAGAAATCATGCTGTTGAGATATTTTTTTTTATTAATCACCGACCATAGTGACCAGGATTAATTGTACATATCAGAGATATCGGTGATTTATGTTTATTAATTTTAGTACTTTGTCCTTTGAGAAGTTAAAAATCCGTTTAGGTTTTTACTAAAACAAAGGGGTTCGTGTGAAATGAACCATATCATAAAATCAGAGACAAAACAAGGGACACCAAACTGACATGTCAGTTATCCTCATCTTTAATTTATTTACTTTTAAATTAAAAAAAAATAATAATAATGAGAACAAACAAAAATAAATGTTTTTAAATGCAAAATTGACCTTGCAGAGCTTGATTTTTCTGTAAAATGTTCACATAACTTAAATGTCGACAAACCGAGTCTTTAGGAAAATCGAAAAGTTGAAAATATTCCTTATTAGACAATAAATTATTACTAATTCGAACAGAGTAAATAATTTAGTCATATAAATAAAACTAAAATTTAAAGTTTTAAACAAAATCAAAAAAAAAAAAATTGGAAAAGAAAAAAAAAAAAGAAGAAGAGGAAAGCCACGGGTGGGGTGAGCTAATGGCCGCATCGCTTTCAGTGTAGTCCGTAGACGAATATAAAACAGATAACAACGGGTCGAGTGGTCCATGTTATTTGGTTTCTGAGTGAAATGAGATTCGAATGAGAGTAAACCGAGACCAAATAAAACGACAGGTCGTGTCCAAGAAAGCAGTGGCGAGACTGTTACACAAAACAGTTAATTTGGGTGTAAATCAAGGCTGGATTTTGATAACAGAAGGAAAAAAAAAATAATAATAATGGAAATTTAGACGTTGCCTAGCAAAAGAACGTACATAATAAAGCTACGTATATTCTGTAGCTGACATTTTTCAACAGTGTAAGTTGAGTGTTGTATTTAAAATACGCAATTTGTGTAATCGCTAGAGAATGTTCTCAAATGGTGGCGATCATTAAAATTCTCACATGTGCATATTATAAAAGGTGCCTATGGTCTATGGATATGATGGGCATTAAACCTAGTCCGTTTTAAAATACACAAGATAAAGATATTTGGACATAAGTAAAAATTTATCAACAAATCTGATGGCGTTAGTCGATCACGGGTTGATGTCGTTTACTCTCTTGGTATTTTATTTATTCCCTCCCTTTCTGTTTTTTTTTCTCTCTCTCTTTTCTTTTATAGTTTTGTTTATTTCATTTCTTTCTTAGCCCAGTGCAAATGTCTCATCTATCAAAATACTATTTGGGTGTTTGAGTAGCAATGATTTTATTGTACTTTTTAGATCTTTAATTTGAAAACCTCATCATATAATTCGATCAAGTTTTTTTTTAAGATTTAGTTCTCTTAAAATTTTATTTTGTCTTACGTCTTTTTAATAGAAAATGTATTATTTGTTGTCTTTTTTTGTTTGAAAAAAAAACTACTACAGTATAAACTAAAATATTTTATTAAATTTTCTTCCATTCAATGCTTTGTTTTTGTTGTCGGAAGCTTATAAGCAAATGTGAACTTCTACCATACCACAAATTGTTATAGGCCCTATGGCCCATATCCTCCCCCACGACATTGGATTGCATGTGTTAAAAGATAATGTTGTCAACTTTTATGTAGAAAATGGATTTAATTTTTCTTTGCACAAAAGAAATACCTTCGAAAAATTGACTATAATTATAGATAAACAGACACATGAAAGTTCTAATGCTTAAATACAGTCTGATTAAATATGACCATGGTTTTCTTTTAGATTATATTTAAATTCTCTTTTTTTTTTCAACCATAAATTTTAGAAATATCAAATAATTATCCAACCACTTGTCGTAAAGATTTTAAAAGGAACCAAGGAAGAGAGGGCCAAAGGGGTAATGAAATATCAACTCTATATCTAAAATATTCTCGCCGGAGCTCTGGTCCAAAAGAAGTTCTCACGTAGCACTGAAGCACATGTCTTTATCTACCAACCACGCATTTAAACTAATTTGTATCACAGTAGCACAGATATATATAAGGTAAAAGTGTTCAAAGAAGATAATGTTAAAACACTACATTCTTTGACCATCACAGTACATGCTTAAAGGCCAAATCAAGGTTCTTTGCAGAGAGAAAAAGAGTCAAAAATTAAAAAAGTTACAAAGCTGGTGTTTGATCGACATGGATTACAATCTGATCACGTCTGTGTTTCTTTGCTTATGCAGTGGCAAAGCTGCTACAGTCAATTGAATTATATGTTATGCAATGAAGGAAAAATAGCTTAGTTGGATAGATTTGGCTTGTGTCCCATCGTGCTGCGGTTGGCTGAGCTGAAGATGGACAGGTTCGCTTGAGTTATCTCTCATGTCTAGACCATTTGTGAGAAGAGAATTTTTGTCTGCGCTTTTCACACCCTCAACCTCTGAAACCTGTGGAGTAGCCACATTACATTATTATCCTCAATTAAGAAGAAACACATGTTTGTACCTTTACTTTTAAAGATCATTCTGCCTCCCAAATTTTGAAAGATACCTTTTTATGTAATTCCATATTCTGTTGATGCATTAGGTTTACTTTCTTGTGAAGGTCTAAATTCTCTTGGTGCACGAGATTCCCCTGCAACCGGGAAAAAAATAATATAAGAATTTAGCATTTGTACGTACCAAAACTGTGGAAACGTCTACTTTCTATCTTCCGGTAATCAGAGTCCTACGTCGCGGTTGAGTTCTTGTATTTCTTCGACCAACAGTTGATCCTGCAAACGTCAATGAGAAGAGCCATTAGGTTTTTCCAAATCTTACATTTTAAAAAAATGGACTTATTTACCACAACATCATCAAAACCTTTTTCATTCGTACGTCACGAAGGCTCAATTCAAGCTGTTTCTCCAATTTCTGTAAATCTTCCACACTTAGTCCAGAGAGCTCTTCCCCCATCATTTGCCTGTCAAGTACAAGCTCTTTCCCCGTCACTTTTGAATATTCAAACTTTTCCAGAGTAATTATACACCTTTCCTAATTCACATAAAAAGAAAGAAAGAGATTGGGAATGTGGAAGTGTTTGGTTATTCCCTTCTTATGGATGATGGTCTTAGATGTGTGGAGGTATAACTCTCAAGGTAGTAGAGATACAATTGTGATTTTGGGGAAGACATCCAAAACCCAAAACTATCCTTAGCATTAGCCTATATATGTTATCATTCCCTGTTCTAGTTGTTACTATCAAGAGTGTTTGACGAACACAGAGGATGCAAAACATACCGGTGGCTTTCTTGCAAATTATGTAGCTGTCGCTTTAGAATTGCGGCCTCCTTTTGCCAAAACTATAATATAGGAGAAATTATTTTCAGGTGATTGAAACAGAGATTTTTTGTTTGTTTTTTTTGGATTAATATGTTAGCAATTCTAGAATGGATGGATTCTAGACAAAGAAAATGCAACATAATGTATATAATATGGTGGTCAGGTGTCATGACTTGTGTTTTATAGAAAATCCTACTTCAACAAATAATGCGTGTTATTTAAGGTCTCCAAGTGCAATATGAAATCATGATCAGCTTGAGAGGAGTAAAACGTTAAAATATGCTTATAAAGTCGTAATAGGCTAACATTATCCAAGGCAACAAGTAAAGTAACAGTCTCTCTGTTTTAGTATGTTACTTGTCTGGTCTATTCGTTACTCATTTACAAAATTGAGTCCCTGAATTACTCTTTGAAATCCATAGAGAGGAGTAGTAAAAAAATTTAACAAAAAAGGAGTACCTTGATTTCTGAAGCTGGGTTACTTTCAGAATTGGTTTCCCCTTTGGCATCGCTGTATCTCTCTATTACCGATTTCATACTGCCAAAAAAAGGAAGGTATTTGTATATCTGCAGAGCGGGGTTGGCAAGTAAGGTAACCCAAGCAACATCCACTGCAACATTTCTCCTTACATATTTCAGTGTCAAAACTTTTTACTTAAAATAGATCTAGGCTACCCTAAGCCATCTTTGCCTACATGGAACGGGATTCTCTGCATCCAAAATACAGATTCGCCATAATCAAAATGTAACATGATGTATCAAGCTTAAGTAGAGATTGAGAGAATTGAGACAAAATTGATGTAGATGTGGCCAACTCTAATCATCAAACCCGAGTATAGAAAATATTGTTATCAGCTCGCAAGTAATGATTAATTTATATGAATTAGTGAGACATCTATGCGAAGGACCCTTTAGCACCATTGCTTCTTATTTATAATGCCCTCAATCTCCTAAAACCATCAACTCTTCTGAAAATACAATTAATTTTTTACCTTTTTTTTTTTTAACTTCAATGAACTCCTAAAGTAGAAAAACAGAAGGGATTGATGATAAAATGTTTTTAAAAAAGTAAGACTATACTCTCCTATATAACACTCAAATAATGACCAAGTTGAATGTAGAGCATTAGGGGTTTCCTAATTGGATAATTAAAGTGGAAAACTTGATTACGGATGACAACGAAAGCAGAAATGATTCCCCCCACTTGGGTATTAATATCTTTAACATTAAATAATGCAGCTCATTTTAGGTACATCAACCCACCAACTAGTTGCCAATAAAGAAAAGGAATATTGAAAAGAGATGATTTTTTCTAAAACCTCTAACCAAACCAAAGAAGACATAAAAAGTGGTGATAAGCGAGAGAGAGAGAGAGAGAGAGTTAAGAGTTTCTTCTCCCCTACTAAACCACTAACCACTTTCCTCTGAAAAAAAGTCTATGCCAAATTTAGAATGTTTCGAGAAACACTACAACGATCTACGCTTCACACAAACCTCCATCTTTAATAGTCCTATCCAATTCTACATCCATTCTACTTTTGTCCTGTCCTGCATCTCTCAATAACATAGAAACATACATGCAAACCCAGAAAGCACAAACTCATATTCCGCTAAAAAAAAGCTATAATCTATGAATCTCAAGGCTCAATCAAACCGTATTCTTTCAGCTCATTCATATATATAGTCAACCAACCAAGTGATCTACTACGAAGTTTCAGCCATACATATATACTATATGATTCAGGGCTAAACGAATCATCGTCAGTATCTTCAGGGATGTCAACACAGCAATTGAATATCCAGATAGCAATAACGAGAAAATCGATTAGAAAATTGCTTAGTGGTCAACCAAAGAGAAGAAAATTCCTCCCTAATCAATCACAATGGAGCAAAAAAAAGCAAAAGTCAACGAAAGAGAAGAGAAAAGGAAACCTGGAGCTGGAGAAATCGTAGAGCCTGCCGGTGCTGGAGAAGATGATGACACCGACCTCCGCATCGCACAGAATCGCGAGCTCCTTGGCTTTCTTCAACAATCCGTTCCTTCGCTTCGAGAAAGTCACCTGACGGCTAGTGGAGTTATCGATCCTCTTGATAGCGATCTTTCCCCTTCCCATTTCTGCAGCTTTTTTTTTATTTATTTATCAATCCATCCACAAACATCGTCAACTATCTCCGCAAATCCAGGCGATTATTCAATAGCTCAAAATCGAAATTTAAACATTACCTTTCTCAATAACCTAAGAGCAAACAGATCGCGCGAGATCTGCTCGGGCAGAAGAAATGTAGCTTTGATCGAATCAATGAGAGAGAGAGAGAGAGAAATTAGAAATTAAATGGAGAGAGAGAGAGAGAGAGAGCAGAGCAGAGAGCCCACAAAAGGAAAGAACATATGGTTAATTTGGGAATTTAGGGAAAAAGGCTTCTTACTATATAAACATAGATCGCTTGTTATATATCGACACATGGCATGCTATAAGTGGGTTCTTTTGAGGATACCCGTCTATTTTTTATTATTACATCAAAATCATTATTTATTGTCTCGTACGATATGAATAAAGAAGCACACTTTGTTTTGTTTATTTAGGGAAAACAAAAAATGAATAGTTGAATACGCTACAAACAAAAGGAACAAAAGAAAACTCCAATAATTTGAGAAACCCAAGAGTATAATCAAATAATTAAATTTCTAAAACCAGAAAGAAAAAGGGATCCTAGAATCCCGACAGAGACGAAAAGCACCCAGAAGAGATGATCATACAGAAGCGAACGCATACGCATCTAAAAGAGTATATTATATACTACATAGTACATACTACATACCCTCCTGTGTCTATGTAGAAGAAGAGAGAGGTCTAGTGTTCGAAGGTTAAATCTAAATCCCAAATTAAACTTGTCAAAAAGATTAAGGTTAAAGGTTGGTTACTTACATTGTATATTCAGTTACATATTCCATTCGAGCAACAAGGCCTTCATTTTGGGCCCGTTCTCCTCTTCTTATATTATACTCGCCACAAATTGTTGTTATAGGCCTGTGGGCTGTGGCCCATTAAAAAAAAGACTTGTATTTATTTTGTTGTATGAGATTTCAGTTCAAAAAATATGTTCTCTTTGGTCTGGTCCAAAAAAGGTTCTCACGTAGCACAGCCACAGAGACGCGTGTCTTTATCTTCCAACTACGCATTTTGACTAATATATACCACTAAATGTGTATGTACATATAAAAATCAACGCCGAGGTTCTTATGTGTATTATATAATACATAGAACTTTATCCAAATTAGGCCCCCCTCTAACCTAACCTACCTCACTTTGATAAACATAAAACATGACATCGCCAAAGATGCATAATGTAAATCAACTGTGTTCCTCAACCACCGCATGATTAACGACTTAGAAAAATATTATACAAGTCGTATTTTTCAGTTGATTTCGCTTTAAGTCACTTTTTAGTCCGAATAATATTGTTTCTTTTATCGTAGTCCGACATTAACCCGAAGAACTAGCAACGTAACACATCAAATAAGTTACTCATAATTAAAAATGCTCAAACAAAGACGTTTTTATCCCAATATCATTATATCTTTTACCACTTTCGCATGAAAAATAGCGACAAACCATTTTAAATGCTCACAAACAAACAGAAAATGGTCTAAATCGGGGGTTGCAAAGAAAAAAAAAAAAAGAGAGGTGGTTTTTGATTTCAAGTAATTCAAGCCTCGAGTTTGCTTCCTTCGACATCAACCACGAACCTATAACGCACATCGTTCTTCTCGAGTCTCTCAAACGCAGTGTTCACATAATCCATCTTCACAACTTCGATGATCGAACTCAAACCCTTTTCTTTACAGAACTCAAGCATCTCCTCTGTTTCCTTCATGCTCCCTATGAAGCTCCCCGTTATCACTTTCCTCCCTAATTAAAATCATCATCATCATCATCCCCAAATTAGTCCTCAAAATTACAAATCATTAATAATTATTCAATGAGTGTTTTGGTTTATAATTTGACTCACCAACCATAACCAAAGGAGTGAGAAACTGCATGGGTTTGTTGATGACTCCCATGAGAATGAGTTTCCCATCAAGCCTAAGCAGAGACAAATAAGGCTCAAGTGCATGATGAACAGGGACCGTGTCGATTATGTAATCCATTGAGTCGGCCAATTCGTTCATCTTCGATTGGTCGGATCCAATCACGTAATCATCGGCTCCGAGGTCTTGCAAAGCCTCTTCTCTCTTCTTGTTTGATGAGCTTATGACGGTGACATGGTGACCCATTGCTTTGGCTATTTTCACACCCATGTGGCCAACCCCACCTAACCCTAGTATGCCTCCTCTTAGGCCTGGTCGTTTCAGCCCGAAGTGGCTCAGTGGACTGTACACTGTCACACCGGCGCACAGTAGCGGTGCAGCCTGCTCAACCGCCATTCCTTCTGGAATCTTTACCACAAACCTGAACACAACAAATTGACACTTTAGCAATACATACCCTAACCTAGTCTCCAAGAAACCCAAACTAAAACCTAAAGATCGGGGGTCTGAATATCGTTTATATATTATTAAAGTTATTCACTTACATATGCATCACTTTGATTTTAGAATCAATTAATATTAATGTCCAAATATTAGTTTCCTCTTTTTGTATTTTTTAATACAAAGTTTCTTGAGTTTAAAATCTTTATTAGTATAGTTTAGTTTGTATATCAAAATCGTTAGTTGAACAAAAACCAAGATTATGATTTTTATGTAACACATGACTTTCGACTTGAAATCGTCGATCAAATAACACAAGATTGATATATAATTATATTTCAAAATCAAAAGCAAATACCCAAATTCAATAAAACCTAAATTAATTAACTTGCGAAGATCATGAGTTATATCATGACCGATCTAAATAGTATAGAAAATCATAAAGCGAGAGAAAGAAAAAAAAAAGAGGAAGAAGTTTACTTTTGGTGAACGACGGTGGCTCTAGCGAAGCCACCTTGTGTGGGTTGACCATCGAAGTAAACATCGTTGTAACTCCAGATCTTCTTAGGACAATACTGTTCCAGATCTCTCTCGCATGGGCTACAACCTCCGCAACATCCAACGAGGCAACCAACTCCAACTGTTTCCCCTACGGTGAACTTGCTCACACCTGATCCTACCTCCACCACTTCCCCTACAACCTCGTGCCTGAAGAACATCAACTTGAATTTCAGATTCAATCCTAGATTTTCTTGGCTATATAAGAAGAAGAAGAAGAAAAGTTACCCAGGAACCATGGGGTAATTAGACATGCCGAGATCGTTCTTGGTTTGGTGAAGATCGGTGTGGCAGATTCCGCAGCATATGATTCTTATGTGTACATCATCTGGTCCCGTCTCTCTGTAGTAGATTAAATACAATCGAAACACAAATGATTAATGGAAATCACCCAGGGAAAAAAATCAAAAGATGGAAAGAAGAGAAATGAACCTGAGAGTGTAAGTGTAAGGAGAGAGTAACCCAGATGGGTCTCTCGCAGCCCATCCTGTTGTTTTCCTCTCTACCTCCATTTTTCCCATTTTTCTGATTCTCTCTCTCTCTCTCTCTTTATCTCTGTGTTATACTAGTGCTTCTTGATCTGGCACCCTGTTGCCGACTATGCGTGTGTATTGTTATTATATATATAGAAATTTGGAAACGAAACGCATGCGTATCTGTGATGAAATTAGTGGTGTTTGTGCATACATAGCGTACACTTGGTGGCTATTTTAGTGTGAATTTTGTGTATATTGTTGACAAATCAGTCAAAGCTTTAAATTCTTTAGTCGCTGAAAATAAGCTTCTAGACAAGATTTTCTTTCTTAAAAAAAAAAAGACAAGATTTTCTTTCTTCTTTTTATACGGCTCCCACTTTTTTTGAAATTTATGCGACAAATTATATGATTTTTTTACTCTCTCTCAGTTTATGATAAGCATGTTTATAGTATTTTCCTTTTGCTAACTCCGAAAATCGAAATACCAAATACAATCTTTAGCAAAAAAAAAAAAAAAAAAAAAAAAAAATACCAAATACAAAACTAAAGGAGAAAGAATGAATTTGTCAGCTTTACTTTAAAAGGAAGAAAATCTCCTTTCTGATGTGGACTCGTCAGCTATAGGGTCCACGGGAGTTGGTGAGCTAACATTGTGGGGTCTAAATCTTCTGTTGCTCGGTTTACATCACGATACAATTTCGTTCGGCCACGTGTTGATATGCAACTTTTGTTTTGACGGCCCAGATCAGCTGTAACTATTTCCTACTCCATGCAAATTCCTTAGTTTTGACGGCCCAGATCAGATCTACTATACGTTTTTTTTCTCCAACATATATTTATATATTAATCTGATTAGAAAAGAACCATCTAGAGAAGTTAAAATCCCACCTATGGACACCACAAATTCAATAAAAGGTAAATAGTTACTCTTTGTAACTATAAAGTTTAAAAAATTGTTGACAAAAAAATAATTGAAAAACTTTTAGATAACGGTCATAAATAAATTTCAAATATCTTTTGGCCACGTAATTTATTGGACCATTGATCCACCAAAAAAGAAAAAGAAATTGGAGGCCATATATATAAAACAACATTTCAGCACAAATATTACGTCATTGCCTACGAGTTTTCCCATTTTAACGATGTACTCTATGTACTGATTAGGACCAATTCGAAGCAAGTTTCGGAATCCTTCGATAGCCATGGCTTTGGACTCTAAAACAAGAAAGAGTTTTCCCATTTTAATGATGTACTCTATGTACTGATTATGACCAATTCGAAGCAAGTTGCAATTTCTGCACAAAGGTCACACCTAAACCTTATAGTACGATAGAAAAAAAACAACATTTTGATCATTTCATATGCAGAACATGGAATAATGTCTTAACAACCCGCAATAAGCTTTCTTGCAACTACTGATAGTCGTTGCCAATATAGCGAAAGAACATTTTTCGGAAAAATTAAATTATTTAGCTCGACTGCAATTTAGCATCACACTTCCATTAATGATTTTCCGATCCACGTCAATTCCATCACTAGTTTACATTTTGGTAATTTATAACACTCTAATACTGTATGTTGTTTATTTGTTACATTGTAGCGGCAGATATATTAGCAACAAAAACAAAAACATGTTTTCCTGTGGTCCACTCCAGGCTTTACCGACACGAACAGAGGGTTTATTACTACTAGTTCTGCGTCTCTCTTGTGCCCCTCGAATGATGACGTGGCATTCTGACGTAAGTCAATCCCTGTCCAACGAACTGTATAATATGGCGGGAAGCTCTTCACTACAAATTTGGAAAGCAAAGCTAGCAACGTCATCATTAATGGATGGAGGAGACAAGGGTAAAACTGGAATTTCACTTGACTGCTCGTATTGCTGCTTCTCCGATCGCTCTCTCCTCAGGTTAACGTTGTTCTTTGTTTGTTTTGGAATCTTTCTTCTGTCAGTTTTTTCTTGGCTGTTTTTCTTTAATACGTGAATTGGATCTTTACTTTCTTTCTTCTGATTCGATCTCATTCAAGTTTGTTTTCTTTTGCCTTCTCCATCTGTTGGATTTTGAAAGATATTGAAATTTGCCCGCCTGAACGCTACCTATCTTCCATGGATCAGGTGGGTGATATATACTCTTGTCTTTGGTTATACTTATTTTCATTATATCTTGTGGTAAATAGAAAAAAAAAACCAAGTTAAATTCAATTTGTAGAAATGATATGTTCTGGTTTTTGGCCTTATATAAACGGAGTCTCTGATGTTATATTGACCTTGCAGGTCAAGAAAAGAGTCTCTAATACGACTGACAAGCAACAAACAACTTCATCATCAACCTAAAAAAAAAACAACCGTTTTCAAAAAAAAAAAAAAAACCTAAAAAACAAGAGAGATATTTGATAATTTGCAGATTGTAATCCTTAATTTGGGTTTCTTATGTGCCGCAGAAGGAAAATTCAAAAGAAATGGAGGTGGAAACTGAAAAGGCGAAGAAGGACGAGAATGCAACAGATTCTCCGGCGGCTCAACATGTGATCAGAGAAGATGGGAACAGTCACACTCAGAGTGTAAAGGAAGAGGTGAAGAAGCAGTTTTGGCTCTCCGCTCCACTCATCGGCGTGAGCCTCCTCCAATATTCCCTCCAAGTCATCTCCGTCATGTTCGTCGGCCATCTCGGCTCACTTCCTCTCTCCGCCGCCTCCATCGCCACTTCCTTCGCCTCCGTCACCGGCTTCACTTTCCTGGTTCGTCTCTCTCCGAAATTCAGCGTATCTATCTCTCAATTCGGTGGAGGAATTGAATTAACTAGACCGATAAATCAAATTCCAACAACACCACAGATTCGTGTTTTACTGATTCGATTTTTGCAAATAGATGGGAACAGCGAGTGCGTTGGAAACGCTTTGTGGCCAATCTTACGGAGCAAAGATCTATGAAAAATTAGGGATTTACATGCAGAGAGCCATGTTTATTATGCTCATACTCTCGATTCCTCTCTCGATTATATGGGCTTACACAGAGAACATTCTGGTCTTCGTCCACCAAGAAAAATCAATCGCCAAGCTTGCAGGCTCATACGCTAGATACATGGTCCCAAGCATCTTCGCCTACGCGCTTCTTCAGTGCCTAAACAGGTTCTTGCAATCGCAAAACAATGTGTTCCCTGTATTTGTGTGCTCATCACTACTTGTCTTCACGTGCTCCTCTGTTGGGTCTTGGTGTTGAAGTCTGGTTTAGGACACAAGGGAGCTGCTCTTGCTATCTCGGTCTCTTATTGGCTCAATGTCATTCTCCTCTCGTGTTACGTCAAGCTCTCAGCTTCTTGCTCACAAACATGGACTGGTTTCTCCAAAGAGGCTCTCAGCCACATCCCTGCTTTTATGAAGCTCGGTTTTCCTTCCGCGGTTATGGTCTGGTATATTGTTACTCCAGTGATGATCTTTTTTTCTTTCTTTCTTAATTAAAGTCCATATTGCTTAATCTTGTTTATAGTGTCATGATTATGTGGTATGCATGTAGTGGACAGCTTAGAGCTGTGGTCGTTCGAGCTTTTGGTTCTCTTGTCAGGCCTACTTCCTAATCCGGTTTTAGAAACTTCAACTCTTTCAATCTGGTAAGGCTGATTACATTCTACGGAGTTCTTGTTTTTTTTACTGATTTCTGCAAAATTTCCAGCCTTAATACTTCACTAACGCTCTGGATGATCCCCGTTGGCCTTGGTGGCACTGCAAGGTAAGTACACAATGAGCATATAAACGACATATTGCACAAGACTCAGTACTGTTAGTAACCTTAATTTTTTTCTGGGTCACACAGCACGAGGATCTCGAACGAGTTAGGAGCAGGGAATTCAAAAGGGGCGAAGCTGGCTGTACGTGTGGTTATGACAATGGTAATCGCAGAGGGTATTATGATGGGATCGGTTTTGCTGGCGGTACGGAATAAACTGGGATATGCTTTCAGCAGCGATCCAAAAGTCATCAAATACGTAGCATCAATGATACCAATTGTAGCCGCAGGCAACTTCCTCGACGGATTCCAATGCGTTCTGTCAGGTTCTTCCATCAATAAAACAAAAAAACTTTCACCAGAGTAATCAACTATTTGTATGTTGAAACCAAATGTGGTTGCATATGTTTTTGGTTGCAGGGGTTGCTAGAGGATGTGGATGGCAGAAGATTGGAGCTTGTGTGAATCTCGGCTCATATTATCTAGTTGGAGTTCCGTTGGGGTTATTACTCGGTTTCCATTTACATCTCGGTGGTCGGGTAAAGACATTTCTTACTGTTACGGCAACATGATAACAGGATAGAGCTGCGTTGTAAAAAAATATAATTTTCTTGTGCATTTATCAAAAGGGGCTTTGGCTGGGAATCGTATCGGCTTTAGTTGTGCAAGTGCTGTCTCTTTTCATCATTACCTTAGTTACAAACTGGGATAAAGAGGTAATCAGAAATCTGCTGCTGTGTTGTGTAGTGTTGGTTTTAGAATCTCACTTTTTAAGTATATATAATCGATATTTTTTGTTTATTTTGAAAGGCCAAGAAAGCTAAACACAGAGTTGGGCCTTGGGATAAGGAGGCTGAAACAGCAAATATATAGTCATGATAGCATACAACTTGGTGAAAATGTTGGTCCTTTGGTGGAAGAGTACATATAGTCGCCGACTCGGGCATTCGCCGCAGCCAAAGCATAGGATGAAGCAATGCATAGATTTTATAGAAATTTCGATTTACTGTTTCTATTGACAAGCACGAGTGTGTGTGTGTGTTTGTGAATCGCTTAAAATTGAAACAAAGCCCATCATCACAATTCCCC
Source organism: Alliaria petiolata (assembly GCA_020283515.1). NCBI lineage: Eukaryota > Viridiplantae > Streptophyta > Magnoliopsida > Brassicales > Brassicaceae > Alliaria > Alliaria petiolata. The sequence goes on along the minus strand of JAHZTW010000001.1, from coordinate 169,254,489 downwards.
CAATTACAAAAAAAACAAAACAAAAATGCAAATGTAAAGACCCCTAATTCACGAATCAGGACCGTCGAATTCGTATCACCCAGAAAGCTCACAGCTTTGGCCAAAGAAAGAAGAGCCGTTTCTTCACGTTATCTCCGTGCTTCATCGCATTGACGTATACGCGGACTTTTGGCTGTAAATGGGGCCAATGCTTTTATTGTTATTATTATTTCACACATTTGTCTCTTCCACACGTCTCTCTTACGACCACAGGCTTCACAACTTCTCTCCTCTTCTTCTAATAATACAACAGCAATGTCTCCTATTTGCTTCTCACCAGATTTTTAACTGGAACAAGTCATGACGAATCTTCTGGAGATGAATCTTCATACCCTTCGTCTTGCCGAGGGGTTTTGTCGTACCAGGTACTCGATTTGCATTGTCTCTCGCTCTTCTTTAGACCATATCTGTTAGCTACTTGGAAACTTGTTGACGGAATTAGAGGAACTGAGACCCCGTTTGGATTAAGTTGTTCGGTTCAGTTCTCGAAGCAAAGCCTTTCCCTTTCAAATTGGGAACCATCTCACACATTGTAAGAACTGATTGCATAACGAATCGCCTCCTGTTGCAGATTAAGTGTTGCTTCCTTGGCAACTTCACCCTTTCTTCTGTTTTCTGGTGGATATTGCGGCAAGACTTGTATCCCTTCCCGCTTGAAATTGTGAGCAGTTAAAACATAAATACATCCATGCTTTTTACCAGTCTTGCTTTAAGTCTCTCACGATGGCGGTTTTGGTCTCTGGAGCCAGTACTTGCTATGCAACACTATCTGCTGTGGTACA
>JAHZTW010000001.1:169217326-169248362 GCA_020283515.1 Alliaria petiolata | reverse complement strand
AAACGCATCATTCACCATCTGAACATGACCTACAGTTTCTACCTGATCCGTTCTAGGTTCCTCTAAACTATCTCCAACAAATTGTTCACTAGTACTACCAATATCCACCATTGTATCATTTTCTCCATGATAATACCAAATCTTGTAACCCGCCACAAATCCATGTAAATACAGGTGTGACCATACTTCCCTTATCACGATGAATCTACGATTCCGACACTTTATACAAGGGCAATAAATTTTACCGGATTTTTTTGCTTTCGGCTGCATCGTCGCGAATCCCATGAATTCTTGCAAACCTTCTTTGTACTCTTCAGTGATAAGACCCGTTGCCGGAATTTGATGAGGTTTGTCCATCCATGAGCGAAAATAATTATAAGGATCTGAAGAAGACATTTTTTCTATATTTTAGATGAGATATTTTTTCTTTTGTTGTTCTTCTAGTGAATGAGAGAAGGGAGACTTGCATTTATAGGAAAATATATGCACATTTCCGACGGATTTCCCACGGATTTCCGACGGATCTCTGACATAATCACAACGGCTACATAACGGCTATAATATTCAAACGGCTATAAAATCCGTTGGAAATCCGTCGAAAACTTTTTACGAATTTCCGACGGATATGTTTCCGTCGGAAATTACCGACGGATTTCCGACGGTCTCTTACTTTGTCACAATATGGTCACAATTCCGTCGGAAACCCGTCGGAATGAACCAACAGATATTTTCCATCGAAAAACCGTCGGAAATTACCGACGAAATTCCGACGGAATCTTGTCCGTCGAAAATTACCGACGGATTTCTGACGGATTATTACTTTGTCACAATTTCGTCGCAATTCCGTCGGAAATTTCCGACGGATAAAATTCCGTCGGAATTTCCGTCAGAAATTGTCCTGTTTTCTTGTAGTGTCTTGCTCACAAACATGGACTGGTTTCTCCAAAGAGGCTCTCAGCCACATCCCTGCTTTTATGAAGCTCGGTTTTCCTTCCGCGGTTATGGTCTGGTATATTGTTCTTTCTCCAGTGATGATCTTTTTTTTTCTTCTTGATTAAAAGGTCCATATTGCTTAATCTTGTTTATAGTGTCATGATTCTGTGGTATGCATATGGTGAACAGCTTAGAGCTATGGTCGTTCGAGCTTTTGGTTCTCTTGTCAGGCCTACTTCCTAATCCGGTTTTAGAATCTCACTTTTAAAGTATGTATAATCGATATTTTTGTTTATTTGGAAAGGCCAAGAAAGCTAAACACAGAGTTGGGCCTTGGGATAAGGAAGCTGAAACATCAATTATATAGTCATGACTCATGATAGCATACAACTTGGTGAAAATGTTGGTCCTTTGGTGGAAGAGTACACACTATGGTAACAAATGTTGGTCCTTTGGTAGTCCCTTGATTTTATAGAATTTCGATTTACTGTTTCTATTGACAAGCACGAGAGAGTGTTTGTGTGTGAATCGCTTAAAATTGAAACAAAGCCCATCATCACAATTCCCCCGATTACAAAAAAAAAAAAAAAAAAAAAATGCAAATGCAAATGCAAAGACCCCCTAATTCACGAATCAGCACCGTCGAATTCGTATCACCCAGAAAGCTCACACCTTTGGCCAAAGACAGAAGAGCCGTTTCTTCACGTTATCTCCGGGCTTCATCGCATTGACGTATACGCGGACTTTTGGCTGTAAATGGGGCCAATGCTTTTATTATTATTATTATTAATTACACACATTTGTCTCTTCCACACGTCTCTCTTACGACCACAGGCTTCACAACTTCTCTCCTCTTCTTCTAATAATACAACAGCAATGTCTCCTATTTGCTTCTCACCAGATTTTTAACTGGAACAAGTTATGACGAATCTTCTGGAGATGAATCTTCATACCCTTCGTCTTGCCGAGGGGTTTTGTCGTACCAGGTACTCGATTTGCATTGTCTCTCGCTCTTCTTTAGACCATATCTGTTAGCTACTTGGAAACTTGTTGACGGAATTAGAGGAACTGAGACCCCGTTTGGATTAAGTTGTTCGGTTTAGTTCTCGAAACAAAGCCTTTCCCTTTCAAATTGGGAACCATCTCACACATTGTAAGAACTGATTGCATAATGAATCGCCTCTTGTTGCAGATTAAGTGTTGCTTCCTTGGCAACCTCACCCTTTCTTCTGTTTTCTGGTGGATATTGCGGCGAGACTTGTATCCCTTCCCGCTTGAAATTGTGAGCAGTTAAAACATAATTACATCCATGCTTTTTTATTAGTCTTGCTTTAAGTCTCTCACAATGGCGGTTTTGGTCTCTGGAGTCAGTACTTGCTATGCAACACTATCTGCTGTGGTACACAAGAACAAGTCAGATTTTGATGGGAAAGAAGCAGCCTTGCTTGTAGAAGAGCTCAGAGTCAACTTCAACGCCGGCAGAACAAAGAGCTACGAGTGGAGAATTTCTCAGCTTCAAAACATTTCCAGGATGATTGATGAGAAGGAGAGATGCATCTCCGAAGCTTTGCATCAAGATCTTTCCAAGCCTGAGCTTGAAGCTTTTCTAGCTGAGGTCTTGCATTTAATTTCAGTGTCCCTTCCCTTCTCTACATTCCAATTTATCTACTGTTAAAGCACTCTGGTGTCATCTTGTTTTCTCAGATATCGAATACAAAATCCTCGTGTATGCTTGCAATCAAAGAGTTGAAGAACTGGATGGCTCCAGAAACGGTAACTAGAACCGTTCCTTCAAGCTTTTGGCCGCTTCATCAATATGTTTCCAGCCTAAACCAGTTGCCTGAACTATGCTTGAATAATTTCAGGTAAAAACTTCTGTGACAACATTTCCCTCGTCTGCGCAAATAGTCTCAGAACCGCTTGGAGTTGTTTTGGTTATCTCAGCCTGGAATTTCCCTTTCTGTAAGCTCAAAACTGTTTTTGAAACTTTGTCTTACTATAAACAATCAAAAGTTATTGTATGTCTCGTCATGGTGTTTTTATTTTTTCTCCAGTATTGTCTGTTGAGCCAGTCATTGGAGCTATTGCAGCTGGTAATGCGGTTGTGCTAAAACCTTCTGAAATTGCTCCAGCGACATCCTCTCTTTTAGCGAAGCTGTTTAGTGAATACTTGGACAAATCAACAATCAGAGTCATCGAGGGAGGAGTCCCTGAAACAACAGCACTACTGGATCAGAAATGGGACAAGATATTCTTCACTGGTTTGCCTTTTCTCTGTTTCGTTTTTTCAAATTTTGATTAGGCTCTCAGGAAAACATGATTCTAACAATTATAGTCTTTTATTTAGGTGGAGCTAGAGTTGGTCGCATTGTAATGGCTGCAGCTGCAAAAAATCTTACCCCAGTGGTTCTCGAACTTGGTGGGAAGTGTCCTGCTCTTGTTGATTCAGATGTTAATCTACAAGTTAAGATCAGTTTCTGCTTGTAAAGCACAAAATAGATAAATTCAGGTGGCATACTCTCTAATCGCGGTGCTGTGATTGAAGGTGGTTGCTAGGAGGATCATAGCAGGGAAATGGGCTTGTAACAACGGACAGGCTTGCATTGGAGTCGATTACGTGATCACAACAAAAGATTTTGCATCAAAACTGGTAAAATACTAGTTGATATAAAAGCCAATGATTCATTATACTGTATTTGCTTCTCAAACTTTGCTGATGCAAATCAAGAAGTACAGATAGATGCTCTGAAGGCTGAATTGAAGACATTCTTTGGGGAGAATCCATTAGAATCAAAGGACCTATCGCGGATTGTGAACTCTTTCCACTTCAAACGGTTGGAGAGTATGTTAAAAGAGAATGGAGTCGCTGATAAAATTGTTCAAGGAGGGCAAACAAGCGAAGACAAGCTGTGAGAGAAAATTGTTTCCTTCCTGTCGATAGAATTGTTCTTGGGGATTCTAACAAACTAATCACTGTACTCTGTAATTTCCTTTTTACAGAAAAATATCTCCAACGATACTAGTGGATGTGCCAGAGGCATCTTCCATGATGCAGGAAGAGATATTCGGACCATTGCTTCCTGTAATTACGGTACAAAAGATTGAAGACGGTTTTCAGGTTATACGTTCAAAGTCAAAGCCTTTAGCAGCGTATCTCTTCACAGACAGCAAAGAGTTGCAGAAGAAATTTGTGCAGGACGTGGCTGCAGGAGGCATTGGCATCAATGACACCGTCTTACACGTAAAGACATAAAAAAACCGAAGTTCTGTTTTCCAAAATGCTAGCTCTCTCGTCAATTCAAAGATTGGTATGTTTTCTGTGCAGGTAACTGTGAAAGATTTACCATTTGGAGGAGTCGGGGAGAGCGGGATAGGGGCTTACCACGGGAAATTCTCGTACGAGACGTTTAGCCATAAGAAAGGAGTTCTTTACAGGAGTTTTGCTGGGGACTCGGATCTTAGATACCCTCCTTACACACCCAAAAAGAAGATGGTGCTTAAGGCTTTGCTCTCTTCAAACATATTTGCTGCCATTTTGGCTTTCTTTGGCTTCTCTCAAGACTCGTGATTGCACAACTTGCTGGAATTGTACAAGGTGGATATTTCCATGGAGCTATATAAGATCAATATGAAAATTAGCCGTAGGAAACGAATTGCTAATCTTTTTATGAATAAAAGTATCTTTACATACGCAGCTCTTGATTTATTTGCATTTGTCGTTTGTCTGTGGTTTGGCCAATGTGGTTGTACGCTAAAGATGTTAGAAAGCTAAAGATGTTAGAAAGCTAAAGATGTTAGAAAATTTACCAAGGTACGACGGATATGATTGGTATGTTTTTCGATTTTAAGCTCGCGAGTGAAAATAAGTAAATAAACATGCAAAGAGGAAACCAGAAATTACTAGGGAATTGAGAAACTAAGTTGAGCAAATGTGATTAAAAAAAAATTAAAAAAAATTATTGATGATCAAACATTTGGTGAAGTTAGCGTCCAATTGTGTAGAGGTGGACACAAGAACAACCTTAATCTTATCATTCATATATTATACTCTAAACACTCAATTAGTGGTCTATCGAATTCAAACGTTGAAAATGAAATGCATTAAAGATAACAACTGTTATGGGAAACTCGGTGAAATTCCAGATTTGGTGGAGGTTTGAAAAAATAAACCTCCATAAATACTACATAAAAAAAAAAAATACTACTCCTACATAATTATAAGGAAAAACAAAATTGGTTAGGATAAATAAAACATCCATAATGTCAACAAATCGCGTACAACGGAACCATGCTTTTGTCTAACACGTCACACTCCCAAGTCTTTGTCAAGCATAAATTTGTAATTTAATATGTTTCGGGGATGAACAAACTCGTAAATATGGCTCTACCCAACCATATCTGCTTCTACATTGAGATCTGTGCACCATTCTTCCGCTTTAAATGATGAGTGCAAATTATCTGAACACAATTATTGTACTGCGTTGCGCCCATCAGTGACTTGTATCTCTGCCCCTCCATAATCCCATTCATTCATAATCCCATTCATTCAATGTCTATTATCACCAAAAGAATTATTTAGGTATCTTTTATTATTCCTCCACGAAATCGTTTGCTTGAATTCTTTTGTTTCTCTACGAATAAAAATATACCAAAGCTGATAGCTTTTGTTAAGGTTATGAGATTTCACTATGTAACTGTCTACAAAGGGTAAGAATGTTCAAAAAAAAAAAAAAAACTACAAAGGGTAAATCCCTTGTTACCTGACTGATTGTCTTTGCTTTTTTTCTGAATTCTGAAGCAAGAAATATGCGAATTTTACGGACATGAGTAAACAAAAGCTGGTTGTTTGTTTACTCGTATTTATTACCGTCCTTGATTGTTGGGTGGAAATTCGTTTTTTTTTTAATCAAGGAAATGCACACGTATGTATAATGTATTAAAGCTTAACTATAAAATGCATATTATCTTCTAGTAATATTTTAATAGCTGAAAATAAGTTCTTGGCAACATTTTTTATTTAGTTATAATAATATCTTAATCAATGTTTTTATTGACCAAAAAAGATAATCAATGTTCTTAAGATCGACGTAGTTGTGAATTGTGATACTCTTTGTGTGTGTATTCATGATTCTTAAACACCCACTTCGAAAATCAAAGACATTTGTCCGATTATCCAACTTGTCCGGTCGGGTTGGCTAAAAGCATATTCACGCATGCATCTATTTCTGTCGTCGTCACTCGGTCACGTTTCATCATTTTATTTGTTGGGAGTAAACCGACAAACAGCGTAATGTCTCCATCCATATTTGAATTTTTCTTAAATTTGAAGCGATTATGAGTGCAAGTTAAATATAGACTTCTTTCGCAAAAAAAATAAAAATAAAAATAAATATTGACTAAGAAGCGATTGAGAGAAATTGTGAGGTTAGCACTAGCCTGCAATTTATAATCGAATTGAACCGGCCGATTTAATATAAACAAAAGTTAAAAAATTTTGGTTAGTTTCGGATTTAAAAATTAAGAACTGAATTATCCGAGAACCACTAACCAAACCGAATTATGTTTCGCTTAGTTTTAGCCAACTTTCCTAAATCCGATCTATCCAAAAAATCGAACTATCCGATCCAAATTAATCGAAGAAACCGAATTCGCATGCCTAGTTAGTACCTAAAACCATGATTAATGCAAAGTTCTTAACAAAGTTTTTAATAAAAAAATAAAAAATAATAAAAAAATAAGAGAAAGGAATAAGAAGTGATTCTTAAGTTTTTTATTTGAGAATCAATTCTAAAGTTTTAAAAAACTCATTTAATATATCTTATCTTATGATTAGTTTAGATTTTTTCATTATTTAATTTTTTTTTTTTTTAAGATACTATCAAAGTATTTTTGCATTAAAATGCTATAATTCCTAACTAAGCCGTTAAATTTGAAGCGATTATGAGTGCAAATTAAAGCGACTAAAATATGAGTAGATTCAAAACTCAAATATAGACTTCCCCATGGCTCGACAATCTTAGTCTGAGGTTAGCACCTAACTAAGCCACACAACCTTGGTTTGCGTGATGCGTTTATCCTTTTTAAACCTGTCTATTGGTTTGAGTACACTAATTAACATATGTTTCGAACAGTTGGTCAGTATTTGCGTTTTCATTTCACTCATATTATTAACATTGATTTTGTGATTTGTTATATAGAAATGATTTTGTTGTTCCCAACAATACATGTGGCCTAGAATTTTCTAGATAACTCTTGATCTTTTTTGTTTTTGGTTTTTTTTCTCTCTCTCTTTCTTTCTAATCCTCGTGAAACAAGAAAGGTATTTTCTAGATAACTCGACTAATCTTTGACGAATTACGCATCTAAGTGTTCACCTTTTAATAAATCACTAGATTAATATTTAAGAGCAGCTAAACAACGCATACTTACCAAATGGGACAAAAAAGCACCGAGCCTGAAAAAAATCCGAATTTCTAGCCAGGCTGCACAAACGTTTGAGGGGAAAAAACAAACAAAAACTCCAAATGTTGGTTTAGGTCGTTATCCAAACAACACAAAATCACAAGAAAAAAAAAATATATTTACGATTATACATTTATTGCATGAGATCTCTTTCTCTATATCTCTTCTTCTTATCCCTCCTCTCTCTTCCTCAATCAACCTCTATAAGTGTAATACGAGTCAGAACGAACAAAGACCACACCAAGAGTTTAAAGACAGAACAGGGGATATTTATCACTACAATGAATTTCCCAATGCAGAACGTAAAAATGTTTTTCAATTACCTCACGACCCATCGGTTCAAGCTCTGTTTGCTCCCATTATTGGCTGCTATAGCCATGAAGGCGTCTCGTCTTTCCACACAAGATCTCCACAACTTTTACCTCTACTCACAAAACAACCTCACATCTCTTACCATATTTTCCCTCTCTCTCGCTCTCGCGTCGACCATCTACATCATGTCTCGACCCAAACCCGTTTACCTTGTCGACTTCAGCTGCTACCTCCCACCGTCTCATCTCAAAGTCAGCATCCAGAAGATCATGCACCACGTAAGGGTTATACGAGAATCAGGCATGTGTTGGGAGAAAAAAGAGAACGATTACTTGATGGACTTTATCGAGAAGATCCTTGAACGTTCCGGTCTCGGCCAAGAGACCTACGTGCCGGAAGGTCTTCATTGTCTGCCGCTAGAACAAACGATGGCTGCGTCGCGCAAAGAGACGGAAGAAGTTATATTAGGAGCGGTCGATAATCTGTTTCGCAACACCGGAATTAGCCCGAGTGATATAGGTATACTGGTGGTGAACTCTAGCACTTTCAATCCAACTCCTTCGCTATCAACTATCATAGTGAATAAGTATAAACTTAGGGATGACATAAAGAGCTTGAATCTTGGTGGGATGGGGTGTAGTGCTGGAGTTATTGCTATTGATGTCGCTAAGAGTTTGCTACAAGTTCATCGTAACACTTATGCTCTTGTGGTCAGCACGGAGAACATCACTCAAAACTTGTACTTAGGTAACAACAAATCAATGTTGGTTACAAATTGTTTGTTCCGGGTAGGTGGGGCTGCGGTTTTGCTTTCTAACCTGTCTAAAGACCGAAATCGCGCTAAATACGAGCTTGTTCACACCGTGAGGGTCCATACCGGGGCAGATGACCGATCCTATGGATGCGCGACTCAAGAAGAAGATGTAGATGGTGTAGTCGGAGTTTCCTTGTCAAAGGATCTACCTATGGTAGCTGCAAGAACCCTAAAGATCAATATCGCAACTTTGGGTCCACTTGTTCTTCCCATAAGCGAGAAGCTTCTTTTCTTTGTAACATTCGTTAGAAAGAAGTTTTTCGACCCCAAGATCAAGCATTACATGCCGGATTTCAAACTCGCTTTCGAGCATTTCTGCATCCATGCGGGTGGTAGAGCGCTTATAGATGAGCTGGAGAAAAATCTTCATCTCTCTCCGTTACACGTCGAAGCATCAAGAATGACATTGCACAGGTTTGGTAATACATCTTCGAGCTCCATTTGGTACGAGCTGGCTTACACAGAAGCCAAAGGAAGGATGAAGAAAGGAGATAGGATTTGGCAGATTGCACTGGGGTCAGGTTTTAAGTGTAATAGTTCTGTTTGGGAGGCTCTTCGTAACGTCAAGCCTTCTGCCAATAATCCTTGGGAAGACTGTCTGCACAAATATCCGGTTGAGATCGATATGTGATTTAAGATAGTATTCATCGTTATAATTTAAATTACGAAAATATAAGACGTATGGACTGGTCAGTCCAAATTTGTAAAATTATTTTAAGTTTTAATTGTGTACTTAATCTCTCCTTTCCCTATGTAATTGTGTATTGCTCTCGTTAGAAGTTTTTATTTGTTTTGTTTTTTAATGCGGTGATGCTTGCGCTCGTTAACTATTCAAGTATAAATAAATATTGTGAGTACTTTTTTGAAATAAGTTTTTTATTTTATTTTTATCAAATGCTAATATATATACAGGGCATTTCTCCAAACTATCAAATTTTATGTTTTTTTTTTTTAATTATCACCAATATTCTAAAATTCCGAAAATACCACAAGTTTTAGGTATAGCAAGAGTTCATAACTTTTTGGTGGTATTTTAAAAATGATACACCGGTGTACTGTACATATAGACATTCGAACAAACTCAAATGTTCAATAATTGCAATAATGCCCATAAGCATGTTAAGATATCCCTTCAAAAATGGGGAGGAAGATAATCATCAACCAACTATCTGCAGATTTAGATGACGAAACTGTTCTCGGTACGATACTTTGGTGGCAGCATCAACCAACTATCCGAAGATTTTGTCTTTACACGAAGCAGCTTGAGAAGACCATCATTAAATATTTCGTTAACCGTGTGGCAATCAATTTTTCTCAGGTTTGGTTCTCTTAGAAAAATAGCTGGAGCAGAGACATTAACACCCAAATGGCCAAATCCTTCAACAAATTGTTAAGCCCAACAAATATTTCAATATCACAAGTTGCAAAAACCAAGCTTCGAAATATTCTGCTTCGGCTTAACATATCAAAGACAATAAGATGCTTCTTGAGAACCTTTATGTTTGTAGTAAATCTTAATAAGCCTAGTAGAAAAAGTCATGTGCTACTCAAGGGCGGGTTCAGAAAAGAATTTTTGTATGGAGCAAAAATAAAAAATTTAATATGATAAAAAAATATGAAAATTAAGCATAATCTATTTTTTGCACTTGTAATATATTTTTAAAAAAATTCTTTCCGGAAGACATTAAACCTAGCTAGCATTTATTTGTTGCAAAAAGCCCATTCTCGTTGACTTTTGTAGAAAAAAAAAAGAAAAAACAAGAGGAAATTGAGCATTGAACCCTTTAACCGAAGAAAGTCAGATGGTAACACCACTAGCCAATTGGCCCAGCTAGTATGGGGCACATGCCCCACCCTAGAATGCTATAGATCCGCCCCACTGCTATTGTCCCTTTGACGTAGTGAACTAAGTGAAGAGAAATTCGACAGAAAGCTTAACACGAATGACCGACTTATTTTGTTTTGATAACTTGACAAGACAATGTAACCAATGTGCAAGACGAGACCGACCCTTTTTTGTTTTGTTTTCAAGTCTAACCAAGGCAAAAGACTAGAACATATAAAAAATTATTGAACTCTTTATTAATCAGTCTAAAAAATTATGTAAACTCTAAATCCTAATATCCTATTTATTTTACAAATCCTTAAAAAACCGTGAAATCATATTGAATATAAATCAGTTGGAAATAAGGATTTTAAAAAGATTCGTCTTCGAAACTTTTTTTTGTCGGTACCGGTCGGTTTTTTTTTCCATGTTGTGAATCATCGTAAGCGTTTTGTGTGTTGAAAGAGACCTGGTTGGTTTTATCTTATTCTATTTCATATCATTAAAGAAAATCACAATATATATACCACATGAGATCGATATCTTCGACAACCAATATCATCGTAATATACGTCGACTTAGATGGCTATAGATCTTCCTGAATCTTTTTTCTTCTATTTAAAGAAACGATCGCGAACCAATATAAACATCATGTTGTGTCTATTGAAACGAGAGAAAATATTAATATTTTTCTTAGATCAAATTAGTCGGTGGTTAAAAAATATTAAACGCTCAAGTTATGGTTTGTTAATTTGGTCTTCTCATTCATATTTCGTAATAAGTATCATGGTTATAAAACTGGGTTGAGCTAGTTTTTTTTTTTGTGTGTGTGTGGCTAAAAGCTAGTTGTTGTTATGTTCTTCATCCTCGTTATCTGCTCCAAGAACTGTTAGATATTTGACAAAATCCTTTCTTGGATCCTAGTTATGGACTTATTTGGTACGTTCGACACGTTCGATTCTTTATCTGCATTTGTGGTCTCGTACTCTCGTGATTTGGGTTGTGATCATTACGAGTAAATGAGTTCCACGTAATAGCCTTAAAATATTGGTTTGTACTCTATCTACTTCGAATTCAAATCAAGTACTATCGTTTTACACTTTTAATTAGTAATATATTAAATACTCGATTATGTTATTACAAAATAAATTTGTAATTATAAATTGACACTCTTAAAAATAGAATTAAATAACAACAACGTATAATAAAATTTTTGTGGTTTGATTTACAGAGGTGAACATGTTAATTAGTAATGATCACAACCCAAATAACTCGATTATATCATTACAAAATAAATTTGTAATTATAAATTGACACTCTTAAAAATAGAATTAAATAATAAATACGTATAATAAAATTTTGTGGTTTGATTTATAGAGATGAACGTGTTAATTAGACTAAATTAGTAGTTGAGAAAACTCTAGTTAAATTTTTTTTTGTTTGGCTTAAACTCTCTATGTAAGAAATGATTTATAAATAAAATTTAGTTTTAAATGAGAACTTTGTCGACAAATAGTCAAATACTACTAAAATAAGTACGTTTTTTAAAATATTATTAGATTTTCTTATGATTCTTGGTTTAGCAAAAATATAATAAAATTAGATTTGAGTGAATGAATAATCTGATAGAAAAAACGCGTAAAATAATTGATATCCATCACTCAGTTTCAACTATTTCAAGAACCAAACCTCTCTCTCTTCTGTAGTGAAAGCAACTCTATCCGGAGCAGCAATGGCGGAGAAGTCGAGTTTCTTCGTCCATTTCAGCTTTCTTTTGCTTATACTGAGCATCATAACATGTTGCGAGGGAGGGAGGAATAAGGTGCGGCGTTCATCGGAGAGGATATTGATGGACGGCCAGGATCGTTCGAGGCCTCTGAAGCTGACGTTTGGTGGGCCTTCCCGGAATTGGACTGACGCCATTCCCATCGGCAATGGCCGTCTCGGAGCTACGATCTGGGGCGGAGTTTCCTCCGAGACTCTCAACCTCAATGGTAAAATGCGAAACAGCGTCGTTTTTCTGTTTGCTTCTTCTCTCCCTTCTTGTGTTGTCTTCATTCTTGGATTTAGGTAATAAATGCACCTCTATAGTTTCTGCTATGTCAGATTTTGATCACTAGCCTTGTTTCTCGGTAACATTTAATGACATAAATGCTTTCGACACTGTAAGCAATAGAACAGGGGGTCATGCTTGAGACATATTCTTAAATCCTCCTAATTACCACCAATTGGGTTATCTTAATCTGACTCGTGAAATTAAATGCGTATAAGCGAACATACACTTTGGCTAAAAGCAGATATTCTTGATTCTTGTGTTGTTGCTGCTCCGCTCTGTGTTCTTTGAATAGTTGTGGATCTGAAAAGTGTTAAAAAATTTCAATGGGTTTTGATTGATAGAGGACACGATTTGGACCGGAGTTCCAGCAGATTACCCGAACCCGAATGCGCCAGAGGCATTAGCACAAGTTAGGAGGCTTGTTGATGACAGAAAATATGCTGAAGCTACTTCAGAAGCTGTCAAACTATCAGGCCATCCTTCTGATGTATTTTTTGATCCTTTTGGTGAATATGTGTTTTTTGTTTTTGTTTTTTTTTGGTTGAGTTGTTGATTTTTCTTTAACATGTGTAAAGACTTTTGACAGTTCACATATTTTCTTCTTGGTTTCTCCAAAGGTTTACCAGCTAGTGGGAGATTTGAATATAGACTTTGACAGTTCACATCGTAAGTACACTCAAGACTCTTATTGCCGTGAACTCGATTTGGAAACAGCAGTAGCTAAAGTAGGCTACTCGGTTGGGGCTGTGGAGTTCTCAAGGGAGTTTTTCGCTTCTAATCCGGATCAAGTCATTGTAGCCAAGATCTCTGCAAGCAAACCGGGATCTCTGTCTTTCAAGGTATCTTTCGACAGCGAACTGCACCATCATTCGGAGACAAACTCCAAGGAGAACCAGATTCTGATGCGGGGAAGTTGTCGCCCCAAGCGTCTCCCTGTGAACTTGAAGAAGAGTATTAACGCCACAAATATACCGTATGATGACCACAAAGGTTTGCAGTTTGCTGCCATTCTTGAAGTGAGGGTAAGCAATGGCGGCTCTGTGTCTTCCTTAGGTGGCAAGAAACTAAGCGTTGAAAAGGCGGACTGGGCGGTTCTGCTTCTGTCTGCTTCGTCTATCTTTGACGGTCCCTTTACGATGCCCGAAGATTCTAAGAGAGACCCCGCAAAGGAATGCGTTAACAGAATCAGCTCGATCCAGAAATACTCATACTCTGATCTTTATGCTCGCCATTTGGGTGATTATCAGAAGCTTTTCAACCGGGTCTCGTTGCAACTCTCTGGCAGCTCTGATTATAAGACCGTGCAACAAGAAGCTTCAACTGCTGAAAGGGTGCGATCATTTAAATCCGATGAAGACCCTTTATTGGTGGAACTCCTGTTCCAATATGGTCGTTACCTGCTTATATCTTCTTCAAGACCCGGAACTCAGGTGGCTAACTTGCAGGGTATATGGAACAAGGACATTAACCCGCCGTGGGAGTGCGTTTTTTCCCGCTTTACTTCATTTTTTTTCTCTTTGGAATTTCAATCACTTTGTTGTTGTGTCTACTAACTCCCTTTCATCTTCTTATGCGGTGGTATTTGCAGTGGTGCTCCTCACCTGAACATTAATCTCCAGATGAACTATTGGCATTCTCTTCCTGGTAATATCCGGGAATGCCAGGAACCGTTGTTCGATTATATGTCTGCTTTAGCAGTCAATGGCCGCAAGACAGCACAAGTGAGTTTCTATCCTTTTTTGTATTGATGGTCGTTACAATGTTAACATCAGCCGCGTATGTATGATGCATTTGTGTTTCATATCACTAGAATCATTTAGTCTAAGAATGATTTTGATGCGGCATATAGGTGAACTATGGAGCAAGTGGTTGGGTGGCACATCAAGTATCAGACATATGGGCGAAAACATCACCGGATAGAGGTGAGGCAGTGTGGGCCCTCTGGCCCATGGGTGGGGCTTGGCTCTGCACTCATGCATGGGAGCATTATACATACACAATGGACAAGGTAAAGGTCTTCAACTTTAGCTGATTTCACATTCAGTTTCTTTTACATCAAAGTACCATGTTTTCAACCTTCGCTTGTTTATTAGGAATTTCTTAAAAAGAAAGGATATCCATTGTTGGAAGGATGTACATCGTTTCTTTTGGACTGGCTGATCAAAGGTAAAGACGGGTATCTCCAGACCAATCCATCGACATCCCCTGAGCATATGTTTACTGCTCCGGATGGCAAACCCGCCAGTGTTAGCTACTCATCAACCATGGACATTGCCATCGTAAATGAAGTCTTCTCTGCTATTGTTTCCGCATCAGAGGTAACAAGACCGAAACGAAACGAAAAGAAATCACATCGCCTCATCGATACTGAGCTTCTGTTTCCTGGTTTGTCAACAGGTTTTGGGGAAAACGAATGAGACTCTTTTCGGGAAAGTCATTGCTGCTCATGCAAAACTTCCACCCACAAGAATATCAAAGGATGGTTCTATAATGGAATGGGCAGAAGAGTTTGAGGACCCAGAGGTACACCATAGACATGTTTCACATCTCTTTGGTCTCTTCCCTGGTCACACGATCACGCTTGACAAGTCTCCGGAGCTTGCTAAAGCCGTGGAAGTAACCCTTAAGAAGAGAGGTCTGTGTAATTCTTTCTTCTTTCTCATTTCTATTCGTCAATGTATATATGTATATAAATTAACATTGAAGTGAATGATGCAGGAGAGGAAGGACCAGGGTGGTCCACCACATGGAAAGCGGCCTTGTGGGCAAGGCTTCACAACAGCGAGCATGCGTATCGGATGGTTACGCATATATTTGATCTGGTGGATCCGTTAAACGAACGTAACTATGAAGGAGGACTCTATAATAACTTGTTCACAGCACACCCGCCGTTCCAGATCGATGCCAATTTTGGGTAAGTCAGGACAAGTTTACATTTTTACATACTAAACCATTACGGCAAGTCATCATCGGTTCTTTTCTCTTTGGTCAGATTCTCAGCAGCGGTAGCGGAGATGTTAGTGCAGAGCACGACGAAGGATGTGTATTTGCTCCCGGCACTTCCAGCGGATAAATGGCCTAACGGTTATGCGAAAGGGCTAAGGGCACGTGGCGGTGTGACGGTTAGTATAAGGTGGACGGAAGGGAAGCTTGTGGAGTTTGGTCTTTGCTCGGAACAGACTGTGTCCACCAGAATAGTGTACAGAGGGACCTCTGCGGCTACCACATTGTTGCCAGGGAAAGTCTTTACTTTTGACAAAGATTTGAGATGCATTCGCACTGACAAGTTATTGTAAGAGACGAGATCGAAGATTCTCTCATCTAACAAACAAAGTAATCAGATCAATATCGTGCAACTGTGCAAGTGTTATCCTGTCCAATAAGGTTTATTTATGTATCTTCTTTGTTTATCTCTCTACTTTGTATCCGGACCAAACCGAAAAACGTTGATCTTAAAACAAACTTTATAAAAAGTGAATAAAATAAACCAAACCAAACCGGTATCCAGTCTCTCCATCTCTCTCTCCATCTCTCTCGTTTAGGGCTTCTTGTTTAGTAGTCTCTTTACTTCCGTCTTTCATCTTCCGAGTCCACTATCTTCTTCTTCGGTATTGATCTGATTACTTTGTTGTTGTTTCTGCTACAAGTAGATAGCAATGGCCTGGCGCAGTGCAGGATCCGCTGCCCGCTCTTTCGTTTCCGCTACCGCTAGAGCTCCGTCTCTCCGATCTCCGCCGGCGACATCGCTTCCGCGCCTCCGTCCTTCCCAATCCTCTTTGCCCCGCCGCCGATTTGCCTCTTTCACAAATCCCAGGTTTCACCATTTCTTATGGTTGATCCTCTAAATGACATGATATCCATATGCTTATTGATGACAGGAACTATGATTTCCAAAGCTTGGAACAATTTTGGTAGATGATTACAATTTTGAGAAGAATTGAAAAATGTTAATATATCAGACTCAGTTGATTTTTGTTGCTTGCTTAGGAATTTGGGAGAGCTTGGATGCATACAGTCTTTGTTGCCCCTGCACAATGTCCTGGCTTCAGCACGACTCACTTCTCACCTTAATGTTAACGTGCGAGCTTTCTGCGAGCTCTCTAACGGTACCTTCCCACGCACTTGTCAAGATCGCTAATTAGTCTCCATTTGTGAATTGTGAGTGTTACTGTTCTTAGGATTTCATTGGAAAAGAGCAAACTAAACTAGTTTTTTTTTCCTTCTTCTGAATTTCTTGTTGGAACAATTGTGTGCTACTCTTTTCGTCTTGAAATGGAATAAAAATGGATTTGGTCTTTCCCTTTTTCATTCTCGTAATTAAGTTTTTGTGTTAAGAAACATATTGGGCTTGGGATTTGATAGGGAATGGAAAAGATGGGTGATGGAAGTGGATTTTCAGTCGCTGTCAAGAGAGGTGCTACTGCTTTGTAGGTTTCTTGTCCATTTTGCTTTTTTTGTGTGTTTATGTTTAGGAACTAAAAACTTTTAGATCCTATATTTCTCTTCGTTGTGTTTTCGTGTACGCAATCAAACAATACAGTTAAACTTGGACCCTAGGTTATAACATCCAATTAAGTATTTCGTTATAAAGCTTATCGTTTTGCTCATCCATCTAAAGATATGACTATATGAGTGGTTTATTCTGTTATAACGCATTGAAAAATGACAAACCTCTGCTTCGCATAAAGATCCTGCCTTTTAGATCCATGGGTACCTTCCATAAAGAGAACACTTCATTTATCGAAGCATACATGGCACACATGTGGACTTGTATAACTCATTATTGTTTTGAATGGCTGATATAAGTTGGGTCTGAAGATCTGATTCTGATTCATAGCTTTGACTGTAACTTGATGATGGCAGGTACTTGAATGCACAAAGTGGGTGCATCAATTATCTTGAAGCAGATGGAGACTTAAACAAGGGGTGTCCCAAGAAGAACTCATTGGTCGTGTTGTCTTGTGTTCCATTAGGAACCAAAAACTAAATACATTATTTGCTTTTCCTTCACTTTTGTCAATTTTCCAGTTCCACAATATCTGGATTTTTCTTCATATTTCTTGTTATTAAGCCCAAATGGCTTTGAACACTTCAGTGTAGGATCGTTTTATCTTTCAGTATAATTTTGAAATAGCCTTTGTTTCGTTTGTACTTAGGGTTATTATTTACTGAAAGGAATAAGAGAAAAGTTTCTTTACAATATAATTCAGAGTAAATGTAGTTCTCACTTTCCAGACATCAAAAAATGCTGCTGATAAATGCAGTTAAAATTAATTGCCTTGTTTTCAATTTTTGATGAGAACATCATACGGAATTGGAAAATAAGTCTTGGAGAAATAAGTCTTATTTGTGATACATCATCATAGACTTTGAACGGCGAGGAAGAAAGTAGAACAATGAGAATGTACGAACATGAAAGGGTTTTAGTGTTCACATGAAAACGAAATCCACCACAAGTCCACAACGAATCAGTTAAGTAACTCCTTACATTAACAAACTCAATCGTAAGTATTGAGTAAGTATTTTTTTTTTTTTTTACTGTGATCTGTGAATAAAAAGCTCATCAATACGGTCTTCTTGATTTAACTTGCACAACCTTATAAACAGCTTACACTTTGCGAGGGATCTTCAGTTTCTGTGTCATCTGCTTAATCACCGGAAGCCTCTGACTGATGGAGCTCGGGTCGCTATAGACTGCTAAATCAACTGGATACCCTTTCTGCATATATATAAGCAAAGAGTTAAATCAACGGACCTTCTATATAACCCATAGATACATTGCAGTAAGTTCTCGTCTTGTAACAAAAAGATTGTGGTTGTTTTATGATCTATAGGAGGAAATGGTTAGGTCTATCATCAGCCAGCCGTTCTAGGTTTAATGGGAAAAAGATGGATTTCCGTAAGAACAAAGATTGGAAACGGAACCGGTATTTAGTAATCTGTCCTAAAAGTAAAGAAAGACTAACCGCAGATAGAGACTGAAATGTTGCTTCTCTCCAACAGCTTTCACGAAGAACAGTGGGTGTCTCGCCTTTGCCAAACACATAATGCATCCTCGTCTCTCTCAATCTCATAAGCACACCATCAACCCTAAGCTGTTAAAAAGGCAACCGAGTGGATGATGAAAATCAAAGCATCATAATCTACATACTGGTGCATAGAGTGATTTTGTATCATGACCAAGGGTTTTTCCTGATTTGACTCACCCAAAATCGTAAGAGGAGGAACCATGAGCTTGGCATGACTCTCTGAAGAAAACAAACAGAACGGCACTCACAGGTTATCCTTTTGTTACTAACACAGAACTCACAACAAATCCACGGTATTATGAAAGAATGAGACTGGAAAGAAAGACTTGTGATATCTTACCACTTTCACAGTCAGAAGTGACACTCCATTGTCAGCCAGTTCATCTTCATACAAAACTACCTGAAGGAGTAGTAGATCAATAAGCGCAGAAGAATGTAGCAGAAAATGAAAGTAAAATGTTTTGCGTTTGTATCGATTAGAGGACCAACCTCATCATAGAATAGAATAGGCTCTTTAAGTGAGAGAGCAGCCAAATCAATCTGCTCATCACAGTTCTCCCACTGAAGACTAGCTTCCCCATCAGGATTTGCTTTTTCCCCAACCTGCTTCACATCAAAAAACAGCATACATCAATGAGCATGAAAGTTACACTTCATAGATTATTTTGTGACAGACAGAAAAAAAGGATGAACATGAGAGCAAGGCGAACCTCTTCTTGGTCTCTCTCAACGGCTTCACTTCCACAGTATGGCGTTGTAAAAGTGTAGTCATAATCTAGTATCACCTGCTGGGACGGCTTGCTGCAATTACATCAGCGGTCGTATCAGATACAACTATGTACGAAGCAGAGTTTTAAAGGCCAATCTAATCAGATAAAACCGGTCATAAACTGACCTCCTGAATTTCCATTGTGCAGCAGCAGGAACTTCTACAGGTGGAAGCCCTTCTTTCTTCCAACCCGCTAGTGCGTCAAATGCATTAAAATGTATCTTAGTGTGGCTACTTAAGTGTTTAAGGACTAATGCATTCTCCCCAAAAACCATTTCAGGTAAGTGAGATGTCTGAAGCTTTTCTTCCCACCTGTGTTCCAATCAAACAACAACATTCGTTTATTATGCTGAAATTAAAAGGACAGAAGATTATATATTTGGGATA
Organism: Alliaria petiolata; assembly: GCA_020283515.1. Lineage (NCBI taxonomy): Eukaryota > Viridiplantae > Streptophyta > Magnoliopsida > Brassicales > Brassicaceae > Alliaria > Alliaria petiolata. The sequence goes on along the minus strand of JAHZTW010000001.1, from coordinate 169,228,775 downwards.
CTCAGTTCTCAAATCAATCAGACCGAATCGAATTTACGACGCACAGATACAAAACCTTGAACACAACTATCACGGGAAAAAGTAAACAACAATGCACAGACAGCAAACAAATTCATAGACGACTGTGTGTTATGGAGACGTAAGGTGAGAGATAGAGATTGAGTACTCCTGGAGAGCGAGAGAAGTGAGAATCGTGCCACGGAGGGTCTCGATCTCCCAGTCATGGATGCGCAAACCTCGACGTCCGTCGGGAAGAAGCTCTGCCCCTGAAGACTTAAGAATCGCCTTATCGACCTCCGTCTCCATCTGAATCGCCGGAAAATATCGGCACTTCCTTTTCTCCGCCGATTTCACTTTTGCGACCAACCGGTGAAATAAACTATCCAAGGCATTGACTTAAGAACTTGATGGGCTTTATATTTGTAACGTAGGCCTAGTTAAATTTGGGTTTGGACGGTTCTGTCACTTTAGTTGGATACATTAACCAAATTTTTTAGTACATTAAATTTTTTATTTGATAAACAGTGTACTTGCATAATTGTCTTGTCTGCATCAAAAACATGTACACGGATATCGGAATTACTCTACAAATTACCCGGACGGAAAGTCGGCTATTTCATGCCTAAAATATAAGCAGATGTTAAATGTATACATGAATTATACTATTGTGCTAATTTATACCCCAAGTTAATAAAATTTTAAATTTCATATCTGATCTTCAATTTTTGTGCTTAATCATACAATTGCGTTTACGGTGTTAACGAACTGTTATCTCTTGTCGATGTAGATATCATGTATGACACGATGTAGTCTGATATAAAATCCAGATTCATTGCCAAATACCAAAACGACGCAGTTTTGTGCAAAACACACACTTGAGTCACAAAACGACATCGATTTATTATGTGTTTTCTCTTCTTCTTCTAACCCTCGAAGCTCTCGACGAGACAAATAGTATTCAAGGATTGTAATCAAATCGGCGAGTTGTACTCACTCTCCTTCTGGTTATCGAACTCTTCTTACAATTATCTCTATGTCTCCTGCTCAAAGCCCTAATGTCGTTTACTCGATTGGAGTTTTGCTAAAGAAAGAGAATTTCAAATCTCAGACCATTACAAACATACTTTTGATCTACGTCGGTGTAGCGATCATTGCTTACGACGAGGCAAAGATAGGTGGAATACAAATGAGATTCACGATTGAGATCTTGTTTCTTCGAGAGCGTCAAGAGTTTGAAGAAGAAGATAAAACACAAAATAAAATGACGTCGTTTTGTGAACTAAGTGTGCGTTTTTCAAAAAACGATGTCATTTTGGTGTTTGACAATAAATATGTGTTTCATGCCAGATAACATTGTTTCATATGTGGCATCCACGTCGACAAGAGATAACAGTACGTTAACTCCGTAAACTTGATTGTATGATTAAGAACAAAATTTGAAAATTAGGTATGAAATTTTAATTTTTATTAACTTGGGGTATAAATTATCACAGTGGTATAGTTCATGTATATATTTAACATCAGCATATAATTTAGGCATGAAATAGCCAATTTTCCTTACCCGGACAGGCCTGTTTCTCCCAACACAAGAAGGTTCAATCTGATTTTTAGTATAGTATGTTATGATCGAAACATTTTGAAAAGGTCTACAACATCCATATTAGATCATCAAAAAGACGACTGAATTGCTCCGCATTACAAATCACAACTTAATTCGTTCGATACAACTCACGAACAAGCTCGCTCATATTCATCTTTTGCATTGCCAAGACACCAATAAAAACAAGGCTGAAGCCGACGAGCGAGCCTTTGTTAAAAACTTTTGAGATTTATTCCGAGTCAGAATCTGAATTAGCACTCTGCCTCACGCTCCTCCTGGTTTGCGTTGTAGACTTTGGTTTAAGAGATGACTCTCCCTCGTAGTGGATCACTTGAGCTCTAGCTAATCTCTCTTCCAGATCCTCTGTGCTGAAATCGTCTTTCCCTCCCAGCTCATTGAACCCAACCTATCAACAACATTGAAATCATCATATATTCTCAAAGATACCAAGATTGGGTTTTTATTTCCTACTCTCTTTTTTTTTAGCATTATTATGACTATACCACATAATCATCCACTTTAGTGTTCTTTATGAGGGCAAGAGTGGGAAGAACGACAATCTTGAGCCTCTCAGCCAAGAATGGACTTTTCTCAGCTTGGATCTTCACAAAACGTGTCTCAATGTGCTGCTTTGCCAATATACTCATGTGTTTATCCATCACCTGCAAAAACATTTCCGTTTATAAATATATACTCTTGAATCCTTTGCCAACAGAAGCACCATTTTAGACAAACACAATTTTCTGTCCTAACATCTCTTATCAAGATCATACATTGACCAATCCCAGCAATACAAACAATTAAACCAAAAGGAGATAACTTTTCAAATCGCTAAACCTAGCAAAATTTCGTAGAAATTGAACTACTCAACTGAAACCTGAGAAATCTAAAGCAACTGAAATCATAAGAAAAAAATCCCAAAATTCGAATGCAGCCTAAGCACAAAGAATGAGAAACTAGAGAAATTCTGCAAACATTATCCGGCGAAGAGGATAGAATTCATACCTTACAGGGCCAATTCTCGCGGTAGAAGTGGCAGACGACGCGTTCGCTGGCCTTGACGGCGGCGAAGAAGTCCTTCTCGGAGGGGATCTCGGAGTATTCTCCGTGTCCATGGCTCATCCAACGTTTCCTTTTCTCAGCCATTTTCTTCATCTGCTGCAACCTTCTCTCCCTCAGCACCTCCAGATCGTCCTCGTCAGGCTTTTCCAGGGACGCGATCTCCTCGTCAAGCTTATCCTCCATGGCTTTCGCCACCGTCAAAAGTTGCTTCTCCAGAATCTGCCATGATAACAAAATTACAAATCCAATCCAATCGCGCAAAAGTTTAAAATCCAAAATAGTTGAGAAAACCATCCATCGCAATTCAAAGCCACATCAAAAGTGTAAAATGCAAAATGGTACCTCTTGAATAGGATTATCCATTGTGAATCTCCGGTGAGATCTGTTGGACGGATCCTCGTAATTTGAATTCAAAAGAGAGATTCAGCTTTAGGAGACGAAGGAAATCGAAGAACGGAGAGAGAGAGAGAGAGAGAGAGAGAGACAAGATGCACAAAATGGAGAGCTCGGGTTCTGAGGTTTTACGAAACGACACCGTTCCACAGAAAACCGGCTATGCAGAAATCCTTAAATCCGCAGAAAAACCGGTGAACCATTAGAAACCGGGTTTTTGGCAAAAAAAAAATTATACATTTAGATAATGTACTTCTTGGAGATCTGCTCCGCTTGGAACTGGACCACTACTAAACAGATTTTGGGAGAGAGAACATTTAGGTATTTTCGTTATAACATTAAAGGTATTTAATAATAAGATTCTTAAGCCCAAAATAAGATCAAAGCAAAATTTAGTACAGTGTCGTATATGAAAAGTTGAAACCTCAGAAACCCAAACCCCTAATGCAAAAATGTAGACATTGACACGTCTGATAGAATAGTATTGTATCTCTATTTGATTTACGCATGTGTGTGCGTCAATGTGAATCGATAGAATTAGACCCTTTATTTCTTTATTTTAAAAGCTGGACCCGTTTTTTCCGTCAAAATTAATGTATGTGCACTACTCTCACTCACTCATATTTGAAAAAAGAAAGAATAAAATTGTTAAAGCTTCTACACCAGGTGGCAAGTTTTAGGTGTAAAGTCTTTAGAGAGATGTTAACTTCCTCAAAACTTGCTTTCGTGTAGAAAAGTTTCTGATAACATCGGAAAAAAGTAGTCGGAGTTCAATCTTAAGGTTTGATTCAATGGTTATGCTCACTGAAATCGCCTCCCTCGAGGAGAAGTGAGTTTTTTTGTTTTCACCTTTTCTTTGTGTATCTAATCTTTTGAATCAAGACAGAAATAGTTGAGATGTGTGATCTTACGTTTGGGTTTTGTCTGAAACCTGGTACCTTCTTTTCTGGAAACTGATGAGTTCTTCCTTAGTCTCAGTATTTTGGTTTGGAGGAACGAATTTAATAGCTTTTTTTTCAGTTAATCTAAATTGTGTTTTGATTCTGTTTTTTTTTTTTTTTTTGGTGTTCTTCCTGAGAATTGTCTGAATTTCTGCCCCTTCTTTGATTAAGGAATGGTTTTTGATTATGTTCTATAGTTTTTGCTCTGAGGAATCAAAGAAGGGAAGTTTTTGTTAAGAAGATTTTCTGCTCCAGGGTGCTTTCTGAGGCGGATTAATTTGTTAAATTCTGGGTAATTTCGTTAGTCTTGGATCAGATCTCTAGATGGACGTTAAGTAGGGTTTCTTGATAAGTTATAATGTGTCAAGTGATTCCTCCTCTACTAGTTGTCTAGTAATCAGGTTAATGGGTTTTGATTCATCTTTTGGTTTTAGGTATGTTGAATTATGCAAGAAGCATGAAATACTACCCAACACCTCCATTTTATCTACCTTCTCTGAGGTATGCTTACCTTTTCCTTGCCCAGAGGATCTATTTATTGCTTCTGATTAGCTCAATCTTAGTGTTATTCTGAGTTAAATCTACAACTGAACCCGATCAACTGAATTTTCAGGCGGAGGATAAAAAGTCAAGGAATCAAAGATGCATCATGAACCTTTTAGTGGACAGAGTGAAGTACGATGACTTTCACCCGCTTCTCGAGCTATGCAATGAGATCAACACATCTGAGGTGGAAGGAATTGATCTCTTTGTGAGATCCTCTTGTTCTTTGGAGGATCATTATGCGTTGTCCTTAGTCCGTTCTGTCAATCAAAAACTTCGACTCGTTCATATTCATGATTCCTTCGGGAAAAACTTCTGGCGGTGAGCGATGGTCTTTTTGTCTACTTTTTATTTTTTGCATTATTTCTTAAGGTTTTCCATTTTCATTTGGTGATTGGTTATTTTTACTATCTCAGGGACGTTTTCTTTCAAGGTTTGAGCTGCCAAGTTATGAATGTGAGGTCTTTGCATTTCCGTAAGCTTAACATCGTAGGAGAGTTCGCACAGCTGCACACCCTTATACTCGACAACAACCGTTTTCATGGTTTTGGGGAAGGCTGTTTTTCTTGCATGCCCAATTTGACATATTTTTCCATGTGCTACACTCTTGTGTCGGATCTTTGGACAGCAAGTGCTGCTCTCTTGAAACTCCCCTCTCTTAAGGAGCTCCGGTTCCAAATCTGGATTTGTTGCAGTGATTCTACCCCACTTAAATCGCAGTCATCGTCGTCAGCTTCTACTCGGGATGGTGATAACACATTTAGTGAATCAAACTCTTCCTGTGGAGCAGATTTTCCAGACGTTTTCGAACAGATGGATCCTGATTTACCTGTCGAAGAGACTCTTCATGGCATGGATTTCTCGTACAAAATTCCCGAGCAAGATGATTTGGATTCACGTATCTCCGTGTCTTCAGAGCTGAATGGAGAAGTATTCACGAGGGAGAAGGTAAAAAACACATAACCATTTTTTTCTTGTTTGTAAGTCGACCAGTGAGACAAAAGACTGGAATGGTTAAAGCTTCTTTATACCGTTTTGGCAGGTTAGGAAAGGGAAGATGCCGTGCGAAACCAACGATGTTTCACCCGTTGGTTCATTCACAAGACAATATGGGAATGTTGGGTTGAAATTTATATCCTCTAAAGCATCTCCGATATGTTTCAAAAAGCATTACAGGATGTACATGATAAAGTCTCTACCCAAATTAAAAGTTTTGGACAATTTGGCTATCCGAGAGAGTGATAGAGATAGGGCCACTGAAACATATTCCGCAAACTTTGAGCACTTACCGTACAGGAGGAAGAACAAGGAAAGTGTAGTTAGAGTCCTCGAGAAGCGTGAAACGAGATCAAGCAAAGGGAAATCTCAGAATTCGTATACAAGGTCTCTTTGTGCAGCTAGGATGGGATCTTCTGCTTGGCCTCTCATGCATTCGCTTCCTTTTAGTAGGATTCACCGGGATGATGAAAACACGAGATTAAGTCCAAGGCAGTTTGAATACCATCCGTTGGATCCTAGCCTAATGGTATTTGGGACTTTGGACGGCGAGGTGGTTGTTCTCAATCACGAAAGCGGGAAAATTGTACGTTACATCCCATCTCATGGATCTCAGAGTAGTATCTTGGGACTTTGTTGGCTCAAGATGTATCCATCTATGGTATGATTAAAAAATTTAAGCTGTCTTTATTTCTTTTGGTTATGTTAGTTGTTACCTACCGAATTCATTTCAAAGTTTTTTTTATTTTTCAGGTTATAGCTGGCTCAGCCAACGGGTCACTGAAGTTGTACGACATCCAAAAAGCGTCATCCACAGTTACTACTAGCAGTCACACCACTTCTGGTTCTGTTACTTTTGATGAGTTTGACCAATTAACCTCGGTTCATGTTAACTCGACGGACAAACTATTTCTTGCTAGCGGATACTCAAAGGACGTGGCGTTGTACGACATTGGTAGCGGAACACGGCTACGGGTTTTCGCTGACATGCATCAAGAGCACATTAACGTGGTGAAATTTTCGAACCACTCCCCGTCTCTTTTTGCGACTTCTTCTTTCGACAAAGATGTTAAGCTATGGGATCTGAGACAAGAGCCATCCCGACCATGCTACACTGCTTCTAGTACCAAAGGAAACGTGATGGTTTGCTTTTCTCCAGATGATCGGTATCTTCTAACATCAGCCGTGGACAACGAGGTACTCTCATGGAACCCAATTAGATTTACTCATGAAGCTTTCTGCACATAAAAGAAAAATAAAAGGCCCATCATATCCGCTTCTCCGACATATTTGGCCTTCTTCTATTGATATTTAGCATGACATTGAGCATTTTTCCCAGGTGAAGCAGCTTTTGACAGTTGATGGAAGGCTTCATCTGAATTTCGAGATAGTCCCAACAGGAAGCTCCATGAACTATACTCGATCATATTACATGAATGGTAATGACTACATCATCAGTGGAAGCTGCGATGAGAGTATGGTCCGTGTTTGTTGTGCTCAAACGGGAAGACGCCTCAGGGATGTATCTCTAGAGGTAACATATATATATAACGGCAGGAATGTGAGCTGCTATGTGTATGTAGAGAGCATATGACCTTACTAAGTGAATTTGGTTTGGCTTGCAGAGAAACGGCTCGGACTTCTCCATGATGTTTGTTCAGTCTCTACGCGGTGACCCCTTCAGAGTGAGTTTACACGTTTTTTTTTTTTTTGTTTAGCGATCTAATTTGCAATTAAAAGAATGTGTTATGGGATTTTAAGACTTGTGTATGGTTTATCTCTTGCAGGAATTCAACATGAGTGTTTTGGCTGCGTACACGAGACCGAGCTCAGTGTCTGAAATAGTCAAGGTATACTGAAAACACTAGTATTGTTTGATGGAAGAAAGTTCCCAATTCTTGAAGTAATACAGTTTTATGGCAAAAATGTTTTTTGCAGGTGAATTTGCTAGCATCAAGAGATTCTATAGAAGAACAATCTCATGGTCTTCGTTGTTATCCCTCAAATAATAGCATGGGTGGCTGAAGAAAACCAATTTAACTATTGTGTTAACTTTGCGCTTGGAAACTGTATGATTTTGGTAGATGCATGCATTTTTTGTATAAATAACCGTAGGATACTGAGAATCAAGAAGGAAATGTACAACTATCCAAAATTACCCATATGGATCCGAATTCGATTCTTACCGTTATGTCACATTTTAATACAAACCAGCATTAAACAACATGGTCCGGTTTATCTAATAAAAAAATTTTGTTAAGAAAAATAAATATATACTTTAAAAGCTTATTCTTAAAAAAAATGTGATTTTCATTTTCGTTTTTAAAATCGGTAGTTTTAGGTCGAACGTGTCCTCTTCACTGTAGAACTTGAGAAGACCCAAACAAAAAAGGGAAGAAAGGATAACGCAAAACCTCTCGTCTTCCAAATCCACCACACAGGCCACAACACAACGACGACAATGGCTCTTTCTTCTGGAATCTTCTCTACCTTTCTCTGCGTCGAAACGGCTCCGTTCCGCAGCTCACCGTCTCTCTCGCCCTTCCGTCTCTCCCCTCATCCGGCTAACTTTCGCATGGTGCGAGCGGTGACCTCCGCGACGGCGTCTTCCGAGCCGACAACCACCAAGACTCGGGAGCCACGTGGCATCATGAAGCCTCGCCCAGTGTCCCCCGAGATGCAGGATGTCGTCGGCGAATCGGTGATCCCTCGCACCCAGGCTCTCAAGCGCATTTGGGCCTACATCAAGGAACACGACCTTCAAGTACACTCTCTCTCTCTCTCTCTCTTTGCTCTCTCTCTGAAATGCTTTACAGCTTGATTCAAAGCAAGCGCTCTAATTTGGTTTTGCTTTTCGAATTTTATTCACTCTGTTGTGGGATTTCGCTTTAGGGTAAGAGGGTTTGGGGTTTTTGGTGTTTCAGAGTGGTTGAATGGTCTTTGTAATTACTTATGGATTCGATGAGACAGCTTCTATGAATTTGGATAAGGTTTTCTTGTGGTGTTGGCTAAAAAATTTACTGTTTAGTTTAGGAATCTGAAACAGCTTCTTTTGACTAGGCTCTTGTTTCCTCCATGTTGTGATGGTAGACTTGGAAGGATTTCATCGGATTGTGGGCTTGAATTTGGGAGTTTTAACTTCTTTTTGGCTGCGACTTGTTTTTCTCTTGTCAATGAGTGGTGTCTTAAACTGTTTCTTGGGGCAATATATATGATTATTCCCTTTTGATTCTTTGGCTGACATGTTTGGAATGGATTTTTAGAAGTTTTTGATTATCGTATGTTACTTATGCATTTGTGATTATTCCTTCTTGACCTGTCTACTGACTCTTTGAGCTCTGTATAATTGAAACAAGTGTAGACTTGCAGACGCTGGGGTTTTGCTTTAGCTCACCTTAAGACGTTTGCTTGTGTATTACTATTTTCTGATGTTTGTTGTTTGGTCTTAGATTCTCAAGTGTTCTTTTGACATTTAGGGATAACTTTTGAACATAATGAACAGATTTTACGACAATAGTCATGTATATTCTATCTACTTGTGTTAACTCTGGTGACTAAAATGAGTAATGTTTTTTTTCCCCAGGATCCATAAAACAAGAAGGTTATAATCTGTGACGAGAAGTTGAAGAAGATATTTGAAGGCAAAGACCGTGTCGGGTTCTTGGAGATTGCGAAGCTCATCGGTCCTCACTTTCTCTGAATGAATTTGGCTGAGAGAAGACAATCATCATTGGCGTATGTTTTGCTGAGGTATGAAAAGGCCATGAAAGATCAGATTATATATTAGTAAAATTAGGGTTTAAGAAGTTTTATGCAACGAAGTAGTTATAAGCCTTTGGAGGGTATCTTTTGTTGGTTATGTGTCTCCTTGCTTCCCCATTGCAGTTAAAGATATATGCTTCTTCTTTTTTTTTTTGTCTTAGGACTTGAACAACTCTTTTCTGCATCGGTTCTTCATATTATTTACTTTTTCAAAGAAAAACTTTCATTTCACATTTTAATATTTAATCCTCCGTAAATTATATACATGGCCGGGCAAAAAGAGTATACCAAATTAATCTGATGGAATTATCCGTTCATCGCAAGTTGCATAAGAAACTTTCATAACTAACGGAAGTCCTATTCGAATAATTAAGTTGAACCTAAACGTATTTAAAAAAAAAAAAAGGTGGAAAGTAAGCAAAGCCAATATTGAGGTGGAACTTATAGCACACTCGCTCTTATAGCACACTCGCTCTTATTTTTGTTTAACATAAACTAAATTAAAAAAAAAAAACAAATTGGAAAGTTAAGCAATTATAATCCTATATATTAATAAGAGACACAAATTCATTATCTAAAAAACCATATGCAGACACAAGTATGGCATGATCCAATAAATGGTAGGTATGAGTTGCTCGACTTATACCATACATGTTATGGACAATTTCATCGGTGGTAGTGGCTTTCAACGTATCTTTAGGTTACATTCTGTGAAACCCTTTAGTTACCAATACCAAATTTTACGATATTCAATTGAAAAACAGGTATTGCTACTAGCTACACCTCATAGCCATAAGGGTTTATGATCATGCAAAACACCGACCCGGATTTACAACGGGACCATTTGGGTCACCACAATGGGGCTCCGAAGTCCGAACCACGTCTTTTCCACCATCAAACCACATCACCGACCCGGATGCAGCACCCGTTTCTCCCAACACCACATTCCTTGGATCCGCCGTCATCGTTACCGAAAGTGGTGATTCCAAATCGAAATTGGGTGCTGCAGCTGCTGATGGTGTCTCTGTTCCGTCTTCGGACATCATTATTCTTGATGTCGGAGTACGTTCTCTCTCTATCTAAAATACTCGAAAGCCAATGTAAGCCTAAGACCAAACTGGTCTGTTATGGTCTCATCAGAAAAATATTGGTTGTCCGATTATTTAATTTTGAAAGTTTTTCTTTGGTATGTATAGCCTCAAGTTGCTTCTGCTAGTGTTAATCTCACCACCGAGACAGCAATAGTGTGGCCTGTACCGGAAGCTAAAAGTGTACGTGATTGGCAAAAGACTTTAGGCGAGTCGCTTGCTAATCATATCAACAATTGTGGCTTTCGAGGTGAGACGCTGCTTTTTATTTTTATTTTGTAAGCAGCATTTTATAAACCTGTGAAACTCTTTTGACATCCAGGGCTGGAAGACATTTTTCTAGGAACCAGTTACGTTAATAGCTTTTGTATTGCTGGGAAGGAATCTTGAACAGAGAGCTAAAATAAAAGCCACCAGTGACATGACGGGCCCCTTCTTAGTCGTCTAATTAGGAGGATGAACATCTTAATAACATTTAAATGACAATTTCTCAACTATCTTGCAGCGTTCTGGTATGTTTCTAAGATAAAAAAAATTATTTTTTTTTTGTCCTTTTTTAAGTCAAAGCCTAACTATTGAACAACTTTAGAAGACAAGTAAAGTATGCGTGTGAATGCTTCATTAACTTTTTGATGATATAAATCTTGATTGTTTGTTTATACTCTTATACGCTCATGCACGACATTTACGTTTTTTTTCATTTTTTTTTTTTTACAATGCTGTATATAGTACATATGAATGAATTCATACTTTGCCTTTGAAGAGGGCTTTCAAAATAATGCACCAAAAGCAAAAAAAGCACACTATATAAGCAAAGCAGATATATAAAATCTTCCCAACTGGATAGCAAAAGAGTTTACAAATACATACATAGTCCATAAACTTAAAAGCACAAATACATAGTCCATAAAAACTTAAAAGCAAAAGGAGGAGAACACGCGACTGGATTATTCAAGCAGCAGGTTTAGGTTTCGCCCTAATTTTCCTCCAGGCAGTCCTGAAACATGACCGGAAGGTTGAATATGCGTACATGCCAAAAAAAAAAAAAAAAAAAAAAAAAAACA
>JAHZTW010000001.1:168981976-169214075 GCA_020283515.1 Alliaria petiolata | reverse complement strand
CTGGGAGAGCTAACCACGTGTGGAAGCCAGGAGGATTGACAGGGAAAACGTTTTCTCCATGGGCAACAGATTTTCCAGATTGGAGAAGCAAGATTGGTAAGTTTACAGTGAGCTCTTATGTTAGTACGGAACCGTGGATACATGAGAAAATTTATGTGGGAGCAAAAATGGGTATGTATAACGGAAACTGGTTATGGGAAAGAGACACCGCGTGCAGTAGAAGGAGAAGGATGGTCTTATCCTTGATAACTCGTAGAGAGGAGTTTGTTTTGCAGTTTGAATGAAAAGCTTCTTAAGGTGGGTTTACAGTGGGTAATGAGATCAGATTGGCATAAGAGAATGACTTGGGAGTTTCAAGTGGTGATCCTAAGTGATGTGTTGAGCTCATTAGTCTACTTTTGGGGTGCAAAACAAAAGGTGGCAACACAGATTATAAGTCTCTGGGAGTGAGATTACAGAAAGTTGAAGCAGGAAATTATAAGTGCCTTCGGTTTCGGATGTAGAAGCTCTGCTCGTTGATCAAGGCTTATTAGAGGTGCAAGGGATGTCATGGCTCCTGATGTTGTGTGATTTAGATTCATACAGTAGCTGCAAGGAGTTCACGTTGTTCTGTAGAAATGGATACAAAGCGACAGTAGAGAACAAGGAACTAATGAGAGAATTGATTGTATCATTGAGGCAAGAAGACTATTTCCACCTTGGGTTTTTCAGGGGCGAGTAAGAGTATGTGGAGAGTGATGATTAGGGATTCAAGAAAGACACATGATATGGCACATAAGTCTGATCCGAGGGGAATGGATAGTGTCTTAATGGGTGTGGGAAGAATAAGGATGTTAGGAAAACATAAGAGTACATTTGAGGAGAAAGCTACAACGGAAATTCCAGATCAAGTAGGCGTGGGTTTGGGGTCAAATTGTAAGAATTATCTCTTGCTGAATCTGACATTTATTGCATTCGGAGAGTGTGAAACAAACTGTTGGAAGCAGCAGATCGAAGGACAGAAAATGCAGTGTGAAAGAAACGTTTGGATGCTGCAAATTGAAGGACAGAAATTTCATATATGCTTGGCGAAGAGCTATGTGGTCTATATCGTTCAGATTTGAAGACGCTTTCATAGGAGCTAAGTATGTAAAGTTCTCAGCGGAAGCATGCGGTTCTGGTGAGGTCTCTAATTAATTGAGTGTTGGTACTGTCATAATTCAGACGATGGATGAAATGCACAATACAAATCAGTCTCCTAGCATGGAAGGATCTGAGCGAGAGGCACAAGATCTAAACTCTAAAGAGTGGGCTTAGAAGTGAAATTATGAGTTCTAAGCTACCTTTAAGCTCTGGTGCGGATTGGGAAGAGTTGAGACAGTGGGTAGAGATTTACTTATGTGGGGACGAGGTCTATGCTATCCTGGTGCAAACAGGTTTTGAAACATCAGGTTACTTAGATGAACATAAGAAGCTGGAAAGTATTTGCATTAGGAGGGACCATTTGGAAGGATTTAGAAATGAATCTTTTGAAGCATCGGATGAGCGTTTAATGAGAGATTCTGCAGGGGAAACAGAATTTAAAGTACATGGTTCTAGTTCTGGGCATATGGTGATTTGTATCCTCAATCCAGTCGCAAGAAACAACTCTAAGCTGGAGGAACTCTCTGCTCATTCTAAATGGCCAGTTGGAGGAGTTACTCAAGCAAGCTTCGCTGGGGTAAAGAATAAAACTGATGCTATATGATGGATACACTTCAAGTGATATATGTGAGTTAAAACTGATGCTATATGATGGATTCATTCAGCAGTACTTGCCCTTATATGGTGTGTCTTACGTCTCTGCACAGACTTGGACACCCGGTATTCTTATGGAAGATGTTATGTCACATTCGGGTTAGTAGCAGTTAGCACATCTTCACATTGCTTCACTCGCTTCTTGTGTGTTCAGTTCAATGCCGCAAGTTACTGGAAATGTGAAATATGTGCAGATGTGGACAGGTTCAAAAAGTGGTTCTTTTCTTGTCATAGCCGCACCAAATGGTTTATTTGGTCTTGGCATGGAAAAGATATCGGTTCCAAGTGTTTTGGCGAGGGATGGTCTGGTTCCTGATTCTTTCTCCATGTGTTTTGGACATGCTGGAGTTGGAAGGATCAGTTTCGGGGACAAGGGTAGTCTTGATCAAGGAAGAGGCGCCGTTTAATCTGAACCCTTCACAGTAGGTTAATTGGTGGATCAGATGTATGCAAACAGTCTCAGAGAGTGTAAGCATCTAAATCACCATCATATATTCGTCTTTGTTCCTCGTGCTGCTCAATTTGGATAACTCTTATGTTTCACATTTTCTTCTTCAGTTCCATTTGTCAGGCCCAGGATAAGCGCCATTCACCACACTCGAAATGAACACAGAAAACCACATGACGAGTAGAGAGAAGCTCGTCTTAGCTTGGAAATCTTTTGACTGTAAGTTCTCCTCTTACTTAAAACCCGGTGCAATTTGAATTATCATCTGTGAATATCTCTCTTAACGCAGGCTGTGATATCGAAGCGACAAAGATCATTCCGGCCGGAGCAAACAAAACAGCAGCAGTAGCTCCTGCAATGGCAGTCCGAATAGTGTCTCATAATAATAATTCCTCGGAGCCACACAAAACAATCCAAAAGGTTTAAAACATTAGAGCTTTTGTGTTTTTTCAATCGGCTTCTTCAGGAAATATAGGCTCTCCCACCCATTTTTTTTACCATCCTCTCTCTTTGTTTTGGTTTCTTTGGTGCTCCCTCTGTCAGCTTGTCACAGTTGTCGGAATCTTCTCGAATCAGTTCTCAAAGTCCCTTGGAACCAAAATCTTCTAGAAACCCTACAAAAATGTTAGTTAGGCTTGAGAGTTAAAAGAAAGAAAACAAATGATTATCGTAGTTGAAAACAAAGATTACTTGATAAGACATTTTGTTAGGTGGAAAAAGAAAAAAATTCAAGCAAAGAATTGATATATAACACCACAACTACTCTGGATATAAAAACCGGAATTCGGTAAGGAATAAAACTGATGATATATGATGGATTCACTTCAAGTTACATGTGAGTTAAAACTGATGCTATATGATGGATCCATTCACTTCAAGTGATATGTGAGTTTTAGAGATAGTTTGGTGCTAATCACCTAAACTGTTGTAAGTTGTAACAAACAAAAAAAACTCTATTGATGGCGGTGTCTAGCAATCTTAGTGGATTCATTGTGGTTCACGTTCTTAGTTTTTAGCAGAAAGAAAAGGTTAAATGAATTGTTTACATCATTCATGTAATGTAATAGCTTACTAGTATTCCAGTCCTTGGAGATTTCCTTAGAAAGTTGCTCCTCTTCTTCATCATCTGAATATTACAGAGGCAAAGACATAAGTCATAAAAGCAACAGAAAAACGGTGAAGACCACAATGTAAATGTTGCCCATCAACATACACCACGATCCATAGAAAAGAGGTAAGAACTCACAATTCAGCCTGATTCATTAAGAAAATCCTTTCATGATTGATTTTGGAGAGAACATAATCAAAATAGATATTTCCTATCCAAATTGGGAACCGACTCAGTAGGGCTCATTCTAGTCTATAAATAGAGAACCTCTCAACTCTCAAGAGCTCACAAAAGCCCCAAAAAAAAAAAAACCGATAAAGAAAACAATAACAAGAAGAAGAAAGCAGTCAATTTATTCAAAGAAAGAGAAGAAGAAGCGATGGGTCTCTCTAGGGCACGCAAGCTACTCTTAGTCCTCGTGATCACTGCATGTGTCTTCTCCGAGAGTGCTGAGGCATGGAGCTGGAGTTGGGGCTCAGGCCAGTCCGGTTCGAACTGGGGCTGGGGATGGGGCTCCGACAACTCTGGCGGTTCTTCTGGCTCGGGTTCAAGTGGTTCAGACTCGAACTCGGGTGGTTCGAGCTGGGGTTGGGGTTGGAGCTCGAACGGAACCGATACAAACTGGGGTTGGGGAAGCAGCGGGACTGGCTCTACAAGCAACAGCCACCACAACCACACGCCCCCATCAAACCACTCAAGCGGTACAAGCAACAACAACAACCATAACCACACGTCTCCATCAAACCACTCAAGCGGTACAAGCAACAACAGCCACCGTAACCACACGGCTCCATCAAACCACTCAAGCGGTACAATCAACAACAGCCACCACAACCACACGTCCCCATCAAACTGATAAAAGGAGAATTGCTGAGTTGGAAGGTGAAGACTCTTTGACTGATGACGTGGCGTCTTAAGAAGGGAAGAGAAGAGAAGTGTTACGGAGCTAAGAAGTGTATATATGTCTCTTTCATTCTTTGTTTAGCTTTTATCGAGATCCAGAGAGATTAAGATCAATAAGGAATTGTTAGAGAGAGATCTCTTCAATTAGGCAGATTCAAGAGAGTGTTCTTGAGATCTGAAGGATCGATTCGTTTTGGAGAGTCTCCGTTACGTTTCGGTATTGTAATTCCCTTTGTTGAGAGAGTAATAAGAGTTGCTATCTTAACACAAACCACACAAGCGGCATTGGCTCCACAAGCAACAACATTCACAACAACCACACGTCCCCATCAAACCACTCAAGCGGCATTGGCTCCACAAGCAACAACATCCACAACAACCACACGTCCCCATCAAACCACTCAAGCGGTACAAGCAACAACGGCCACCACAATCACACGTTCCCATCAAACCACTCAAGTGGCACTGGATCCACAAGCAACAACAGCCACCACAACCACACGGCTCCAGTATCGTCTAGAAGAAAGATTGAGGTTACTGTGTGGAAAAGCGGATTCGATTACCAAGAATGGGCTTCGAAGCATGCGCCAATCTACGTCGACGATGTGCTTGTTGTAGAGTACAGAAATAATGATCAAACCAAATCCAAGAACGATGTCTACTTGCTCCCAGACTTGAGGAGCTACAAGAGATGCGATGTGAGCAGAGGCAAGAGGCTAGTCGCAAGAGGAGGCTCATCATCATCACTAGGGTTCAAGTTGCTTCTCCGTAAGAGTCAGACTTACTACTTGGCCAGTGGGGACCACAACGGCTGCAACCACAACATGAAGTTCTCCCTCTCCCCAGTTCCCCGCTCTTCTTCACATACTAAACCCTAGACCCACTTTACTACTTGTTTCCTATTCGTCAAACTTCTAGTTTGTTGCGTTTTCAGATTCTGTTTGCTCTCCCTATAATCAATGTAAATGTTTTAATTTTTTAGAAAATATATTAAAACGCTTAGTCTTCTGACATCAATACGGGCCTCCATTATTTCTGATGATCATAACACAACACAAACGTTTCGAAATCACAACCATTTCTTCCTCCTCGGTGCCTCCTTAGGAAATAGGGCTGAATTAAACAAAATTAATAAACCAAAATTCTCTAAACAGCCATACCAATAATGTGTATTTTCTTTCTTGCGGGCACAAACAACGCCAGAATCTTCCCCTTGGTTATCGCATATCCAAAATTACATCTTTAATTCTTAAAAACGTGAGAAGTGAGAACAAACTTTAATTCCGAAAAGGACGCAATACAAAATAAAGACGAAAATGCTTCGTCTCCGTTACAATCTTCTCCGATCTTGTAACCGTCGTCTCTTCCACCGTCTCCCGCGACCTTTCTCCTCCTCTTCTCCGCCATCCACCGGTCCTTCAGGTTCTTCCTTGAATCTCAATGAACCTCATCTCACACCGTCTCCGCCGCCACACCAATCACGAGCTCCTCTCCCCTCGATTTACACCGTCTCTCCATCTTCCTCCTTCTCTAAGAAATCCGTTTTTCTTCTCTCCGCCGCCGCTTTATCCACCGCGGTTGCGTACGCTGCTGTTTTCCCTTCCGATCATGACCAGTCAGATGCCAACCCTAGCAAAAACAGCCGTATCTACGACTCTATCGACCACGCGGTTCAGAAATCCGGAAATTCGTTGAGGAGAGTCGTTCACCATGCTAGACAAACCGGTGTTGCGGCCTCGGTTTTGTGGCAGTCGCTCAGGTCGGTGCTCTCTTCAGCCAATCACGAGGTGCGTGCGGGCTTCGAGCTGCGGGTCGCTGCTCTTCTAGCCGATATAGCGTCCGCGAATGC
The DNA here is from genome assembly GCA_020283515.1 of Alliaria petiolata. Lineage (NCBI taxonomy): Eukaryota > Viridiplantae > Streptophyta > Magnoliopsida > Brassicales > Brassicaceae > Alliaria > Alliaria petiolata. Next base: position 169,207,991 of record JAHZTW010000001.1, on the reverse strand, counting down.
TGCTCGCAGAGCCGCCCTCGTTGGAGCTGGCACTGGTGCGGTGGTTGATTGGTTGCTGGAGACGGTGGCCATCCCAGGAGATAGAGTTGGGGCCCAGGACGAAGCGGCTAGGGCTCTGGCTTACCTTATTGCTGATCCAACGGTGCGGAAAGACGCTCTAGCAAGGCCCGATGCAGTGCCTAAGTTGCTCAAGTTCATCTTCTCTTGTCAACCAAAAAGCAAAAAGGTGCGTTTTGTTTCCACTTGTTGTTTAGAATGAATAAATTCCTTGTGAAAAAAGCACCAGGTACTGTCCATAGCCTATTAATTGTTTAGGAGATGATAGAGGGATTATTCGGATTGGATGTAATGGATACTGTAACGAGCCCGCTGATATGAATCTAGATAGCATCTTAGGATTTAGAAGAATCCAAGCGCATTTCTATGATAAGCAAGAACAATGAGTTTTGTGTATCTCTAGGCTTGTTTATCAAGTGTCAAGTTGGAGATTTGTCATCCTCATAAACACATGATAAGCTTTTTTTTGAAATTTCCGAGTATTCTGGTTGTGTTTTGCCATTGATATATGGCTTTTCTTTGGGAGCAGCATCCAAGACGTAGTTCATACGATATTTTTGATTCTTTGAAAGGTAGGAGCATGCTTGTGGCTGCCATAATGGATATCGTCACTTCCAACTGTGACACAATAGAAAAGACACCTTTTAAGTCATCATTGCCAGGAAATGCTAAGATGAGAGATATTGCTGCAGCAATTCAAGTAATTGAGGAAGGTGGTATGTATTTTGATGAGCCAGAAAAAGATGATGACAGTGACAATGGGAGAAGTGGGATTAAGGGAATTGGAATTAAAATCCTTGAAGGAACCACGGTTCTGGGGCTGTCAAGAACCAGTGGGCTTGCTCCGTTGGGTGACCTTAATGCTAATGCGGGAGAGGGAACTCCTAAAACATTTGCATTGCTAAGTAAACATGACAATTCTTCGCAAGCTAATTTGTCATCTGCAGTCATTCCCGGCCTTTGGGATGATTTACATTGTCAACATGTCGCAGTGCCATTTGCTGCGTGGGCATTGGCAAACTGGGCAATGGCTTCTGATACAAATAGATCTCATATTCAAGAACTTGATCGGGATGGGCAAGTTGTTATGACAGCCTTAATGGCACCAGAGAGGACTGTGAAATGGCATGGGAGTTTGGTGGCTCGGCTGTTGTTGGAGGATCTCAATCTCCCATTAAGCGATTCTGTTTCCGACTGGAGTTCGAGTTTGCTTGCCACTGTTTCACATGCCAGTAAAACTGAGGATATCTCTTTGGCTCAAGTTGCATTGTCCGCCTTTTTAGTTTCTGTTGACAGAAGTGACAAAGCACAGAAGATGGTAATGGAGAAGGGTCTTCATTTGATGAGAGATAGTGCTAGGAAAACGAGAAAGCACAAAGCAGTGCAAGAAGGTTTGTCAAAGGCTCTAGAATTACTCTGTGCTGGTGAGATGCATTTATCTCTTGAAGAGAGTCAGAAATGGTCCGGCATACTACTCTCATGGGTCCTTGGAAAGGTTGCATCTGACACTGTTCAATCTTCAGCAAGAAGAATTCTCTCACGCACTTTTGAGGACTACGGACCACACTCTATCCCGATTTCTCAGGGATGGTTAACCCTTATAATGAATGAGATTTTGAACCACAGCAAGACGTTGTCAGCTAAAGGAGCTAGCTTACCTAAAACTGAGAAACCAAAGGTGCGTAAAATTTTATGGTTAATTGATTCTGTTATCTACTTATCTGAACATAGAATACTTGAGAATCATGACTATTTTAGTTGAGTTACATCTTTCGCTTTTAGATTTAGTAAATAACAGCTATTTTATTTGGAATATACAGGTAGATCTGTCAAAAGTTTCTTCTGCTACTCAGTCAACCAATCAGCTAGCAGGGGCTGTTGTTAGTCTTGCCATGGCTCAACTGGGTACAGTCCCAGATTCTGTCAATAATGTTCCACTGGCAGATCTGCTCCTTTCAGAGCCTTTTGCGGTACCAATTAAGAGCTTAAAGAAGGACAGCCCCCCTAAATTTAATGCTGCTGAGTCTGCATTGGCAACCCTTAAGGCAATCAAGTCACTGACTGATGTTTGCGCTGAAGATTCTGTATGCCAGAACAAAATAGTTGATTTTGGCATTCTTTGTTTGCTAAGGCGCTTCTTGTTATCTGATGATTATGAGAAGCTAGGTGCAATAGAAGCTTATGATGCATCCAGAGCCCTTGAGGCTCGAGAGCGTGCTCCAGATAGTCTTGGTGAATCTTCAATCACATATCCGCAGGATCCATCTAGTGTCAGAGTCCCAGCTAGTGCACACATCCGAAGGCATGCAGCTAGATTGCTAACCATTCTTTCGCTTCTTCCGCAAGTCCAGAAGGTCATTTTAGCTGATGAAACATGGTGCAAATGGCTTGATGATTGTGCAAGAGGAAAAATTTCCGGTTGCAATGACCCTAAGACACAAAGTTATGCGAGGGCTTCTCTGTTAAATGTGTATTGCAATCAGCAAGATGATAGTGGATCTGGAAACAGTGGCAGTTCCAAACCAGACATCTCAAACATAAACAGTAACTGTCCTCGCTATGGAGACATGATATTTCTAATTAATCCCGGACTGCCCCATTGGAAGTGTCCTGAAAAGGAACATCAAAATGGTCAGAAAAACGAATCATCAGGTGAAGGTGAACCAACAGGTGCTACTTGTACGGCCATAGACCATGTCGATGCTAGCGATCTGTCTAGTTCCTTGGATCCTTCCAGTAGTGGTTCACGTGTGCATGATCCTGAATTTGATGTTATCTTTCTACATGGATTGCGTGGTGGACCCTTTAAAACTTGGCGAATAGCTGAGGATAAGTCCTCTACCAAATCTGGCTTAGTGGAGAAGATTGACCAGGAAGCAGGAAAGCTGGGAACGTTTTGGCCAAGTGAGTGGCTCTCAAATGATTTCCCTCAAGCTCGCTTGTTTACCCTTAAATACAAGGTATGTCTGAGTTTTATGCTCGTACCTACTCAATGCGGATCTTTGTAACTGTTTGATCTATATGCTGTGTACTTATCTGTTCCCTGGTGCATTGATGGTTGCCAATTTGATTCTCGCTGAAATATTTGATACAGACAAACCTCACGGAATGGTCTGGAGCTAGCTTGCCTCTTCAGGTACGGTCTTCATTATTAATTTTCTTAGGAAGTTATACCTTTTTAATTTATTTTGTGAGTAGTATTCTGCAACAAGTCTTTTATAATACATGAAAGCAATTAATATCTGTTTTCAGATATAAGCTTTCTGCAGTTATAGGACCTGACAGATTATATAACCAGAGGATTAACAAAAGACTCACACTAGAATATCTTGAAGGGTCTTGGTCTGAGTTTACAGTTTTTGACAATGTAATGAGCAAAATTTTGAATCTACTGCTGCGAGTTAGGATTATTTGCCATTAGTATGGCTTTGTTGGACAGCTATTGTTGTTTTTCCCTGGAAAAGTGGTCGAGAGCTGGATGAGTGATTAGTGATTACAGACAGCATTCCGTTTGTGTACTCTACTTCATCTCAGTATCACTAAGCCTGCAGTTCTTTTGTTGATGATAGACTTTTGCTAATTTGCAGGAAGTTAGCTCTATGATTTTGGAAAAGCTCGTCTCTGCAGGCATTGGAGACCGACCTGTTGTCTTTGTGACTCACAGGTCTGAAATCTCTTATGGGGCCTGCCTAAAGATATTTTTTATAATGCAAACTTATTTGGATACTTGCTGATCTGCTATCAGCTAAGGCTTATTATAAATCTTTCTAAGTAACAAATTACTTGATTGTATTGACATTTTGTCTCGTAGAACATCAATACATAAATTTTTGATCAAGGAACGTTCATCTTGTAGTATGGGAGGACTTGTCGTGAAGCAGATTCTACACAAAGCAAAGGAAGAAAAACTTGATAAACTAGTGAATAACACCGCTGGAGTTGTACGCATCATACATTTCTGGTTTTCTATTCTCTTAAGCATCATATTTGTAGATGTTCGTGGTCTTTGTCTTAACGAATTAGCTCATGAAAAAAAAAAAATGTGAATATCTCTTACCTCTGACTTTCAGGTATTCTACAGTTGCCCGCATTTTGGCAGCAAGCTAGCAGATATGCCCTGGCGAATGGGTCTTGTGTTGCGCCCGGCTCCATCTGTTAGTAATACGATTCCGTTATTGAGCTGATTGCAATCCATCTCCAAATCTCCATATATCTAATAAACCCTATGGATGATGAATTGTGATAGATAGGGGAGCTACGAAGTGGTTCTCCAAGACTAGTGGAGCTCAATGACTTTCTTCGCCAGCTCCACAAGAAAGGGATTGTAGAAGTCCTTAGTTTCTGTGAGGTTGTTGGTTTAATTCTAATACACTCGTGGAGTCTATTTAGATTGTTTGTAACATTACACGCTCTCTTAATTAGAAGAATGTTGTGGTGACTGTCTATCATGTAATTGCAGACAAAAGTAACACCAATTGTGGAAGGCTATGGAGGATGGGCTTTTCGGATGGAAATCGTGCCAATTGAATCAGCATACCCAGGATTTGGTGAACTTGTCGTAAGTATCTCCATCTGTAGTAGTAACGTGTATATATAGGTCCCTTTAGCTATAATAATTGCAACTTCCAAAACTGTTGGAATATATGAAACAGGTGTTGGAGTCAACAGACCATATAAATTCATGTAAACCACTGAGCCGCTCAGATCCTTCATATATTGAGGCGTTGCAGTTCCTGCGCAAGCTCAGCTCGCAGCGCTCAAGACCTCATGTTAAACCGGAATCCGGGATGCATGATTGATGATTAAGCACACGGTCGTTTAGGTTAACCGAAGATGATGACTCAAGATTCGTTTGGTGAGATAGTGCTTTGTGCTAACTGACGTACAACTTTGTTGTCACTATAGTTTCTCATTTCGTTCTGTGTACATAAAAAAAAAAAATACTTGTAGGTTCTTTTGTTTCTTATTGCCCATTGTTTTGATTTGTAGTAATGAACTACACTTGAAGTACATAAAAAGAATTAACTTTTTTCATTTCCTTCTGAGTTCTTCGTTGGTAGAAATTTTTGACTTGTCTTTTTTTTTTTTATTCTCAACTTATTAATGCATCCTATAGAGGGTTTAGTTTCCGATATGTGTGGTAAGAAGTCAGTATTTGACAATTTGTCTATTTTGAGCTCAGCATGAAGTAATGGGATTATATAGCATTGAGAAATCTATTAATGCTAATCCTGATTTTCGGGGTCAATCCAGATGTTTTTTTTGTCATTTAAATGTGTGTAGTGGTTAAAAAAAAGGTTCAATAATGGGGAAACCGTGGTTTACAAGGATTCATCCATTCAAATTTGACATGTAACAAAACTCTAAAATATATTAAGCAATACTTTTCTATTTTCATTAGTTAAATTAAAGCTAAAAACAAGTTGGTAAATAGCAATATTTCTAACAGAAGAAACACCAAAACGGATGTTATAGACTTATAGAAAAGAAAACAAGAACACCAACTTTGGAACGCACCCAACTGAAATTGTTCTAGACAAACAAACAAACAAAACTGACATTTATCAGTTACTTAAATCAATGGTATGAATTTATGATCAACCAACACAAAAATAAGCGAATAACGAAGAAACATCAATTTGCTTCGCAGAGGCTTTAGTTTTTAGTAGCTGTATAGCAGAAAACGAAAACAAAAATAAATCACGTGACTTGTGGGAGCAAGGCAACGCGTTACAGAAGCACGTGACGTAGCGTATTGGTGGCTGTCTTTCCATCCCTTTTTACCTCAGAATACTTTTACACTGAATACCACAATAGTCATATGACGCGTGTCCCAGGTTTCCTTCCTCCTCTTTTTCTCTCTCCCTTCCAACAACCCCCTCCGGTTTTTCTGGTATTACTAAATTGCCATTACGCCCTTCTTCTGTAGTATATTTAGAATGTTTTTTTTTGGGGGTATTATCAACGTGAGAATGTTGGAAGTGTCATATAACTTGTCCAAACAAAAAAACTAAATAAGAAGGTTTAAGCTTCACCTCAATCTTAATTAAGTCATATACATTTCCTTTGAACGAAAAATATATCCACAGTCCTGTATCCACATTTAAATCATGCCAAAAATGTTTAATAAAGTTAATGAACACTTTTGCAATTTCGAAATGAAAACAAAAAATGAAGCATGATTAAGGGTATTTTGGTAAATGTACAAGAGAGATAGCTGTGTTAATGACTTGTTCTCCAAGTTGGTAGTGCCAAGAGCTCGCTAAGTATAAAAAGGGGAAAGCTGGTGAGGAAACAAATTTGATAGCTTTTGAGACGCTTTGGGCGGAAGATAGAAGAGAGGCTCTAAGGTTTCGTTTCTGCTCAACACCACTGATTATTTAAGGTAATGATTAGTTAATAATGTGTTACTTAATGTTAAACATCACTGATGATTATTTAAGGTATTAAACATCATTTAATACTTCGATCAAGCAATTAAGCCCTGTATTAAGTTATTAACTAAGATTTGTATGAGTATATATCCGTTCATCAATCCAATTCATTCATCTTTGGCCGCAAGCCTCTAAATGGTTAAGATCGATGAATGTAATAAAGATGAAAGAGATATAGGTCAATAAGATATGAAAACTAAATGAATATAATAAACTTTTTCTACTTATATTTTTTTTTTGAGATAGACATTTTTCCTTTGGATTTAGTTTTAATGCAAAAAAGTGGAATGTTGAACAGATAAATGTTTGGATTTTAGAAAAATATAACGAATGTTTCATTCTACCATAATTTATTCTTCCAATTAGATAACCATTAACACTTTAGCAGAAATGAAAATTTCATATCATTATTCATTATATGAAGTGCACGCGATATATTACAAGATGAAAAAAATTAGCAGCATAGTTTTGATGCTTTTTCTATAATTAAAGAAAACAAAATTATCTGACATAACTAGTTAATGTATATTTCATGTGTGCTTAATTACTACATTAATTAAAGGCAGCGTTGCTTGTGTAGTTTTCGTTATAATTAATCCACTAAAAGAGGAGAAAAAAAAATGGATTATACATTTACATTTAAAAGTTTGTTATTTTTTGGTAAAAAGGTGGAAGCTTGTTAAGCAAACTTACTCAGTTACTCGTCCATCATAATCTTTTTTTATATAATTATTTTGTGATAGTTTATAATCTCGTTTCTTCTCCGCACATCGATTTCGGGTAAACCTATTTCGTAACTACATGTCATTTGCTTTTGTATTATTCATATATATTTTGTCAATCTTAGGGTTTAAGTTCCGGAAACTATTTCAGCATATATCATTAATCATGTACAGTCACATTTTCACGATTTTTATTTACTAAAAGAGTAACATAATTTTTTAAAAGATGCAAAAATCATGCATATGAATGAAAATTAAGGTGCGTATTTGATAAAAGAATCACTAAATCATCTTGATTCAGTTACTGGCCAATAGTTTCTTTCATACAAGTGTTTTTTTATTGCATGCTTGTTATTTTATTTTTTGGGGTTTAAATCTACATTTATACTCAACCCATTGGCCATTTTATACTCGTTTTTTTAATGGATATATGGACTATATGTGTAGCCCCGTCGCTTTAAACTGTTAGAAAAGGAGAATATATAGCTAGCGATCGAGAGAGAAACAAATATAGGGCGGCTATATGCAATGGCTGCATTGAAATAAAAATATCTAGAATTAATACACATGTATATAAAAACACAAGTCAACACAAATTAAATGCGAGACTTAACGTGTACGTGCTTAACGCACATATACAGTTCACGTAGGGCCATATATAGTTTAATCATCACAATCCAGATCTTCCTATCGATTATTATCACGTTTTAGACAATCAGAAGAACAATTATAGTTAAACTCTAAATGTACATTATTATATTAACAAGTAATAATAACTAATGAGTTAATGACGCATCACATATCTGTTGTGACCAAAGCATGAACAACTAAAACAGTACTCCCTCCGTTTCACAAATAGTGTCATTTTGACTCTTGGTTTTTGTTTTACAAAGAGTGTCACTTTATGTTTTCAATGCAATTTTTTAAACTAAATTTCAGTTTTATCCCTACTATTGTAACCTATTAATTAGAGAGAGAAACTGATTTAGTGTATTAATAAAAGGTATAAAAAAGATTTACAAGTTTTTCTTAATTTGTGTGAAAAATGTCAGAATGACACTCTTTGTGAAACAGAGGGAATACGTAACAGTTTTAGCCTTACGATATGAGCAAATTTATATTTTGCCTTTTGCCTTGAATGTTGTGGACAAATATAGTCACCATCCATATATGTCACGCATGTTTTTGTTTCTGTTTTTTACGATTATTTAACGAAATTTTTTTTTTGAACATTCTGTTTAACGAATGTTTCAACTATGGTATCGTGATATTATAGTATTCCTTCGCCGATAGTCCAGTAACTATGTAACTAACTAATTAAAAAGGTGTAAGTATTTTCACCAATTTGAAAAATTTATACATTATTTGTTTCGTATTTTCGTATATATATATATTTTTTGTAGATTACAATCAACGTTTGGTAATACACCGTACATGATTTACACGTGGTAGATATAAATTGCGTACTTTTTACATGACATTTTAAACGCAAATTACTGATCGTGTCAATATATAAAAAAATTGTGAAGCGTAAATTTGTGAAACGTTTTTCTTTCAATTAGAATACGTAGTAAATTTGTTGACACGCACATAAAAACAAAAAGTAGCCTATAAAAAATGATTATTTATATTATTTGCGTAGGCAAAAAGGCGGCTAAGTAGAGAGTAAACGTTTGCTTCCCGCGTTATACAATGCCCTAATTCTCATCATCATCATGCGTGCAAGCTATTTTCCATTTCCTTTAACGATTCTCATTCTTACTCTCTTCAAGCTTCTTCTTTCTTTGCCCCCCCTCATCATTTTTTAATCAATTATTTTCTCCTTTTTATTTCCCCATTTTTGTTTTTCTTTTCCCGGAAAATTCTCTCTGTTGTTGCCTCTCCTGATACGCCCGACCAAGTTTATCCCTTTCTCACTAATCATTTCTTTCTCAACTTCTCTCAATCTCCCTTTAAAACTATAACCTTTTTATTTTAATCTATAGATTCTCCAGTCTTTGTACGCATTTCTATGTTAAAGAAGTCGTTCTTTATTCATATTTTCAGATCAATCGATCGAATTCGGTGAGCTTCTAAGAGAAAGATGGGAAACCAAACAAGCAAAAAGTCACAGGAGACATCGGCTAAGGCCACGACGACGAGCATGCACTACACAAGGGAGCTGAGATCGTACGAGGCTGCGTGTAAAGCAGACACGGAGCTGCAGTCTTTCGACACGTGTATGCAGGCACGGACCAGTCACGTGATAAGCACGCTAGCTACGGGTGTAGAGGTTCGAGCGCTCTCGTTCGACTCCCTGAAAGAAGTGACCGAGTGTTTGCTGGAGATGAACCAAGAAGTGGTGAAAGTGATACTGGACTGTAAGAAAGATATATGGAAGAATCAAGAACTGTTTGAGCTCGTTGAGGATTACTTTGAGAATAGCTTGAAGACGCTCGATTTCTGTGCCGCTCTGGAGAAAGGATTGAGGAAAGCTCGGGATAGTCACCTTTTGATTCTCGTTGCTCTTCAGCAGTTTGAAGATGAGAGCCTTGTTGAAGGTAATATTTTCTCTTTCTCTCGTGGTTTTCATTAGAGATGGCCAAAAGTCTCATCTTGTCTCGTCATGATCCTGTTTTCGTGATATGAAATGAAATTTCAACTGAAAGTTCTAATTTTCAAGTCCTGTTTGAAAAATGAATACGGAAATTCACCATTTTGTGTTATTATTTACTTAAGTGCTAATATAATGAATCATTAGTAATAACGAGATATTAAAAAAAAAATTCATCCTGTTCTAAAATTTCCTTCCCGTCTGAAACTACGTTTTGATTGGGACTAGATATCCAATCTTATTTCAAAACGAGTAGATTAATGTCTAGTATAATCATTTGTAAAATAGTAAACAACCTTAATCTTTGAAGTGAAAAAGTATTTTCATTGCCTTTTGTCCTATTTCCGTTTTCATTAAAATTTGACAGACATTGATTTTAGTTGTGTATGAAAATGAAATCCATCGAATTCCCTGTCCCGAAATTCAAATGAAAAATAAAATGGGACAAACTCATTTATTCCTACTTTTTTGTTATTTTAGAATTCTCTTTTGCCCAGTCTATTATTATTATTTTATTAACATTTTGACTTTTAAGTAACACTAATCATTTTTGGTTGTGTTGTTGATCCGCACAGGTGGGAATGGATATGAGAAGACACTTGAAGAGCTGAAGAATTTCAAAGACGCAGAGAGTCCTTTCAACGAAGACTTCTTCAAGATGTTCCAATCTGTTTACAAACAGCAGATGCTGATGCTTGAGAAGCTACAGCTTCGTAAGAACAAGCTTGACAAGAAGCTCAAATGCATCCACACATGGAGGAAACTCTCCAGCATCATCTTCGTTGCTACATTCGCCACTGTACTCATCTGCTCCGTTGTGGCTGCAGCCATGGCGGCTCCTCCCGTGGCCGCGGCTCTGGCTGCAGCTACCGCTGTGCCGCTGGGATCGATGGGGAAATGGATCGATTCGCTGTGGAAGAACTATGAGAATGCACTCAAAGGTCAGAAAGAAGTTATCAGTTCGATGCAGGCGGGAACATATGTGGCGGTTAAGGACTTGGATAATATCCGGGTTTTGATCGAGCGGCTGGAGATCGAGATTGCGGGGATGGTGAAGTGTGCGGAATTCGCGGTGGAGCATGAAGCGGTCAGGTTTGGGATCGAAGAGATTAAGAAGAAGCTTGAGGTGTTTAAGAAGAATGTAGAGGAATTGGGGATTCAGGCTGATCTGTGTAGCAGAGATATCAGAAGGGCAAGGACTGTGATTCTCCAAAGGATCATCAAGCATCCCAACAATGGTAGTAGCAGCACCTGAAAACACACACATACACACAAAAGGGAACTCAGTTTCCCTTCTTCAGCTTCCTGCTGCAAATAATGAAATGTTCCAAGACTCTCTGATAAAGAATAGTATAGATTCTTTATTGAGTTCTTATCAGAATGTAACATTTTTAAATGTTCAATAACTCAAAACTGTTTATGATGATTGTTGCCTTTTCTGTATTCTTTGATGAATGAAAACAGTGGGAGACAAGTCTTTTCACATTCGATACTATTAGTAAGTAAATGTTTCTGCAGGGCGTTTATAATAATACTAAAACGAACTCAAAAACACAACTAGATCATGAGTTTGGAATCTGAAAACTAATGCCTTAGGAGAGTTCGTCAAAAGAATCGTGATAGGATCCAGTTCCGCTAATCTCCTCGATTATTCAATTCACCAGAGAACTACACCAAAGAATTAAAGAATAGACTTGATAACGAGACAAGTCTCTAACTCTTGATTCTTGACCAATGCCCAAACCAATATCCTAAACCAATCCAGAATACCCAAACTCGTTGATCTAGCTTTCGTTCTAACCTTCAGCTCACAACTAACCACCCGTAGGCTAGTTACAAAAGTCTTGCATTAGACTTAACAAGAACACCTTATCAAACTATCACAAGAGAAAAAACCACGATATTGTCTACCAGGTTTATTATGTTAGACCTTTAAAGCCTTTAACTTTCTGTAAGATACCTATCCAACTTAAAAAGCCAGGAAAAGCAAACAGAAAGTTAAAGGCTTTAAAGCTTAATCTTACATTATGAACAAGACGAACACATGTCAACTTGAGAAAATTTACTTACCTCTGACTGGCTTGGTTTTGGACGATAATTGTATTGATGGTAACAGGAAGGATAACATGTCTTTTCTTCTTCTTCTCAGTGTCAAATTCATTGGAAAAAAAACTGATCCTGGCTCACACCAATGGGACATGAAACTGAAACTAAGATAAAGCTAAGAAACAAGCATCTCTATGAGACAAAATACCTATCCACTGCTTAAAAGATGGGTTTCTAGAAACTCTAGTTCTTGCAGTAACAAAACCGTAATCATAACATAGTCCTGTAAAGAAAAAAAGGCTACAAATCACAATTTCAAAAACTAAGCTACACAGACTGTAATGAATCACTTAATTTTTACAACTGATTGAGGTCCACTTGGTTCTCCATGCACTGTCTCAAAATGAACTCTGCTCTCCTCCTTTTGTCATCTCTTTCTTCCTCACGCACAAAGGATAAGGGTCTGTCTTCACCCTTCATCTGCAGGCTTAGATCCAACGGTTCTCCTAGAAACTTCTTCTCGGTTCTGAGCTTAGAAAGAATAACAGGTTTCTTCATCTTCCAGTCGGTGTGAGCTTCACTGAAAACCCCATCTCTTGCAGTTTCCAAGGCAGGAGCAAACGCCTCAATCACTGATAAGCCATCCTTGTTCAATGATTCAGCTTTCTCCCCCGATGATGTCGAAGGCGGCGATACAGAACGCAGTTCTCTCTCAGCTTTTCTCACACCATCCATATCTCCCCACACGGGATTGCCTGAAGAAATCTTACAGACAAGTTTCCTCTGCAAACTCAACAGAGCTCTCTCAGCCTTCCGCCTCTGCCTTGCTTGTTCAATCTTGTCACCTCTAGGATCTGGTGCCCTTTCTATCCACATGGGTGTTTCCTTATATGTATGAGGATCAGGAAAAGCTGGTAGCCAAAGAGGGATGTGTTTTCCCGGCGGTGTTTCACCAATCTCTACAAAACTTGGAATCGTCCGTTCACTTGTAGCTACAGGAAAACGCGGCAATGGCTGTACAAAAGGGTTTTCTTCACTCGAGTTCACGAAGTCGATGATTTCCCTCAGTTTAACCGAACGCCCAGCGGAGCAACTCTCAGACGAGATTCGTTCCTCGACATTGCCGGCCAAATCTTCCAAAGCGAGAACGATGTCGAACACGTTACACTGACTCCTACCAGTTAGTTTAGCGAAGGAGGTAGCAGTTTTACCTAGCTGTAGAATGTACTGGACTGCGAATCCCGCTAGTGATTCGAGAGCCGGATCCTTGAAATGCTCGTACCCGACGCTCTCGCAGACCTGAGCTACTGCGACTTTGGCGGCGGCGTGGCTAAACTCGTAGGAGTCGGATCAGCCCGTGGAAGAAGCTGGATCCTTTCTATCACCTTCTAGTGCTCTCTCGCCGCTCATTGCTCGGAAATCTCTCTAATCCCTGAAATTAGGGTTTTCTCATCGCTCAGACCGCATTTGCCACCGTGAAATAGTCGAGCAGAGAAATTTGCCTCCGTCAACGGATTAAAGACAAACGACGGAGCGCCGGAAAACAGGAAGAAAGATAGAGAGGGATCTCGTTAGGAAGGAGAGACATGGGTCTTGAGAATTCTGCCATCTCTCGGCTATTTAAGCAGCAATCTCTCTGCTTCAAGCCCAAAATATTTTTGTTTGTTCGAATTAATCAAACAAGTAAAATGAGTTGGCAAAATAAATAAAAAAATATTATAATTATTTGTAAGAACTCCAAAACTCGAAAAAAACTCGTTCTCTATTCACAAGCCCTTATAAAATTTAAACAGTTAATTGTATAATACAAACAAAATGATTTCTTTTTTTTATATACAGTTTAGACATTTTCTAGTTCTTTTCCTCCCCAATTTATCCTTAAATTTTAAATGTTTTGAACATGAAAATGCCATGCGTAGAGAGAGAGAAGTCTAATTACGGTAATGAATTTTCATTTGAGAAAAAAAAGGGGTCTAATTACGATTACGGTAATGACAGTGCGGAAGAACATTCACTGGAGCAAGGACGAGGAGGGATTCTTGACTTTGATTACAAACCACTTGGCATAAGTTACAAAGACAAATCATAAAACTACATTTACTTTAGCACACTCTTGACATAACGAAAATATTTGAATACAAAATCACAAGATTGGATCAAGCCAGCTGCAACAACTCTTCGCGTTTAATGTCGAACACCTTCACCAGAACATCTTCCACGACCTGCAGTTCACAAAACATTTCACGCGTGTCGTGCAGAAACAAAGCTGCATATGAAAATAACTAATCATATTATTCATACCTTGTCTGGGGTTGATGCACCTGATGTCACACCGATGGTTATTGGCCCCTTTGGAAGAAAATTCTCCTTCTCGACCAGCTCTCCGTACTATCAATGTAAAAGAGAGAAAGATCGTTGAAAAGCTAGTCGGGGACGAATGAGTTAGTTTTGAGATGGGCTTGGTTGTGTGATATGTGTGCACTTACGTGGAGCTTATAGGCTATTTTGTTCCCAGGACCTATCCGTTGCTCAGTGTCGATCCAGTAAGATGGGATTCCACGGACCTCTGAGATTTCCTGAAGGTGAGAAGTGTTGCTTGAATTCCACCCACCCACCACTAGCATGAGGTCAATCTTCTCTTCCACTAGCTCATAGATTGCGTCTTGTCGCTCCTGAAAACAAAATATGATTGATGAATAAAAAAGACCTCCTCAAGTGTAAGAACAGAAGTTACGTTATACTATATGCATGCTTTGGAGATTTTGGGGAATGTACTTGAGTAGCGTCGCATATTGTGTTGAAGCTGACGAAATGTCCGTTTACGTTTTCCACTCCATACTTGCGCATCATTGTCCTCTCAATTAATTTTCCTGCGGGTTTTTTTTTTTGGGCATGAGACTCTGACTATAAGATTTTATGTTTCCAAGGATTGTGATAGTGTAGTAGACTAACTAACCTATCTCCTCTGTTTCTCCCTTGAGCATCGTTGTTTGGTTTGCAATACCGACTTTGATAAGGTCATTGTCAGGGTCAAAACCCTTTGAAACAGCATATTTGAATTTCTACAACGCCACCATTAGATTATTAGAACGTCTGGAGATACTACAGAAGAAACATCAATATAAAGACAGAAAATGTGGAAGGAATCTCTTTACCTCCATGAATTCATCTTTTGTGGAGCTAGATCCATCGAGTTGACCACCAAGAATGTAATCACAAACGTAATTCGCCTGTGCTCAGTAATCAGGTACCCATCAGCAACAGTCTTGCGAAATTCTAGGATATAAACAAAGTTTTCGACAGTATAAAAGCCACACCTCTTTCATGTTCTTTACAATGATGTACTTTCCTGCAAAAGACGCAGTTGCAATGGTCTCTTCATGATTATATTTACCGTGAATTATCGATGTATATTCCCCCTTCTTGTGCTTCTCAACCATGTTCCAGACCTTTAGAGCCACAAATGACAGAAAGGAAGAAACTAATTACCTACGCTAGAGATGAATTGGTGAACGAAACTTTTGAGATGATAGCAAGAGAAGAAAGAACAATATCACGGGAC
Organism: Alliaria petiolata; assembly: GCA_020283515.1. Lineage (NCBI taxonomy): Eukaryota > Viridiplantae > Streptophyta > Magnoliopsida > Brassicales > Brassicaceae > Alliaria > Alliaria petiolata. Next base: position 169,192,577 of record JAHZTW010000001.1, on the reverse strand, counting down.
TGGAAGAAATATACCTTTGTCACCCAAGGACAAGTCGTGTCCACAATTTGCACCTTTTTATCATTTAGAACATACATCTCTTCAACACCAGCTCCAAACGCAGGAAGGATGACCACATCATCTTTATCTACTACATCAAACTGCTTCTTTGAATCCTCAACCGGAATAATCTTAACATCCATTTCTTCTAACCTCTGCCATAAAGTCAAAAGGTTTAAACTAAAAGAAGAATAGCAAGGCACGTGAAGAGTAGATAGGCAAGTCATCAATGCTCAATGCAACTCAACTACACCAACTGGCCACAAAGCAACAGCATCTATCTAGCAAAGTTATAAAAGAAGTCTGAACAGACAAGGCCTACAAGGTTTCAGAGCATAGTGAGTACAGACCTTATTGACTGTTGGGTTATGAATGATTTCGTTAGTAATCCAAATCCTCTCCTCTGGAAACTGCTTTCTTGCTTCATATGCAATCTGAACAGCACGCTCAACCCCCCAGCAAAAACCATATGCTTTAGCGAGTTTTACGGTAACATCTCCCCAAGAATAAGTATATCCATTAGTTTTCAGAGTCTCCAATATATCACCTGAGAGTGTCAAATACAAATAACAAGATGAATCACCATCCAATGAAGTCTTGTTCCTCAGAACAACTATAAACAATCTCCTCTTATAAACCCACAAAGATACAACTTCTTCCACTTCAGTCTTGCTAGATTTGCCAAATTCGTTTCCTGGCCTAAAACCCCAAACATTCTGGTCTTCACCATAAAGGACTAATCTATCCGAACAGAAAAAAAAAGAAAAGCTTCGTCTATTTTATTATTAGCTAAGGAAGAAGCCAAAACTCATCAATTTCACATGTTTTAATTCAAAATCAGACAGTACTATGATTCACTGAAACATCCACTAATTCCTGAAAATTGAAAAGTTTGCAGAAACAACATATAGCAAGTTGAATTGAGGAACGAAAGAACAATCCAATCTATTATTGTCGTTTGCGTAAATTCACAACTCCAATTCGCAAATCTTATCCATTTTCTTATGCCCATATCCTTTTCCAGCAACGAACCCAAATCTTCAGTTTTCATTACAGCTCAATCAATCAATGGATAGTTTTCCTTTTTGACTTTCTCGACGACCAAAAAACAGAGCACATGCAAATCAGCAAATAGGGGAACTTACTGGTGTACTCCCGATTCATGAGCTTGAGTGTCTCCTCCTTGTGACCGAAGCCTTTGCGATTGTAATTCTCGCTTCTCGTCAAGTTCTTACGGAACGTCTTGGCGTCAAAATCGGAGTCCATCACCACCGATGGCGAAGGAGCGCTCGCATCTCCAGACGAGCACCGGACTGACAAAGGTTTCCGGCGCCGGAGGGACCCGGATCCGGAGAGATGATTCTCCAGCACGAAAGTATCCGACCGCACGCATAAGCGGCAGAACTGGAGCGCAACAGCCATGGAGAGAGTAGAGAGAAACGCACAGGCAACGACCGACGATCTTGACTGTAAATTCTTCTAATGGATGGTCCACGATTTATCTCTTGCCCACTCCTTATATATTAATAATTGAATTTAATTGAATACTGGATTAGATTGACAGGAAAAATAAGGATAGTGTAGTATTTGCAAATTCGTGTAAAGTGGTGACACGTAATTTTTTTGTCTTATTTTGGGAGATTTGATGTCGTTTTTGCTGAAACTAGTGCAAAGAGAGAGATATCCTATCAGACGGGTAAGTCTACGCCACAAACATCGTTCACGAAAGTGAAGTCTTGCAGTTGGCAAATTCATGGTTAAACTCTTACCGATGTGATTGGTGAATATATAGATTGTCACAATTTGTCATCTTGTTACCTACGGGCTACGGCTACACATACATGTTCATGGATGATGATTATAAATTTATAATATTATATTAAATTGCTTTTCTCCTAATGTTAAGTGCGAGCTTCACATGGGCTTAAGAAATGAACCCGTTTTTTCTAGGCCCATATAACAAGTCCACTTAAGCCACAAGTTCGTTGACAATTTTTTCTCTGTTTTGAAAAATTAAAAAAAGCGAATAGTGTGTGATTAGTGAAAAAGGGGTTTAGGGTTTATGCCGGAGCTGATAAGGAGAATCGACCAAGTCCAGTGATGGAGTCTAGACCCGCCAATCGTAATTCGGATCCAAATTTAAACCCGGAGACGAATTCCGTCGGTCCTCCTCCTTCTGCTCTGACCTATCTCGATCCTCACTACTGGTATTGCATTCGGCTCTTTTTACTCTCTTTCCTGTTTGTTTCTGAATGTCGCCGAAAAACGCAGGGACGAGAGGTTCTCTTCCGAGGAACACTATGAATGGTTCAAGGACTACTCTCATTTCCAGCATCTCATCAATGCCAACATCAAAACCTCTTCTTCCGTAAATTCCTCCTCTCTCTATCTCTCTCATTTGTATGCCACAAGCCCACATTGATGGGTGATTGTCCAGAGTCCAGACCCATAGCTTTGCTTGTTGTGATGAAGGTCTTGGAACTGGGATGTGGGAACTCTCAGTTGTGTGAAGAGCTATACAAGGATGGGATTGTTGATATTACGTGCATTGATTTATCTTCGGTTGCCGTAGAGAAGATGCAGAGTCGAGTGGTCTCAAAAGGGTACAAAGGTATTGCTTTAAACTATTAATCTGTTTTGAGTATTTCGTTAGATATAAAGGTAACCAAAGACTAGAGTTGAAGATGATTTCGTTTCTTTCTTCTTCCGATTCTGGAATACAAACACTGAATATACTAGTCTATACTAAACTATAGCTTCCATTGTACCCTTTTCTTTGGAAAGCTGAGAACTTCATTCGTTTCTGCCGCTTTGTTTAGCTGGTTGAAGCAAAAATTTCATTGGATCTTAAGCTCGATGTGTTAATATTTGACGTTGATATATATTCAGAAATAAAAGTGGTGCAAGCTGACATGCTAGACCTCCCATTTAACAGCGAGTGTTTTGATGTGGTTATTGAGAAAGGGACCATGGTAACATAGCCAAACTTTCCTTTCGATCCATTGTTTCTTTTTTTGGGAAATTAAGATCTGTGAATGTGGTTTTTAAGTGTATATTTTCTTGAATTTTAAACTAGAGAAAGCTCATGAGTTGCTCCTTTTGTCAAAATCAATTTCGTGAAGGATGTGCTGTTTGTGGATGCTGGTGATCCATGGAATCCCCGTCAAGAAACTGTCAGCAAAGTCATGGCAACTCTCGAAGGAGTTCACCGGGTTTTGAAACCTAACGGGATTTTCATTTCCATTACCTTTGGTCAGGTATGAAAGGCGAATATCTGATATCATATCCTTGCACTCACTCAATCATAAGCTCTAAAGTTGTTTGTCATGCAGCCGCATTTCAGACGTCCTTTGTTTATGGATCCCAAGTTTAATTGGTCCATGGAGTACAACACTTTTGGTGATGGCTTCCATTATTTCTTCTATATCTTAAGAAAGGTCAGTATTCAAATGGTTTAGCTTTTTTCCTCTGTTTCAATTATCTTTTGGTAGCACTTTCCCCACAAGCTCTTAGTAACAAGTCTTGCTTATTGCCAAAAACATATTGAGCTTGGTTTCAAGTTATCTCTTTCCTAACATGGAGTACTAAAGCTGAATGTTAATGATAATCACAAAAACCTCATTCTAGTTGAACTGGAATCCAACCATATGTCGAAAAAAAAGAATTTTAAGATCTGAAATCTGAGCAGGAAGGGTTTAGTGTGCTATTTTCAACCAAGTTTCATGATCAAAGCTAGGCATTTCTATAGAGATTGACAGATTGTAGTCAATAGCGAGTTAATTCTCCATATCTTCTGAAAGTGAGCATAAACCGTTGAGGGTCAAGAATATGAGTTTGATTTTGAGGAGTTTGATTCTGAATGTATATGTTGTTGCCTCACTAAAAACCCCCAACATTTGTTGGTCAGGGAAAGAGACGTGATGAAGAGAAAGAAGAAGATGAGAAATGCAATGATCCATCAATATCCATGTATCAAGATGAACTTGAAGGCGAAGACTACCTCTTCCGAACACACATCGATGATGACGAGGATTAGGACTAGAGCAACGTGAGATTAGTTGTTGTTGCTGTGTAATGTTTTATCTGTTTTTTGGTTTGTGTAATTTTAGAATCAATCTTTGTGGTTTTTCTGGACAAAGTAAAGGATGAAACCAAAGAAATGGAGTTGAACCACACCTCTCTTCCGTAACATACAGTTTAACTATCTATCATGTCATGGACGTGGGACACTGGGAGTCAATAAATAAACTAAACTTTGTGTCTGAAATTTTAAGTTGCTTTTTTTTTTTTCTCTCGAGGCATCCATGATCATACAGCAGGATACATGTCACATACAATTTATTTAACCAACATAAAAAAATCAAATAATGTGAAAAATTTATATACTTGACTATACTTATTTTGTTAAAGAAAAATAAAATAAATTAATGATTTAAATAGTCAAGATAAATAGAAATATAAATATAATAGAATCGTGAACAAAACTAAAAAAATCCTAACAAACTTATTCATAATAGATTCAAATTTAAATCTGAACTGAAACTAAAAAAATCCTAACAAACTTATTCATAATAGATTCAAATCGACTTTGACCACTAATCTTGAAAAACTTTTCAAGAAATCCAACTAAAACCGAATCCAATCCAAGATTAAACTCGCTATTCAAATCGACTCTGATGGTCAGTAAACTGGAAAGAAAATGAGAGAAGTGAATGGTCCCAAAGTTTTTAAGGAAAATATCATTAACTGCGTTTTTTTTTTTATAGAAAATATCATTAATTGCGTGTTATAGTAGAATAATTCTCCAATTTTTTTTTCTTTGCTATAAAAAAAACTTTCCATATCATTGCGAAAAGAAAAGATGAACAAAAACTAAAAAACCCAAAAAATTCTCACAACATCCTCGAGTTCGTTGGGGTCCGAAACGACGACGTTGTATCGTTCTGCATAAAAGGCATAAAAAGGGAGAGAGGAATCTTTGAGCAGCGATTCGGCTTCCTCTCTCGCCTACTGCTTTAACCGGAACTTGTCTGTGATCTCACTCACCGGAATTTGATCGCATCCGTCTTTCTCTTTAGAGGACCTTGCGACGATAATTTTGATTCTTATTAAACTTATTCATCATAATCGTTTTGTTCCACAATTGTGATCAATGGATGATTATTTCACCGCGGGGGAAGAGGATGATTGCTATTACTCCTCCGATCAGGAGTCTTTGGACGGGATTGATAACGAAGAGTCCGATTTGCAGCCTCTCTCTTCCAAAAGATCGGCCACTCAGGTTCTCCTTCTCACTCTTCTTCCTTCGTTCGCTTCGAGCATCTCTTTTGTTCTCAGTCCGCGCTTTTCTCTTCTCCCGGATTTTTTTTGTGTGTTTTTCTACATCTTGGATTGGTTCGCGGTACGGTTGATCATCTGAATTCTCTCAGTTTTTTTCAAAGCTTCATCCTTTTGTCTAGGATTATGAAATCTGGTCTTCATTGGACAATTGGCCTGTCCTTCTCTGTTTCAAATTAGGGTTCTTTTTCTCTCTAGCTACAGTTTACTAAACCAGCTGAAACCTATTGATTGTTTTCGACATGGGTTTTCGATTTACCATCCGTTTTTTTGCAGGTCATCACGCAGGAATCGCTTCTGGCAGCACAGGTAAATGGGCAGAGATGATTCTTGTCGAACGTTTTCTTCTTTTGGGCTCGGTTTGAAAACCTCTGAATTGGTTTGAGTTGTTGTTTCCTGATGCAGAGAGAAGATTTGCTGAGGGTGATGGAATTGTTGTCGATAAAGGAGCACCATGCGCGGACTCTTCTCATTCATTACCAGTGGGATGTGGAGAAGTTGTTCGCTGTGTTTGTTGAGAAAGGAAGGGATAGCTTGTTTTCTGGAGCTGGTGTAACTGTGTTCGACTATCATCAATTTGGCAGCTCTTCCTTTTCTCGCTCTTCAGAGATGACCTGTGATGTCTGCATAGAGGATCTACCGGGTGATCAGATGACGAGAATGGACTGTGGCCATTGCTTTTGCAATAATTGTGAGTCCCATGTTGCCAAAACCTGAGGGTTTGTTTAGTATCGCAGAGGTAGATTTATGATTTAACGCACTTCTTTGCCTTGTTTAGGTTGGACGGAGCATTTCACTGTGCAGATTAATGAAGGTCAGAGCAAAAGGATTAGATGCATGGCTCATAAATGCAATGCCATTTGTGATGAAGATGTTGTCAGGAATCTAGTCAGTAAAAGGCGTCCTGATCTAGCTGAGAAGTTTGATCGTTTTCTTGTCGAGTCATACGTCGAAGACAACAAAATGGTCAAGTGGTGTCCAAGCGCTCCTCATTGTGGGAATGCAATACGAGCTGAGGATGACAAGTTGTGCGAAGTTGAGTGTTCCTGTGGTAATCAGTTCTGCTTCAGCTGTATGTGTCAAGCCCACTCCCCTTGCTCTTGTTTGATGTGGGAGCTATGGAGAAAGAAGTGTCGAGATGAGTCGGAGACAGTTAACTGGATAACCGTTCACACGAAGCTGTGTCCCAAATGTTACAAACCTGTGGAAAAGAACGGTGGATGCAATCTCGTAAGGTGTATCTGTGGGCAATGTTTTTGGTACCAACTCTAGCCTTGTTTCTCCATTGCTTTCTTTTTTTCTAATTTTGCGAGTGAAGCGTCTCATGTTTGCTTGCTATTGTCTACAGTTGGTTATGTGGTGGAGCTACTGGATTGAATCACACTTACACGAGTATCGCTGGTCACAGTTGTGGTCGGTACAAAGATGACAAAGTGAAGCAGATGGAAAGAGCGAAAAGGGATTTAAATAGGTATACACATTATCATCACCGATACAAAGCACATATGGATTCATCAAAGCTAGAGGATAAACTTAGGGATACCATCCTTGTTAAAGTGTCCAAGTCAGAACAGAAGGAGTTGTAGGTTAAAGACTTCAGCTGGGTCACCAATGGGCTCAACCGGCTATTCAGATCAAGACGGATTCTTTCGTATTCGTATGCTTTCGCTTATTACATGTTTGGTTTGGAGCTGTTCAAAGATGAGATGAGCCCTAAGGAGAGAGAGATAAAGAAGAATCTTTTTGAGGATCAGCAGCAGCAGCTTGAGGGTAATGTTGAGAAACTTTCCCAGTTCTTGGAGGAGCCCTTTGATGAATTTAGCGATGATAAAGTCTTGTAAATAAGGATTCAAATCATCAATTTGTCTGTTGTGGTCGATAGCCTCTGCAAGAAAATGTACGAGTGCATCGAGAATGACTTGCTCGGTTCTCTCCAATGTGGCATCCACAACATCGCACCTTACAGATCAAAGGGAATCGAACAAGCAGCTGAGTTTTATGCTTCCTGGAATTCCAAAGGTCCTTTGGATAGTAGTGGTACAAGCGGTAATTTTGCTCTGGGTTGATTATGACCATAACATTATTATCGTAATGAAACAAATCCCAATGAGCTCTGTTATATTCTTTATACAGGAGAGACATCGAGGCCTGAGCAAGCTTCTGGATCAAGGACCTCGGAAGACACCATTTGCTCTTCTTCACATAAGCGTCTCAAGAAAGAAGGAAGTTTCATAAACGGCAAAGTCACTTTATTGGACTTGAACCTGCCACCTGATTTCATCGACCAAAACTGAGCTCAAACTCAACTCAAATCCTATTTTGTTTTGTTTTGTTCAAATGGCATGACATAGCAAAAAGGGCTTTGGCTATAACTCCTTCCTTCAAGATACTGACTAATTATTTTCTTTCTTATAGTTTTTTGGTTTTCATACAACTCTAGTTAAGGCCTACTTTTCCTTGCTCTAGACTTCTAATATATACATCTCTGTTTCAGCCTAAGAGAACTCGTCGATGCCTTTCAAGTGTAAACTTGCAAATCAAGAGAGTTAATAGACGCTAATGTAATAGTTCAGTATATTCCGGATCAGCTATTTATCCTTGTGTTCCATCGATTTGAATTTTGAAAGCAACAGAGTCAGAGAGCAATAGATGCAATTAAAAGAGTTTCAAATCGTTCATCATACAAAAGAGAAAGAGAATGATTGTTTTCTCTACTGGAAATAACTGGTGTTCATCAAGTTTTAAAACTCACTCACTCAAATCAACAACGTATCCCGCGGATGATATGGATCTTGATTGCATAGACCAAACCTCTGTTGCGAAAGAGTTCACACAAGATGCCATCTTCTTTCTTCAATTGGTTCCTCTCGCAGATGCGGCTCCATCTTTTGATACACACACGCTTATCCCCCCACTTTGATGTTCTCGCTACGAGTTTCCCGTGATTGTCGATGTACTCAATTTTTTTTTGAAACTCCAAGCTAAAGTCTTTCACCAGTTGTGCAAGAACCAACTGTGTTAAAGGCACACAAAGCAAACAAAAACGTTAATTAAACATGCTTTAAGTTAATAAGCAGTATATATATATATTCAAAGAAAATCTACTGCAGTTCTTACCAGCTCGAATTTCCTATTCTTCACGGCCGTCTCAAAATAAACATTCTTTGGATCATCCAAATATGCCTCTGGGTTTGTGATCTTGGGCTTTGCTGTAAAAACATTCCAAAAGAGAAAACATTTCTAAATAATCATCACACAAAAACTAGTTAATGACCTAGAAGAGTTAACTGATGAAATTAGGCATAAGTACTCTAGAGTTACCTTTCTTCATCCTCGACCACCCTCCTGTAAAACCTCAAGACACAAAGCAATATTAGATAACCATAAGCATCGCACAAATGTTCAAAGCGGTGAAAGCTAATAATGATGTATTTTACCTTTCCTCTTCAGATTCTTCACCTTTGGTTTGACACAAGTTGCTGTGTCCAAAGCATATTAAAAAAGAGGGTAACTTTGGGGAAAAAATGGCATCGCACTAATTGAGCTTTTGGGACCGAGTGATAATACCATTCATTTCGTTTATGGTGCCGATATATTATCCAAAGCTCACCTCTCAGCTTATTTCATCGACCAAAAACTTCTCAAATTCTCAAGTCAAATCCTTTTTTTCTTCTTTTTTTTGGTCCCAATGGTATGACATATCAAAAAGGGTTTGACTATATCTCCTTCAAGATTCGTAAGTCGCGTGACTGACTAAATTATTTTCTTTCTTATAGTTTTGGTTTTTCATACAACTCTAGTTATGGCCTATTTTTCTTTGTTCCAGACTTGTAATACATAGATATCTCTGCTGATTCAGCCTATGAACTCTGTTGCTTTCTCAATAATGCCCTTTTGAAGTGTAAACTTGCAAGTCAAGAGAGTTGTTTATTAGTCGCTAATTTAATAGATCAGTAGTACTTGCCTGATCATATAAAATTTCAGCTTATTATCCTTTCGTCTCCATCAATTTAAATTTTTCAAAAGCAACGGAATTAGCCAGAAACATATGTTTCAAGTGTTGTAGGATATACAACTTTTGGAAATAGATATGCGATCAAAAGAGGTCTAAAGGAATTCTAGTTTTGCAGTCTTTCATTACAACCTTGATTAGAAAAAAAAGAAACAGAGAACAAACTGTTTTCTCAACTGGAAATCAAGTTTTAAAACTCGCTCTTTCAAGAGCTCACAACAATGCTGAAATCATAAAGATGATCAAGTCAAATCCCTCTTCTCTCACACTAATAACGTCTTAAAGGCTTATCCCGCGGATGACATGAACTCTGATCGCGTAAACAAAGCCTTGCTCGCGGAAGAGTTCACACAAGATGCCATCTTCTTTCTTCACCTTGTTCCTCTTGCAGATTCGGCTCCAACTTTTGATAGTCACACGCTGATCCCCCCACGTTGCTGTCTTCGCTTTTAGTTTCCCGTCTTTGTGATTGTCCATGTAGTAAATCTCGTCTTGAAACTTTAAGCAATAATCCTTCACCAGCTGTTTACGAACAAACTGTATTTAAAGGTACACAAAGCAATCAAAAACGTTAATTAAACCTGCTTTTAAGTTTAAAAATCAGTTATATATACATAAAGAAAATCTATTGCAATTCTTACCAGCTCGAATTTCCTATTCTTCACGGCTGTCTCAAAATGTACGTTCTTTGGATCATCCAAATATGCCTCCGGGTTTCTGACCTTGAGCTTTGCTGTAAAATTCTCGAGAGTCAAAAAAACATTTCAATGTAAGTATCACACAAATCAACGACCAAACTAATTGATGATGAAGTTAAGCAAAACGAGTTTACGTTTTTTGCTCCTCACTGAACAACGACTGTTACTGGTTGACCCAACACCTTCTACTAGTTTGGACTTCCCTGTAAAATTTCAAGAGACAAAACAGGTCTATATCTAAACATAAACAATCCAAGTCTTGAAAGATGCTAATGTGTTTTACCTTTCTTCCTCGCTTTTGCCACAGTGATTGTGTCTTCCTTGTCGGGAGAAAAAGAAGGGTCACTGTTGGTGTTGGAATCATCTTCTCCGTCACTGTCTTCATCAGAAACTTCCACCACTTTCTCTTTCCCTGGAAAAATCTCAGCCGGCAAACAGTTTGTTACTTTGTTTATATACAAAGCAAGCGGAGTCTCTAAGGTAAGCGTAAAGACAGTTAAAAGAGTGGACTTTCCCAAGCAAACAAAATCAAAAGCATGCAAAACTCATCTACACTTTAACCTATTCAGACATCTCTGATTCAAAATCCATAACTAAAGCTGATTCATACAGAATGTTAACATTTTTACCACTCAGAAAACAGAGGAAAGCAATCTATGCAGGAACCTAAATGCAGATAAAACCATAGAAACAAATGGAAATCACAGGAGTTTGAGTGTTGTTTCAATGTCTCATTCACACCGCTTTCTCTTTCACTGGGAAAATCTCAGCCGGCAAACAGTTTGTTTAATACAAAGAAATCAGACAAAACGATCTAAGTGATGGAGAACAACTACCTTTGTTTCTGCTTCTTGGGGATGTCTTGGCCATCTCAGTTTCTGCACCAGTGTTGGTGTCTTCGCTGCTCAGAGTACGGACACTGTCTTCTTCGTCATCTATTACTAGAGCAACCGCTCTCGCCTCTTTACATCCTCCACTACCGTAGATGCTGACCTCGAAAACGCGATCTCCGTTATAAACAAATGTCAAAAAGTCTCCATCACTAAGATGGTTATCCTCGACGAATTTGGCCCAGCCTTGTCCAAAATACACGTCATCTCGTCTCCTCATCATCGCGACCTTCCAAAAGCATCCACCGATTCCTTGGAGAGTCGCCGTTTTGGGCAAAGGACGTGGTAGGTTATCGTGGTAGGACTCTGGGATCACCTGCTCAATGCAAATATTCAGCATAAAACTGTTAAAATATGAGCAAAGACACAAAAAGAGAGTCTCCAAGGTAAAGTCCAAGTCAGTTTGAAACCTCCGAGCATAACAGAGGCTTTCCACACACAAGAACAAAACGACTTTGTTACAGTAACATATCAAAAAGCGACAGACACTTAAAAGAGTGGACTTTCCCAAGCAAACAAAATCAGAAGCATACAAAACTCATCTATACTTTTAACATATTCCACCATATACAGACATCTCTAGTTCAAATTCCATAAATAAAGATGATTCATACATAAAGTTAACATCTTTAGCTCTAAGAAAACAGAGGAAACCAATCTATACAGGAACCTAAATGCAGATAAACCCAAAGAAACGAATGCAAATCACAGGAGTTTCAGTGTTGTTTCAATGTCTTATTCACGACACCACTATCGAACATGTTTTCAAGAAATCATAATGCTAAAAGACTCTTTCCAACAAACAAACGAAAAAGGAGTCTATTGTTCATAATGCTAAAAATCATATCTTACCATGGAGTCGGAGCAGAAATGGGAGACGAACACTTTGAAGAAACGAGGGAGGGAATCAGTGGCAGCCATTGAGAGGAGATGTTGGAAATGTGTGGGAGAGAGTGGGAAATTATAAGAGAAATTGGGAATTAGAGAGAGAAGAGGGTAACCTAAAGTTGTAAACGAGGTAGAACAGCTTGAAGTTGAGTCAAAAAAGCAACGATGAGACTCTGAAAACAGAGTACGATTCTCATTCATTGCTATTTCATTTTCTGAGTCAAAAGATTTGATTTTTTTTTTACCGATTTGGTCCCCCCCCCCCAAGTAATTTCCAGAAAAACCCATAACTTTCTAATAAATTACGGTCTAAGACGAGAAGTGAAGAAAGTAGAGACTGATGACTGATGATGAGTTTGTGCTTTGTCATGTCATGGAGTGGCCAAATAAAGAGTGAATAGCTTTTAAAATCAGAGAATCTTTGGCGCTTTTGTCTTGTAGTGGCCAAAGATATAATCATTCAGAAACTCACTATTTTGTTCATCCTATCTTAAATATCAGGATAATTTAAGCTTAGGGATTAATGCTTGATTATAAAGTTTTTCTTTAACAAACAAAAATGTACTTTCTTTTGGTATAAAATGGCATCTAGTTTTATATTACATATAAACTTGAAAAACGATTTTTTTTTTTTCACCAGCGTATTAAATATATCAAATTTAGATAAATTTTCCTAATTAATGATTAAGATCATCTTCATCAATAGTCTCTCAAAGAAATTTTCAAACAATAATAAAATATAAATAATAATATAATATTTGTTGGATCTCTTAAAAATTGAAAGACTCTCAATAGTTTCTCATTTATATTATTAAAATTTTCTATCTACATAATATAATACTATTATATATTTTTTAATTAAGGTGTTAATACTTAATACTACGAAGTCTACGATGCAGATTTGTAGCAAGAACAAAAGAGCGATTTGTAATGTAAAGAGCCAATTTAATGGGGGAGATTAGCATAATAGTTAACAATAAATAGTGGAAACATGCCTAAATAATTTGCCTAATCATATCAAGTGGTGGTGTATAGTCTTTTGGATATGTTTTGATAATTAGTATTCGTTAATAAGAATTTTTACATGGATATATCAAGTGTTGTGGCCTTGCGGGACAAGGACAACAAATGCTTGACAATACGGTACATTCGTTTAATTATCTTTAACAAAACAAAAACAAAAAGGTATTTTAGGCAGTAAAGCTATATATGTGTGAAATGAGCTATGGAGGAGATTTAAGTACCTTTCGGCTTGCGTGCCTAATATTCCAATGTATCTGGTGGAACCTCAAATGCATTTTTCAAAGAATATATAATTCAATGTAATAGAGTATAATGTAAAACCCAACAAAACAAGATTTGATGGATTTAATTTATCATATCATAAAAAAATATTCAAGGGTATGCTAGATATATGTTTAGCAAGAGAATAATAGAGATATCATTTTTTTTAAAGGAATTCGACAAACGGTGTTAGAGTTTTGAAATTTAGCAAAAATAGTATAGTAAAGTAACGCATATTCTCTCTTTTTCTCGAAGAGAAAATATAATAGTAGTTCATAATATACTTTCGAAAATTCATAGAAGCTTCCTCGATCTAGTAACAACCACGTGTGAAGCACCCCGCCACATATCACATAACGACCCACCAATCTTTTGATATTTCGTTTGTGTATATAAGTGTGCGTTTATAAGATCAAATCTCTCAACCCATAAACAATTCCCCAAGAGTCGTTGATAACAAAAAAAAAATTCTCAAAAGTCAAAATATGCTCTAGACCCTCCAATTTCCCGTTAAAATCTCCATAAAAATCTCTGTCCCTCTTTGCCAACCAAAATCTACAAACAAACATTATCTCTCAACTTTCTTATTCATGGCTATCACAGCCCCAAAAAAAAACCCCTAAACCAAAAGAAAAAGTGAGAGATTTTATCATTATTCTATAACCTTTTCTTAAAAAAAAATCAAGCATTTGACTTTCGTGATAAAGTTTTGAAGAAAGAGATGAGAAACGAAACGGGTGGTACCATGGTCGTTGATCTCCAAACGGATCCATATAACAACAATCACCATCGCCATAATCTCAGCCACGACCTTAGCGATAATGGTCACAAACCAAGGCCTAAATTTGGTGATCTCTTGAAAGCTGACCATGACGGAATATTCCCTCCCGAAGATCCCATCCTTGTCAACACCAGCTTAACTCACCACCGGTTTAGCAGCGTGTCGGCTTCGACCATGAGCAGCGGTCCGGCCAGCGGAGAAGGTTCTCCTTGCGTAATGTCGCCTTGGGCCCGCGTGTCGCCTCCTTGGGCTGCGGATTTCAACGAAGACATTAATGTCCTCGAGACCAATGGTCTCATTGGCTCTATCGTACGTGAAGAAGGGCACATATACTCGCTAGCCGCTTCTGGTGACCTTCTCTACACGGGCTCGGACTCGAAGAACATTAGGGTTTGGAAGAATTTGAAGGATTATGCGGGGTTTAAATCAAGTAGTGGGCTCATCAAGGCCATTGTGATATATGGAGACCGGGTCTTTACCGGCCACCAGGACGGGAAGATCCGGATTTGGAAGGTTTCGAAGAGAAAACCGGGAAAGCACAAACGGGTTGGAACATTGCCTACGTTTAAATCGATGGTCAAGAGCTCCGTAAACCCTAAGCATTACATGGAGGTACGCCGCAACAGAAACTCCGTGAAGACGAAGCATAACGACGCCGTATCGAGTCTTAGCCTGGACGTAGAGCTTGGGTTGTTGTACTCTAGTTCTTGGGACACGACGATCAAAGTGTGGAGACTCTCGGATTCGAAATGTTTGGAATCGATACATGCGCACGATGACGCGATAAACTCGGTGATGTCCGGTTTCGATGACTTGGTGTTCACGGGATCCGCAGATGGCACGGTTAAGGTGTGGAAACGTGAGATGCAAGGCAAAGGAATGAGGCACGTGTTGGTTCAAATTTTGCTCAAGCAAGAAAACGCGGTCACGGCACTGGCCGTAAAATCAAAGTCTTCAATCGTATATTCCGGTTCCTCGGACGGGATAGTTAACTATTGGGAGCGTTCAAAGCGTATATTCATCGGCGGAGTACTAAAAGGCCACAAATCCGCCGTGCTATGTCTCGCTGTAGCGGGGAACTTGTTGTTGAGTGGTTCCGCCGACAAAAACATATGTGTCTGGAGGCGGGAACCGTCCGACGGATCCCATCAGTGTCTGTCTGTGTTGACGGGCCACATGGGACCCGTCAAGTGCCTAGCCGTGGAGGAGGAACGAGCTTGCCGCAAGGGAGCAAAAGCCTCTTCCGTCGCCGAGGGAGACCGGAAGTGGATTATATACAGTGGGAGTTTGGACAAGTCGGTGAAAGTATGGCGCGTGTCGGAGAGGATGGCCACGTGGAGGGAGATGGACGAGCCAGCAGCATCTTCCGGGCGGAAGAGCTCTTCGTCTCAGCACGAAGGGAGTGGCGCGTGGAGTTCACGCGAACTGGAAAAATAAAAAAAAAGGTGGGGGAGCATAGTGTGATTATTTACGGAAAATGTCCCGTCGTTGATCAGTCACGATGACCGTGTTCACGCCGGTGAAAGAGTCGAATGATTGTTTTCAATTTTATGACTAAGTCAACGAACAGGTTTGTGCCATGTCAGCTGGTGAGGGAGTCAATGTGGGTTGATGGTTAATGGTTATCACGTAACGAGTTTTGCTTCTTCTTTTTTCCTAAACGAAAAGATGTTTAAAACGAAATTGTATCATTATTTATTCCCTAAGTTTGTAAAAATAAACAAGAACAAAGACTGAATCAAACATGTTTGTTTTCTTTGTGTTCTATGTCGTGCTCGCAACTTTATATCTCTTTTTTTTTTTTTTGGGATCAACTGTTCATAGTAGTTATCTTTTTTTTTTTGAACATCTAAATCCATTACTAACTCACTGGGCTTTAAAATTAATGGCATACATAATCGTTTAAAGAAGTTTTTGCAAGAGAATCTGCAACTACATTTGCAGTTCTTGGAACAAAGTTGAAACAGATAGAATCGAAAGAGAGAGAGAGCTGCTTGATATCAAAGAGCACTCCATAGATTTCTTTCAACTGATTCCCGAAGTTGATGGCTCCGATGAGAATCTGTAGTTATCTTATTTCATGTTTTTCTGTGCTTCTTTTCATCTAGAGAGCAAAATATAAAATGTGTCGAAGTAAACTAAGTTCAAGGCATTATTTGTTCCCGACATATGTGTAACGATGTGTGTTTGTGATGATTGAACCAATAGGCCTAATTTTCACGAGTGAAAGTGTAATCAATTTGAATGTGTATGAATTTGTTACGTAGAAATAGGGGATTTTAGTCATTAGACATATATGAACAACAAACATCTTAAAGTTCAAAAAAAAAAAAAAAAAAAAAAAACAACAAACATCTCTTCGTGCGAAATTATATATTGTATACGCGAGGGTGGTGAGTGGTGCTGAAGTCTTGAAGATTAATGTCTAAAGGGTTGGTAGATGGGTTTTTAAAGATTATCCTGTTCAAGATAATGTCTCGCTAAAGTTTTTTTTCACACAAAAAAAACGAAGTGAAAGTTTATAACCTTAACTTTTTTCTTCAGTAAAACTTTTAAACAAACTGCATATTTTTAAATTAACAAGTAAGCACCACCAAATATCCACCCAAATTAGTTAGAAAATTATTAATCTTTTTGAATTTGCAGTTACCATTTACACCTAATCTGTCTTTAATATACATTACACATACACCTAGCTAATCACGTAAATTTTATCTCATGGTTAAAAAAAATCAAACTACAACAATTATTGGAAAATAAAATATTTTTTTTTGTGATTTTTGTTTGTTTGGCAATACGTTAGAAAATTGTAGAGTACGACTGATCATTGAAACCTATCTCCATGTAGGCGGCCTATCAGATTCGTAACATAAGGGACCATAGTGAACAACTTCCTTATGAACTTATACAACACGGCAAGATAAATTTCTGCAAAAAAATCCCAAATTCCAAAAAAATAAAGAATCACTTTAAAATACTATAAAACTTAAAAAATATCATTTTAGTGGTATTTTAAGAATGATAGTATTTTTGAAACAAAAACTTATTCTATGGTATTTTAAGAATTGCCCTAAAAAAGTATCACATAGCTAATTTCGGAAGCAATCGCTAAACCGAAAACTTTTCCATTGGATTTTCTAATATAGAAACAACACCTCCGGTTTCCTATTAACCGCGTAATTCCGGTTATTCCAACATTATCGTCGTGCGAATGAAGAAGACGGTTTTACGAAATTACCCTCTCTTTGACCCTCTCAACGCCTTTCGCAACGCAACGCATCGTTTTCAACTCCCAACCCGCGTTGACGGCGAGAATTTTCCCGGAAAATAACTTCAATTTTCTTTTGAGTACAGAGAAAAGAAAAAACGAAGAGAAAGTCTTCCCTTTTTGTCCAGTCTTCGTCTTTTACTAGTGAGAGAGAGAAGACGATCCAACCATCTGTCTTTCTTCTTTTTGTTCACTTGTGCAATTCCTTTCCCCGGGAAATTTATTTGTTCCTTTTCTTTCTCCCGTTGCCACTTTCCCAGAGAACCTCTTCCTCTTTGTATCAAAAATTCGAACTTTGTCCCTTTCCTTAAGCTAAAGGAGCTTTATGTGATCAATTTTATATATTTCTGGAGCTGGGTTCGTTTTCACGCGGTTTGTGATTGATTGATTTATTTAAGCCACTAGGATCTTTTTATCTTACTCTCTTGGGCACAATTCATGATTTCTCTTATTGCTGGGATAGATAGTTTCTGAATTAGGGAATTTTAGGAATTAGGGGTTTGTTTGCGTGTGTGCGAGTGTGTTTGTGCTGAATTTGGTAAGAAGATGGCTGCAGTTTTTAAAAAGTTATTACCTTTAGCAACACCGCTTCCTGAAAGGGATAATCGCGATGGTGATGAAAATAGCAATAGTTTTCAAATTGATTATTCATTCGCCAACGAGTATAAAGGCCCTTTTATTGCTAATCTGCCACGAGCTAATCCCGTCGAAGTTGATCAGATTCCTACGGCTCTTCCCGTTTCGTTTTCTTCACTGTCGCGTGATATCTCTTACCCTATGGTCCAGCCTCTCGTTAGGACTAACAGGGTTAGCAAGAAACCACCTGAATCCGGATCCGAGAAGAAGAACGGTTTGGTTGATCCTGCAGCTAGTCCTAGTGTGGTTTTGAAAGGGCGTCATGTGGTTTCTGGCTCATCCTCGTCGTCATCGTCAAAGAGGTTGGATGTAGCAGGAGAAGCCAAGAGTTCGGTTGATTTACCGTTATCACCATCATCATCATCATCATCATCCGCAGAAGTAAGAGTGGATACATTAGATGACTTAAGAGCTTCGGATGTGGAATCGGGTTACGAGAATTCTTCCAATGGAGTGGAGGCGGATGGGGAACCTGTAAATCGTGTGAAGTTCGTTGTGCCAAGTGAGGGTAGTGAATGCGATGAAAGCTCTTACATTTCTGATGGGGAGAGTATAGCCGCAACGCCCAAAGCTGAAAGGAAAGGTAAGAGAGGGTCGTGCTACCGATGCTCGACGGGGAACCGGTTCACCGAGAAGGAAGTCTGCATTGTCTGCGACGCCAAATACTGTTTCAACTGTGTGCGGAGAGCCATGGGTGCGATGCCCGAAGGAAGAAAGTGTCAGTCTTGCATCGGTATCAGGATCGATGAGTCCAAGAGAGGGAGCCTCGGAAAGTGTTCACGAATGCTGAAGCGTCTTCTCACGGATTCAGAACTTCAACAAGTCATGAGCGCCGAGACCTCCTGCAAGGCGAATCAACTGCCTTCGCGGCTTATCGCTGTCAATGACAAGCCTTTAGATGAAGAAGAGCTTTACGAGTTGCAGACTTGTCCAAATCCACCCAAAAAGCTAAAACCAGGGGACTATTGGTATGATAAGGTTGCTGGATATTGGGGAAAGGTAGAATTTCTTATCTTTCCCTGTGTATTATATTCTCGGGCTTATATCTTGAAATGCTCAGCTGAATCAGAGGTTCTATGTATTTATTACAGGTAGGAGAGAAACCTTGCCAGATTATAAGTCCTAACATGAACATAGGAGGTAGTAGCATCAGGAACAACGCAAGCAATGGTGACACTGAGGTTTTCATTAATAACCGGGAAATAACCAAGACGGAGCTCATGATGCTCAAGGTTCTTTGGCTAGACAACATTAAGCATTAGTGTTATTGTTCTCCTCTAATTTAATCATGTGAAGCTGAGTGCCTCTTTGCTTTGATGTAGATGGTGGGGGTGCAATGTGAAGGAAAGCCTNGTTAATTTGTGTGATGCTTAACATAGAAATGTTTTCTCCTTTGGGATGTTTTTACAGCAAAGCCCAAGATCGAAAATCCGGAGGCGTATTTGGATGATCCAAAGAATGTTTATTTTGAGGCAGCCGTGAAGAATAGGATATTCGAGCTGGTAAAAAACTGCAATAGATTTTTCTTTAAATATATATATTGCTTATTAACTTAAAGCGTGTTTAACTAACGTTTTTGTTTGCTCGGTGTACCTTTAACACAGTTGGTTCATGCACAATTGGTGAAAGACTATTCCTTGGAGTTTCAAAAAAAAATCGAGTACATCGACAATCACGGGAAACTCGTAGCGAGAACATCAAAGTGGGGGGATAAGCGTGTGTGTATCAAGAGATGGAGCCACATTTGCGAGAGGAACGAATTGAAGGTTGGAGATCGCATCTTGTGCGAACTCTTTCGCAAAGGAGGTTTGGTTTACGCCGTTAAGCTTCATATCGTCCGGGAAAAAGATCTGTAAACACTATTAGTACTACGTGATCGAGAACCTGCGGGTCGAGTTTAAGAACTTTGTATTTTGATTTTATATTGTCTATTAGACTATTAGTGCGGTTATGGTCACCTTAAACGTTTGTTTGTAGTTTCTTCCCACTAGCAGATGTTTTTATATCTCCATTTTCGAGTAACGAATGAAATCTTTGAACTAATAGAATCTGCTTTCTATGAAAAATTCTCTTTTTCTGAAGTCTTCGTGTTCCCCTTATCTCTTAGGGAAAGTCTAGAAACTCTCTCTCTCTCTCTCTTCGGATGTGAAATACATTTTGGTTATAGTAGAGGAATGTTGTGTCTATAGTATGCATTTCAGATTCAGTAGTAGCAGGAACTCAAGTGCATACGCCATAATAAGTACTGGTCTGTACGTTAAGATTGGGCTAAGTAGTTGAGGTTCTTGGCGAAATTCTAAATGTAATTGTCAAAAATGATTACATTTGATCTTCTTGGAGAATGCGCCTCCAACATTTTTGCTTTGGAGTTTGATGATGAACTGCAAAAGCTATAGTTAGGATGTAAGCAGTGGCTGTAACATATTCAATTTGAAACCTCTGTTATCTGAGACTATTGTAGATACACGGCTAATTCGTTGCACGACCTCTGTAAGTTAAATGACATGAAGAGAATTGTTAGGCAAGATGTGTCTCTCATCTCAACGAAATCTTTGATGGATCTAATCATTGAGCTATATAGTGTAATTGTGATTTACATAATCCAATTTCTTAATTTTCGTCGATAAAGTTTTGGGAAGATCTCTGTTGAGACACTTTTTATTATTATTACAAAGACTATACAATTCTCACTCGGTCACTCTACACGTATCGCCGTATCCGAATTTCGATTTTTACAAAACATATTTGGAAATTAAATTTTATTACCCTAATTACATGTACTCGATCCACATGTACGGTTCTAGCTGCTGAGATATTTATAATTACATAAGTAATGAATTAGAGCTGATGAATCATTTCATAAGCAATGGAATATTAAACATTAGATTTTTTTATAAGGATAAAGAGTTGAGAATCGTTATCAATCATAAGCGACTGGTGTGGCGGGTTCTCTCAATATTAGGATCTGCTCGGCTCCCTTAGCAGAGCTATGGGGGTATATTACGGACTATACTTAGCATGGATCGTCGAGTTTCGCAGTTAGAAATAGAAGTGGATTCTAAGATAGTGGTGGAATTCTTAACGAAGGGGATTAATGAATCGCATCCGCTATCCTTCCTAGCACGGTTGTGCTATGGCTTTTTATCAAGGGTCTGATTAGTACAAGTAACTCATGTTTATAGGAAAGCAAATCGTCTTGCGGACGGATTAGCTAACCTTGCTTTCTCTTTACCGCTTGGTTTTCATTCTTTTACCGCGGCTTCTGAAAAAGTTAGATCGATTCTATCTGATGATACTCTAGGGGTTTCACGGATTCGCAATGTACTCTTGTAATTCGGGTTTTTAGTTTGAATAAAATGAGGGAGACAATTGTCTCTTGAATGTGAAAAAAAAAAAAAAAACTAGTTTGAATAGAGGCTTTGTGAGGATTCATTTGGAAGTTCCAGAACAGGAGGTTAGCTGTCTCTTATACACATCTAGATAATAATCAAAGGTCAGCGTGAAGAGAGTCTAGAAAGCGAAGACGTGGTGGGTCAGCGTCGAGAAAGGGTCAACACCTGTCTCTTATACACATCTAGATGTGTATAAGAGACAGCTTTTACGAAGCAATTATGGATTGAAATTATGAGTTTTTACCATTGGAGGATGAAGAAGAAGACAGTATTTTGTCTCTAAGCAGCGAAGACACAGATACAATCCTGAGAAACAAAGACAAAGGTTTGTTGGCTTTATTTTCATCCCTTTTGGCCGTTGTATGTGATTTGCGCCTTTATACACACGAGCTCTTTCTTTCCCTTGTAATTTTTCCAGGAAAGTCGAAAGTGGAATCTGTGGAGGAGTCTGATGACGAAGAAGACAGTGTCTATACAGACACCGACGCTGAAACAGACTCTTGTTCTGATTTCAAGATGGCCAAACCAATCCCGAGAAGCAGGAACAAAGGTTCAACACATTGTTAGCTCTTTTCATCACTACTTGGGTTTTTCTTAATGAGATTGCTTTGATATAGACAAAACCTGTTTTGTTTGTTGAGATTTTTCCAGGAAAGAAGAAAGTTTCTGCTGAAGACAGTGACAGCGATTATGTTGAAGCTTTTGATGGCTTGGATTTTAAGGAGAATTTCACCAGTGAGAGTTCGTATGCTTCGGATAGCGAAGACTCAGCAACTTGTGTGAATCTGAAGAGGAAAGGTAAAATACATCATTATTAGCTTTCAGCGCTTTGAACATTTGTGCGATGCTTATGGTTATCTAATATTGCTTTGTGTCTTGAGGTTTTACAGGAGGGTGGTCGAGGATGAAGAAAGGTAACTCTAGAGTACTTATGCCTAATTTCATCAGTTAACTCTTCTAGGTCATTAACTAGTTTTTGTGTGATGATTATTTAGAAATGTTTTCTCTTTTGGAATGTTTTTACAGCAAAGCCCAAGATCACAAACCCGGAGGCATATTTGGATGATCCAAAGAATGTTTATTTCGAGACGGCCGTGAAGAATAGGAAATTCGAGCTGGTAAGAACTGCAGTAGATTTTCTTTGAATATATATATATATATATATATATATATATATATTGCTTTTTAACTTAAAGCATGTTTAATTAACGTTTTTGTTTGCTTTGTGTACCTTTAACACAGTTGGTTCTTGCACAGCTGGTGAAAGACTTTAGCTTGAAGTTTCAAAAAAAAATTGAGTACATCGACAATCACGGGACACTCGTAGCGAGAACAGCAACGTGGGGGGATAAGCGTGTGTGTATCAAAAGATGGAGCCGCATCTGCGAGAGGAACGAATTGAAGGTTGGAGATCGCATCTTGTGTGAGCTCTTTCGCAAACGAGGTTTGGTTTACGCCGTTAAGCTTCATATCTTCCGGGAGAAAGATCTGTAAACACTATTAGTACTACGTGATCGAGAACCTGCGGGTCGAGTTTAAGAACTTTGTATTTTGCTTTTATATTGTCTGTTAGACTATTAGTGCGGTTATGGTCACCTTGACCGTTTGTGTATGTTTGCAGTTTCTTCCTACCAGCGGATATTTTTATATCTCCATTTTCGAGTAACGAATGAAATCTTGAACTAGTAGAATCTGTTTTCTAGTTAGTCAAGATGCATAAGAAGCATCTATGAAAATTTCTCTTTTTCTGAAGTCTTCGTGTTCCTCTTATCTCTTAGGGAAAGTCTAGAAACTCTCTCTCCTCGGATGTGAAATGCATTATTACAAAGACTATACAATTCTCACTCGGTCACTCTCCACGTATCGCCGTATCCGAATTTGGATTTTACAAACATATTTGGAAATTAAAATTTATTACCCTAATTACATGTACTCGATCCACATGTACGGTTCTAGCTGCAGATATATTGATAATTACATAAGTAATGATTTAGAGCTGATGAATCATTTCATAAGCAATGGAAATTAAACATTAAATAAAAAGGTATAAGGATAAAGAGTCGGGGATCGTTATCAATTAAAAATATCAAGGTAGATTATTAGTACTACTAATCCATAGAATCTAATTGGTTAGTGGGTTTAAAAAGAAAGGAGAAAAACAAAAAACAAATTAAGAGAAGATAAAGTGAAAAAGTAATGACGCGGCGAGATAATGAAGGAAAACGTTGGTCAGCACAAAAAACGTGTTTTAATAGTTTTTGCACGTGCTCAACGTGCCTCTCTGCCTTTGGTTTTTGTTTTTAACTTGTATCGCAGCCTGCCGTCTTCCTAACTCACACACTCGCGTATTGTAACTTAAAAAATATGTACAAAACCTTAAAAATATAATTGGTAACAATTGAGATTGTGAATTTTTATTTTAAATTGTAACGGTGAAAAGTGTGATTTGAAAATAATGGATGTGACTCTAATAAAAAAAGTTAAAGTTATAATTTTGGGCTTTTAGAAAAAATTATCGATTATGAAGAAAAGAAATAGTAAATGGATGTGAGAAATTTTAGAAAATGTTTTATGATTTTTAAAACTTTAAAACAATTAAAATGTGATTGGATAAAATCTGATTTTTAAAACTTTAATATTTTTAAAAAATCCATAAAACTTACCTAAAGCTGTTTTTTTTTTCATAAACACAGTTCCTAAAATTTTTAAAATTTGTAGACATTATTGTCAATATTTATATTAGTTTGGCTCAGGCACTAGAATATAAGAAAATAGGAATGTCTTAAATTAAAATATTTAAAAATAAATTTTCGATTTAAAAAAAATTATTGGTCAAAAATTCAGAACTTCTAAAGTTTAAAAAAATAAAAATGACCTTAATAAACAACTAAAATTTATAGAAAACGTTAAATCCCTGTCAAAAAAAAAAAAACGTTAAATCCTAAAACCTAATTATTATTGTATCAGATTGTTGAGAATTTGAGATTTCATACAAAATATAGACTTTCTATAGGTGAACTGAAACATGTCGACAGAAATGACTATACAGTAGAACCTCTATAAATTAATACTCGATTAATTAATATCTCGTTAAATTAATATTTTTTATCAGTTTTAAAATTAGTTTTTCAACCAAATAATATATCTATAAATTAATATTTTTTTATAAAACCTCACGGTCCCAACGTTATTAATTTATAGAGGTTTTACTGTGTATTAATTTGGCTCTATGATATCCAATAGAGTCCAATTATGTATTTTATTGGCTACGGAACAAAGTCAAAAGACCAAGAAGAGAAAATAATAATCAAAGGTCAGCGTGAAGAGAGTCTAGAAAGCGAAGACGTGGTGGGTCAGCGTCGAGAAAGGGTCAACACTGTGACATAGTGATGTCAGAGCTTAGTGAATCCACATGCCAGCTCAGCATCATGATATTTTCACTTCAACTTCTAAATCATTGAAATATTTGACCCCAGCAATAATATAATAAAATCATTGAAACATCTGAGAGCATTGAGAAACAGTCCAACCCAATCGTTTTCATTCACTACCTTCGACAAGTTTAACTCATTTCTTTTCTTTTTTGGGTCAATTAGGTGTATAACCATATTGAACATAGAAATAAAGCTATTCTACATGCGAAATCTTAAATCATAAATCGGAAAAGCTGGTCTCAAATACAAAAAATAAGTTTAAGAGGCAAATAATAAATTAAAATTTGAGTAAACTAAATAAAATTAATTTTGAATTGATGTGAATATTATATGATTTCTGTGTGAAATCGAACTATACTATATAAATATGGATAATAGTAATCAAATTAATATGTGTTATGCATTCAACATAGCAATATATAGAATAGAATGCGGTCACATTCTATATAGAATAGATGACTTTTTGTCATCTCAACATCTCATATACACTTTCTTAGATTTTTAGGTTCGTTTTAGAAAATTCAAATTATATCATATGCAAAAAAAAATCTATGTTTTTTTTAATTAAAACAGAGAATCTGAATCATTATATTTTAGAAAATGTAATGAAGTTTAAATGGAAGGAGAAGAAAGTGGTTATAAGAGAGAAATGGGTAAAATGGCAAATATTTTAGAAAATACGTTGAATATCATAGTCAAATTTTTGTTTGGTTACTTTCTTAATTTTGTTAGATAATATGGTTATCAGACCTAATTTCCCTTCTTTTTTTGCTAATGAAGTTTAACTCATTACCTTCCTTCAATTCTTTTCATCTTTTTTTTTAATAAATAAAAGAAAAAATTGAAAGAAAAGCAATTATGTCTCATATTAGTTGAATTTCTCATACTTGCACAAACAAAAAGTTGAATTTCTCATATAGTCTTTTTTTTTTTAACTTTGGTTTCATGGATATGTGATAAAATAATAATAATATGTGTTAGAAAAGAGCAGCTTCTTCGTATTTTTCATTGTTTTTTTCACAGAATAAAAATATGCTAATTAGTAAGTTGAAACGTAAGCTTACAAACATCACTTTTTGCAATATGATTTTTCCTATTTTCTATGTTAAAAAACTCTTGAAAATTCATATTTGACTATTGACCATAAATCAATTATACTAATTGAAAAGTAAGACGAAAAATAATGATGTACGGCTATGGTTTGAAGTTTATTTTGTTAAAGACTACGATTTCAAGTAAGAGACAGTGAATTCATATGCCAAAGATTGTTTATAATGTGTAGATCTTAAAGACAACTCAAATTTTTAATGTTGTAAAACCTATATATCAATTAAGTTTTATGAAATTTAATTTTAAATCAATTACCAATAAATAGATTATCATATATCACATATATATATTTATTATATGTGATTCTTAACATGTTTTTCGAAATAGTCATTTAAAAAATTTATCTGAAACCAAAATCTATTATAAAATCTGTAAATATATCATACTTTGACCAGACATGACCATGATACTTAAGTTATATGGATTTCCAATTCAAATCTAATTGATAATTAATAAATTAATTTATGTTTTTATTTTAGTAATTTAGATCTTATTTTACTCCCAATGCAATTTTTTTTGATAAATCAGACTTAAAATTTAGATATAATAATTTAAAAGTTATATGGTTGAATAATCAAATTCATAGATAATCAGTTTGATTATCAACTTAAAGCCCGTTAGAAACAATTTTTGTAGCAAAGTTCACTGCAACTGTGTTTTATCTATGCTAATAAAACGAACAAGTTTTTTTTTTTAATTTATTCAGGTTTATGCGTCAAATTTAGCATTGTTTGTGTGAATCACAATGTTATTGTAATGTTACACATGTTTATTGGCATAAGTTTCAAAAATGTGGTTGGATTGATTCGACGTACTGAGAGTATAAAAAGACAAAAGATAGATATGCTTTTGAGTTTTGAGACGATGGATCTAGTCATCTGGAAAGACAAATTGATCTTTACAAGCGAGATAAATGCATGTGAAGAAAATTGCTCAACTAGCAGGCGAAATAATATGTCAAAACAGCACGTGATATATAATCATGTTTAAATTTAATTGTAAACTGTGTGAAAACGAACATAACCGCTACAATAAATCAAGTAATTAAATTTAAATAACATAAGCGCTATAATAAATAAATAACATAACACAAAAAGCGGTTCTTAAAAAGCGTCACATATGATGAAAATGATTCATACTTTATGTTTTAATAAAGAAATGGGTCATACTCTCATATCATATAAACCCAATCCAAATATATATATATATATATAAAAATGTCATTTTCAGTGACAAAATATTCGAGAAAATAACGCACGTGTTTCCAAAAAACAAATCACCAAAACGACCCGTGTCTGAAGAGTGTGCCAGCTGGCAACTGACAAGCCACATAGATATTTGAAAACACGGAACCGTATATATAAGAGCTTCTTTCCACTTTCAGTTTCCCCAAACAAAACAGAAACGAAACAAACAAAAAAAAAACCCAAATCTTTTCGTTATCTCCAGGTGCCTCAACACTCTCACAGAGTCGGCAAAATTCCAAAATCAAAACTAACGGTAAAAGGAATCAGGGGAATGCATTATCCAAACAACAGACCCGAATTTGTCGGAGCTCCAGCCCCAGAACGCGATTCGACCCGGGCCCGGTACCCGTATCAGCAGGAGCAGTTGTCACCGGAGCAAGAACTCTCAGTTATAGTCTCCGCCTTGCAACACGTCATCTCAGGCGAAAGCGAAACGGCGCCGTATCAGGGTTTCTCCAGCGATAGCACAGTGATTAGCGCGGGAATGCCCCGGTCGGTTTCCGACACTTGCCAAGTGTGCAGGATCGAAGGATGTCTGGGCTGCAACTACTTTTTCGCGCCAAATCAGAGAATTGAAAAGAATCAACAAGTAGATGTAGTAGTAGAAGAAGAAGAAGGGATTACTGTTAGTAGCAGCAGAAGAGAGAGCTCGGCGACCACGACGAAGAAAGCGGAAGGCGGGAAAATCAGGAAGAGGAAGAACAAGAAGAATGGGTACAGAGGAGTGAGGCAGAGACCTTGGGGAAAATTCGCAGCTGAGATCAGAGATCCCAAGAGAGCGACACGTGTCTGGCTCGGCACTTTCGAAACCGCCGAGGATGCGGCTCGAGCCTATGATCGAGCCGCGATTGGATTCCGTGGGCCACGGGCTAAACTCAACTTCCCGTTTGTGGATTACACTTCATCTACTTCTTCTCCTGCTGCGGCTGACGATGTAGGAACGAATGCAAGTGCGAGTGCCAGCGCGAGCGTGAGCGCCGCGGATTCCGCGGAAGCAGAGCAATGGCGCGGAGGAGACTGTAACATGGAGGAATATTTGAACATGATGATGATGATGGATTTTGGGAATGGAGATTCTTCAGATTCAGGAAACACTATTGCTGATATGTTCCAGTGATAACATTTGCTTCTTCTCGGAGGAAATTGCCACTTGTTCTTAGGAGGAAGGGGTTACAAAGGTGGAATTTGTTTGATTCATATAATTAAGCTCTTTCTTGTTGGCGTGTTTTTATAGTTAAGTGCAAGAAGAGAGTGACACTGGTTTAGGCTTTGTTCAAAATGAGCAAGATTCTTGGTTTTATGTGTCTTTTATAGTCGTCTTTTGATTATATTTGGCAAAAAAGGACATGTAAATTAGTGGTCTCAATTTTGTGTTTTGGTCAATTCCATGTTTATATCGTAAAGTGTCTGAGTTAAAACTATATGAGGAGAGGAAAATAAAGTGGATAAGAAAATTAGAAAACCAACTTTGGTCTGAAAGATGCAAAGAATTACAAACGAAGTGTACAATCTGTTTATAACGGAGAAAAAAAACTATAATTGGTGACAAAAGAAAGAAAAAAACGGATATCTTCTTTTACAAAGCATCGCGTGCAGCGATCCGGCAAACAATCGCATCTCCGAGAGAGGAAATCCCGAGTTCTTGGCTAGTTATCTTGTAATGCTGAAAGATTCATCGTTAGAGATTATTAACATACGATGCTAACTAAAAGGGAGTTTAACTGTTACCAAAACATTACCTTTAGTATATGGGCATGATTTGCTTGCGTCTTCAACTCCTCCAACTCAATCTCCTTCCCGCTGATCAATTTTGCGACCTCCTCCATCTGGTTTTTAATCTTTAAACATGTCACGATTGATTTTTTTTGTTTATAAATAAAAGAAACAACATGGAAAAGTCAGATTTTAGATGGTCGAAGAGATTGTGACCTCAACAGGAGAAGCATTGAACCGGGCAGCTAGAATGTAAGTGGAGTTTTCGGAAATCCCACATCGTTTCAATGATTCTGTGATCTAGTTGGAGGAAAAAAAAAATGAACAACAACATTAGAGAAAAAACTGCTAAAATGCTATTCTTATTACAATTTCACCAAACCAAGAGAAGAAACTTGATCAATGAGAGACTCTCAACACTCAACTAAATTCTCTATAACCAACTCACAACAGCTATATTTTGCTGCATTGAGTCAATAACCTATAGCTAAGGCTTGAACAACTGAAGTAGACCCTACTGTGTCTCACGCATATCGGAAATAGACAAGTAAGAGGTTTAAGAACGACAAGCAAAGTTGGTTCTTACATGTTTAGATCCCGAGTAATTGTAGACGAGCTCAGAATGAAGAGTTCGGGTTGATAAAGAATGGCGTGATTTGGAGACAAGTGCTTTCTGAGCAGCAGCTAAGAGAGGAAAAATGTCTGGTATCTGATGAAATACAATTCGTTAAAAGATGAAGAAATCTAAGTCGTTTTAGAATGTGAAAGTGGAGGAAGACAAAAGAGCTTACAAGCGATGCATTGAGAAATGAGACCTCCAGCTTCAGACTCCCATCTAGCATCGAATTCAAGAGCTCCCTGAACACAATCAACTCCCAAATGTTTGTTTCGGATCTCTTCCACACAACTCAAAATCAAGAAATCGAAACAAAACAAGGAAGATTAACTAAACAGGGTTTCCCTAGATCCATAAGTCTCCGGCTAAGTTTCGAATTTTAATTGTCCAATAACACAAACACAATCGAAAACGCAAAATTTCTTTTTGATAACCAAATCGCGCATTGCTTAGGGTATGGAGAAAAGGAGAGAATCCGAAAGGCTACACATGTATCCTAATTTATGGAGGCAAAAAAAAAAAAAAAACACCAGAAAATCGAGAGAGAGAGAGAGAGAGAGAGAGAGAGAGAGAGTACTTGGAGTTGGTGACATCGGAGAAGAGAGAAACAGAGAGAGTGTTTCCACGGTCGAGATGGAAAATCATAGCCTAAATCGGCAGCGAAAAGTAGGGAGAAACTAGGGTTTTATACCGCCGGAATTCGAGAGACAGATCCGGCTAATCAAGACCATTCAAAGATAAACCCTCCTCCTGTAACATTTTGCTTTCTCTCCATTAAAAAAATATGGGAAAAACAAGAAAAGGGACAAAATTTTAATTACGCGCCAGGAAGGGGTCGAACCTTCGACTTTCTGCTTAGGAAACAGACGCTCTATCCACTGAGCTACTGGCGCTCATTCAACGCATCCTACATTCTTCAAATATATATACAATACCATTGGAATATTATCTTACGGCGTCTATAGTACCCAGTAGAAAGAGATCAGAATAATAAGATACAATATGTTTTCTGCTATTTTTAATTGACATGATCACAATCTATATACTCTTAACATATTAAGTTATAAATTAGCTCCAAATGGATTCAGAGAAATGAAAGCTAGATAATATCAAATACTCTATCATTGTGTGAACGTTTACTTATGTGTAATAATCTTTCATTGATTTCCTAGTTTTTTATTTTATTTTTGGAACTCTCAAGTGTTTATATGCTATGTACAGATCTCTAGTATGAACCATCCAATTCTATAACTTCATATCGTATCAAAGTTACATATTGTATTTTTCAACAAATGACACGGTGATATATAGCAAATATATGAATATACAAAGTCAAAACTCAATCACCCTTAATATAACAACCTCATCAAAACGGACATCAAACACAAAGTCAAACATATAACGACCAAACCAACAATAGAGATTTTCCTCGAATCAGTGCACAACGCCTTCTGGAACATTGAATTTCCTATTAGCTTATCGATGGTTGTCAAATAAGATGTGATAGAGCAATAGAGGATACTTAAATTTCATGTACCCTTATATAAGGATAAAACGAGTAACGTATAAGATTCAAATCTTTATAAACTATTAGTTTCCCCAAAACTGAGCTGGATATTTCGGATAGTTTTGCGCATCCAGCCATCCATAACTGGAGCTAGCAAGGACTGGATGTTGGATTTAGTGTACGAAATGGAAGTGGAAAGCAGCACGAAGTTCACCGAACCTTGTTTTTTATCATTAAATATTGCAAAAAGAGACGTCAAATCCAAGATCCGACCTTGTACGTCGAGCCTCTGTTTTTGTTACTTTATAATAATGCGTTTGATGCGTCAATCACAACACGACAAAACTTTCTCAGATTTCGTGAACTGCAAGAGACAACTTTTGTTCACTATATGGGAGACCATAAGAGAGACACACGCACTATCAATTTTCATATATACATAGTAAGACGTCATATTACATATAAATTAAATAAGATCATATATTACTTAGTTTTCATAGATTACATTTTCTAGTGTTTCTATATAAATTGATCCACTTAACTTGAAGATGTTAAATATAGGTTTGCTATTAGACATAACTTATAAGGCTTATTTTGTGATAGTTGCTCATGCAACTTGATCATCTTGCATTTTTTTTTTGGCATTCACAGTAAATAAATAAAAAACCTAGACAATTTGCTTTTGAGTTTATGTCTATTGGTAATGAAAATGTAGATATCAATCGCCCACTCAAATTCCTGTTTATGTTAATGGGTTTTTTTGGTTGTTGGAGTGAGGATTGAAGAGCAACGTGTGAGTGTAATTACTTTTAACGGCCTGTCGCCTGTCGGAAACTCAGTTGCGTGGGAACTCAAATTAGTTAATTACTGTGTGCAATTGGCCAATAACAGCTATCATTATCACATGCATGCATGGGTTTTTTTGCGATGTGTATATTACTATAAATACTCAGACTCCAGTTTATCTGTTATATATAAGTAAATCCACAGGTTCTAAATAATTATATGCTTTAAACAAATAGTTTTTGTGTAACCTTTGGAGACTTCGGATAGCCAGTGAAGTATTACTATTTTTATCCCCATTTCTATTAGAAGCATAAAACAACTCAGTTTGGGAAATTTCTCAGAAGTCCGATTTTGCACGAGAAATTTATTTTGAAAAATGCATGTGCATGAAATTAAAACGTACACATGTGCTTAATACATCCCTTTGCGTTAATTTAGAGTTTTTATCTTCTAATAAGTAAATAGAAGTAGTATTGTTTTTGTGATCATAAATGGCTCTTCTTGTGTATCAATAGACTATTAGCTTTAACTTTTCCCCGCTGTTGATCCCTAAAATGGTTTATAATTTATTATTGAAGATAATTTAGATCAATTAAGAATCTAATCTTAGATCTCTCAACTCCAAGAGACAACACTTGTGTCCCTTTGTGTGTGTGTGACATCATACACAATAATAATGTATTATCTATATATGCCTTATATATTTATTCAAAATAAGAAGTATATGAATCCAACATGTATCATATAAATACAGACATTTTACCAATAGAGAGACTGCAACAAATACAGTAGAATACAAAAGAAATATATAGAGAGAGAGAGAGAGAGACAAGAGAAAATTAAGATAAAAATGGAGTGTTCAAACATGAAGCAACATCATCAGTACGGTGCATACGCAGAGCCAAGGATCTCATTCTCCAGCGGTTTCGCAGCGGCTAAGAACGAGATGATCAAGTACAAGGAGGCACCTGTGTCGTCAGATGATTTCGAGTTCGGTGTCAATAATTTCTCCATGATCACAGCAGATGAAATCTTCTTCGATGGCATGATCTTACCTCTCAAGGAAGAAGTCAACACGGCGAAGAGAATGTCAACTTTGAGGGAAGAACTCAGCGAAGAAGACGATGATTCACCCATAAGTAAATCAAAAGGGTCGAGTGGTTGGTGGAGAGAGAGATTGGGGCTAGGATTCGTGAAATCCAAGAAAGATCACAAAAGAAGTTCTTTTTATCACCATTAGAAGCAATTCTACAACTACCCAATGATTTTCTTTTGATATTTTTGTGTTCTGTTTTTGGGGTTCTTCTCTTCGTTGGGCCTTATGTATTGCTAATTTGATCTGTAATGTATTTCCTTTGTTTTTTCTTTTCCACTTCTTCACTGTTCCTCGATGATGTAAAAATTGTTTGCGGTTGAAGAATTTCTTCTTTTGTGTTTCCAATGTTCTGTTTTCCATTAACTTCAGGAAAAAAAAACCAACGGTGATTAAAAGATCGATTTTCTATTTGAACACCCAATCGGCCAATCTTAATTTAAGATGCTATTTAGTTTTTTTTTACATATAATTCTGACACCTACAACAACTCCGAGCATTCCCACACATTAAATGTTTTTTTTGGGGTCAGTTTTATTTGAAAACCATGCAACAAGAAGTTGAGATTTATTTGACTAAATGTCATTTTTTACAATCCATAATCCATTTAACACTGAGATGATCGATATTTTTTGGGGATCCTTTTTTTTCTTTCTGGTTGGTAACTTATGGATGCAGTCTTGTTAGAGATCTTAACGTGATGTTGGTCGCATGTGGCGATCATGTATGTAACATGTTATTTTATATTTTTGGGACAGTTAGATTCGTATGTTGTGTGGATATAAGTAGATAGTTAAAAATGTTAGGATCATAATTAAATACCATAGCGTAATCAGACGAAAACAATCAGTCTCTGAACTTTGTCTCATGCCAAGGTTGATGTAATATTAACAAGAAAACAATCAGTCTCTGAATTTTTATACACCTTAACTTTTTTTGTGAACCAGATTTTTTATACACCTTACATGCAATATTGATTCCTATACATACAAAAAAAAAGGTTCACAATGACTAAAAAAACCAATCGATTTATAAATGATATATGTACTTACTTAGTACTGACTTCCGTTGAGCTCCGTACTGGAGAGTAAAAAAAACCGTTCTTAAGATATTAATTACCTTAAGTCCTTAACAACAACAAAAAACACTGTTAGTATTTATTTAGACACTTTATACAAAAAAAAAATCCCAACACTAGAACCCCCAAAAAAAAAAAAAAATTCCCTACACCACCCCTTTCCTCAATTTCCTTCTGAATGAAGATGCTTTTAATTGCCAAATTAATTATGTGTATCGAGCTTATGTAGAGTAGTCTAGAGGTATAAGTTTTTAACTTATGTATGTGAGCGTGTGTGAGATGATGGACATTATGCTGATATATCATTAATGTGAGAGATTACATGCATGAGTTTGTGGGTTTTAGTAAATTTGTGATGAGAAGTAATTGTACTAGCAAATACTCCCTCTGTTTCTTAAAGAAAGTATTTTTAGGATTTTTACATATATTAAGAAAACACATTAAAACTTGATAATAAATGTATGATTTTCTGTGATTAACAATTTCCTATAAATTTAAACCAATAGCAATTCAATAAATTCAATTACTTTTATTGAAATTTACAATTTATCATTATTAACTCATAAAAAGTGCATAGAAAATTAAAAACTACATTCTTTTTGAAACAATTTTTTTTCTTAAAACTACATCCTTTTAGGAACAGAGGGAGTATGTAACAAGATTAGTTAAAAAAAAAAAATATGTAACAAGATAGATTTGGGTCTATATTTCTTATTATAGCTTGATCATTTTGTATGGTTCAATAAATTTATATTCAAAGATCCTAGAAAGAGAAGAGTTACAAAGGTTGCTGAAAATGACGATGATGGTTTGTGGTTCTCCAAAAACCATCGTACTCATCTATCGGAACTGCCAAGTATCGAAGAATTGATAATTATGTAACATTGAGATATAATCAAAATACATATTCTTTTTTTTTTAGACTAAACAAAATACATATTCTTGATGCTCTGTTTCTCACGGGACTGAAAATACTACTATACGAAAAAAAAATAAAAAAAAATACTACTATATGAGAATGGGAAAAAAACATTTATATTGAAGTGGTGAGGAAATTAAACGCGTGGATTAAATTAATTAATATATATATCCCCATAATCGAATAAGTTGAATAACAAAAGCAAGTCAAACCGAGGAAAAAGGGCCCATTTGTCATATGAATTAAACTCGTATTATAAAGGAAGAAGCTATAATAAGTGGTCATATTAGCAAACGACATCGTTTTTCAACTTGACTTGTTCTTCTCGGGGTTTACGCTCACATCTATTTTTTTTTTTTCCGGTGTCCCGAAATTTCTATATTTTATTTTCTCCTCTGCAATTCTGTAAACGAACATTTAAATTCCAATGGCGCATTAATAACTCGATATCCGTGAATTCGAAGCAAACCAAAATTCAAGCGAAACAGCAAAGAAGGAAAAACAACGGTCTTGGGCTTCTCTAATCATTGCGTTTCTCTCTAAAAGAAAATCTCCCAAAGTTTTTCGTTTTTTCTTTTGGGGGCAAATACTAAAATAGTTTATTTTTCCTCTATCAGCGTGTCTGAAAAATTCAATGTCTTTCTCTTCTGTTCCTTTCTAATCTCTCATCTCTCTCTCTCTCTCTCTCTCTATCGAGGCAGCCATGGCCGACGATCCTTCTTTCCTCCCCAAGGTACATTTCGTTGTGTGTAGCTTTTAGATTTTATGCTTTCTCCAGTTTTAATCTGCTTGTGAGTGGTCTGATCTGATTAGGGTTCCTTTTCTGGGAGCAATCTTTAGCTGATCTGTCCAGTAGCTTCAACCCCAGCTCCTAACTTTTGAGGAATTTTCATATTCCTCTACTCTACTCAAATAAAAACTGATTCTTTGAGCATCTGGGTCTGGCGATTTGAAAAACATAAAGGATTTTATTTGATTATTCCACAGACAAATCTATGGTACCCGTTTTTGTTTCCATTTGACTCGGACAACCAAACGAAGCTAATTAACACGAGGGATAAATGTATTGTTTTTTTTGTTTTTGTTCCGCAGGATAGTTTTGTCTTAAAGCTTCCAAAAAAGTCCTCACTTGTATTAAGAATGGTCGTTCTCTTCTTTGTAATGGTCTGCGCTGTGTACATTTGCTCGATTTGTCTCAAGCAAATAGGAGTCAGTCCCAACTATATTGGTTTCTTGAACGTTGAAGTCTTTGAGAGGCCTTGTCCTGAGCCTAACATCGAACCATGGGACATTCCATTTGTGCATTACCCTAAACCAAAGACATATAACAGGTAACTAAAGATCGAGGGGTTAAAAAAAGAAGTTTTAGCCTTTATGATTCTTGGGTCTAGGCTTTATGTTGATTTGCGTTTTTTTTTTGGTGGTTTTGAATGATTTTAGGGATGAATGTTCTTGCCAACCGGTTAGGTATTTTGCGATCATCTCGATGCAGAGATCTGGTAGTGGCTGGTTTGAGACATTACTTAACAATCATACTAACATAAGCTCGAACGGAGAGATCTTCTCGGTGAAAGATAGGAGGGCTAATGTTTCGACCATTTTTGAGACTCTTGACAAAGTCTATAATCTAGACTGGCTGAGTAGTGCCTCTAAGAACGAGTGCACTTCCGCTGTTGGCTTCAAGTGGATGCTTAATCAGGTAAAGTTTCTCAATGTCGCTAACATTTTCCGGACATTGTGGCGCATCTTTAGTCTTTCTTACTCTATGATTCGGTGTGTATACATTCGACTCTGCTCTGTTTCCATCTTTGTCTACTGGTCACTGTTGCTTATAACTAAACTGCATGTGAGTTTAAAGTGATCAGATCTGGTTTTGTTTTCTAGATAAGAGCTGCAATGTTTGTGTTAAATTTGCAAAAGAAATGTGTTTGGTTTAGGAAACTGCACTATATAATTTGAGTTAATATCATTTGTGAAAGAGACCTGTTTGATTTAGGGAGCTTCATTGCGGTATTTGTTGATGTTGAAGAAAATGGCCTGAATATAAAAATATTAGGTTTCCCTGGTTCGTGTGATGAACATACCAATTACTATATGTTATGATGGATCATTTTGCACTGTAAACATTGCAGGGTCTAGTGAAACATCATGAAGAAATAGTAGAATACTTCAAAACCCGGGGAGTCTCTGCAATCTTCCTCTTCAGAAGAAACTTATTGCGCCGCATGATATCAGTACTCGCAAACTCTTATGACAGAGATGCTAAGCTATTAAACGGGACTCACAAGTCTCACGTCCATTCGCCCAAAGAGGCCGAGATATTGGCGGGTTACAAGCCAATGATCAACACAACACTTTTGATAACTGAGCTGAAGCAGATTCAACACTCGACATTGAAGGCGTTGGCTTACTTTAATACCACTCGACATATCCTTCTCTACTACGAAGATGTTGTTGAGAACCGCTCGGTGATTAATTACATCTTTTTTTTTTTTTTAAACTAGACTAAGTCATCGATTGTTCGTTTCTTATATATATATGTGTTTAAGATGTTTTTTTCTTTCTTTTTTTTTAATGCAGAGACTAGATGATGTACAGGAGTTTCTTAAGGTCCCAAAACGTGAGTTAAAGAGTCGGCAAGTGAAGA
Organism: Alliaria petiolata; assembly: GCA_020283515.1. Classification (NCBI taxonomy): domain Eukaryota; kingdom Viridiplantae; phylum Streptophyta; class Magnoliopsida; order Brassicales; family Brassicaceae; genus Alliaria; species Alliaria petiolata. The sequence goes on along the minus strand of JAHZTW010000001.1, from coordinate 169,155,202 downwards.
TTCATCGAGGTTCATTGTCACGACATGTGCAGAATTGGGAAGAGGTTCAAACCACATTAAAAGGAACCAATTACGAAAACTTCTTGCGGCGAGATTTTTAAGTTTTGTACATATCAGAACAACCTTGTAGGAAATTTTTGATCACGCATTCAATTTTTTGTTTTTTTTGGTTTAATCCGCGGCAGTAATGGGCATTGAGAGTTTTGCAATCTTGGCGCTATAATTACTCGAGAAGATTCAAGTTTTGCCAAACAATATTCAATGGTATTAATCATGTTCAACCTCAATAACCCCAAACCTGTTAAAACCGAAGAGCAAACCAATATTCGCGTCGAACCGGAAAGCTAATTTGAGAGTGATTGATTTAAACCGAAGTAAAACCGCACGAAACCGTTGAAACTATAAATTTTCGGTGTGCCAATTTCAACATGTTTCGGTTTTACCCCTTAAAAATACAAATTGTTGCTTCCACACCCAAAAAAAAATAGTTAAATGCAAAAAAGGTGAAGGGGAAAAAGCAAAATTGGGATTGGGAATTTACTATTTTAACATAATCTAAATTTGTAATTAAATTTTAAGTTAAATTTTTTTTTGAACCAATGAGTAAAATACAAGTGTGAATTGGGATTTTCACTTCTCTCTCATGATATCTCAATGAGTAAAATTTTCTTCGCTTAGTGCTTTACACTTCACTGCGTGAGTTTGGATATCGAGGCCTTTGTGGGACCCCTTACGAATTGATATTTGAGTAACGAGGCTTGCAAAAAGTATATGCCTTTTGTCTTTTACCATCTCAGAGCATGCTCTTCTTCGCCATAACATATGATAACATCAATTAGTAACAAATATATCATTTTGGTTATANTGACATATTTTAAATGCAAAGTGTATTTTTTGTACATTTGTGATAAGTTGGTAACATATGGTAACTCTTGTCAAAAAATACACTATGCATTTAAAATTACTTATTACATAACTTAATAATTGTTATTCAAACAGTTTGTCAAAGAATATATTTTTATATACCTCAATTTTTTTAGGAAGATAGCCGACCGTGATAATGATTTTGGAGAGGCTGACCGATATTTTACAAGTTTTCTCAAGACTTTCTCAATAACCACTGCTCGAATCTCGTTTTCAATCGTAATCGTAAGCAAGAGTTTTTGGAGGCTCTATCTAGGTAAGGCTAATGTGTTTTTCTTTCTTTTTTTGTTTTGTTTTGTTTTGATTTGATTTGATTTTTGTAACAACTCCTCTTGGTATTTTCAATGCCAGAGGTGAGATAACGTATTGATTCTACAACTTTCGCCTCTGTCTGGTTCGCTGTTCAAGACTGAAGTTGACGAACTAGGTGAATTTTTTAATGGGTAAGGCGAAGTCTTCTTTCTTTGTTTTGTTTTCAAATATGTACGTGTAGCTCTTATTATAGATGGCTATTGATTTGTGTATGTTGGGGTGTATGTTTTGATAAAGGACCCGCCCAATTCCTCCGCCGCCGAATAGGGAAGATGTGGTTATGTATCTGACTCATATTTCATCCTCTGTATGGGGATCATCTTCGACTACCTCTTAGATCAAATTTTGTTGTCTTGTATTTTTGTTAATGTTTCCTTATGTATTTTTTAGTGTTTGTTTGTATCTTCTTTTAACACGCTTGGTTGTGGTTGTTTTTGCTAGTATGAGATGACAACACATAAATTGTATCATTCATAACAAGTATCATACCTCATTGCTTGTAGATCATACCTTCCAAAGGCCAGTTCTGTGATTTTGGGGACTCAAAACAAATTAGAAAATAAAAGCCGTTGGTATTGTATATCATAACAATTTAATAGAAAAAACTTTCATAAATAAGTTTTAAAGGAATTTTTTTTTGATTTAATGAATTGGGGTAATTATTGTTTATGGTTTCTTTTATATAGGTGAAACATAAAAAAATACAAATTAACCCAATGTTTTGTTAACAAAATAAACGAGAGTGATTTAGATTGGTTTAATCTTCTTCAACCTCAATAATTCCAAACCTCTTTTCATAAATAAAATAAAAGATAACCCAAAACCCGAAGAAAACAATTGAAGAAAATTGAAGAAACAATCAAATAAGAGATCTATCCATATTATGAGAATTGTCGTCGTGTTGTCGTCAAAAGTATAAGAAGTATGTCTGCTATTGTGGTACAAAAACATTTTTTATTGGCCTTTTCAAGATTCGAAATAAAATTGTTTAGATTTCGCCAATATATTATCAAAGAATCCCTTCTTTACTATTGTCGGGAAAGATCGTTGGTTTTTCATTATATTTTACATGTCGGATCTTTTTTATATTGTAATAATTCCAAACGAATACAATAAAACAGAGTGTTAAAAAAAAAAAAAACCCCAAACCTGTTAAAACCGAAGTTTATTTCTGAGCAAACCAAATATCCACGTCCGAAAGGCTAATTCGAGTGTGATTGATTTAAACCGAACGAAACCGTTGAAATTATAACTTTAGGTGTGCCAATTTCAAAATGTTTCGGTTTTCCCCCTTAACATACAAATTGTTAATTCCACACCCCCCCCTCAAAAGAAAAGAAAAAAAGTTAAATGCAAAAAAACGGTGAAGGGGAAGAAGCAAAATTGGGATTGGGAATAGCAACGTTTTGCTTAAGACTGAAAATGGTTTTGTTGTTGTTGTAGCTGCATAGCATTAGCATAGCAAAGCCAAGACACTGAGACGGAAACCCCGAAGACTGGTCCGTCTCTTGAGATGGAGGAGAAACGACGCGATGCTGGAACCCTAGCTTCGGCTGGTAGCTCTGGAGATTCTCCGGCATCTGAGCCGGCGACGCGGCGGCGCGGCGGAGCTTTGAAAAGAAAAGCAAATGCTCTCGGGACCTCCAATTCCTCCTCCACATCGTCGAAGAGGATGTTGACGCGCGAGAAGGCGATGCTTGCGTCTTTTTCTCCGGTACATAACGGGCCTTTAACTAGAGCTCGACAGGCACCGAGCAACATGCCGTCGGTTGCTGGGGTGAAGTCGGAGATGTTGAATGTCGCGGTGGGTACTGACGGCGAGAAGCCCAAGGAGGAGGAAGAGCGAAACAAAGCGATCCGTGAGTGGGAGGCTCTAGAGGCTAAGATCGAGGCTGATTTCGATGCAATTAGATCTCGCGACAGCAATGTTCATGTGGTGCCTAATCATTGCGGTTCGTTCTACTTCTTCCTCTGTTTGTTGAGTCTAAAACAAATTGTTGATTTGTTTTGCATTTGTCGCTGTTTTGCTTTGCGGATTTTAAAATTTTATCCAAAGACTTTCCAAAGTAGTCGAAAGTAAAGAATCGGTGGAATTCTCGACCCCCTTCATCTGAAAGGGAGGAGAGTTTAACACTAACTTGTTAGATTTTGGTTCTTGAAATCCTCTCACTTTAAATATCGAGGCTTGAATGGAAGACGATTTGGATTTGCCCATCTGCTATGGGTTTTTGAAAGAGTTCATGTTCAGTATCCATTTAGTCTATGATAGAAGAGAAACCAAGATGTGAAATATTGTCTTCTTTTTTTCTTTCTGTGTAGTCAGTGCATCGACATGAGATTATCAGGTTGATACTAAAAACAGTTTTCATTTGCTATTGCTGATCAAAGTAGGATGAGCATGCTCATTTCAATCATATAGAATCTCTTTGGAAGAACATCAGGTGATGAATTGATGCTCCTAGTCCTAATCTTGTGTTAATATTGAGCTATCATGTAATATGATATCTGTTGTTTAGGTTTTTGAGTTATTGTTGTGGTTCAGTTTTGAGTCTTCCATACAATTTTCATATAAAAAAAGAACAGTTTTGTAATTTGGGTTGCTGTAAACTTTCTATAGGTTGGTTTTCATGGGAAGAAATTCACCAGCTTGAGGAGCGTTCAATGCCTTCTTTTTTTAACGGCAAGTTGGAGGGCCGCACTTCTGAGGTCTATAGGGAAATACGGAATTGGATCATGAGGAAGTTTCATTCCGATCCGAACACGCAAATAGAACTAAAAGACTTAACAGAACTGGAGGTTGGAGACTCTGAAGCAAAGCAAGAGGTGATGGAGTTCTTGGACTACTGGGGCTTAATCAATTTTCACCCATTCCCATCAGCAGATGCTGGTTCTACTGCCGGTGATCATGATGATTTAGGGGATAAGGAGTCACTTCTTAACAGTTTATATCGATTTCAAGCAGACGAGGCTTGCCCTGCTCTTGTTCACAAGCCTCGTCTCACAGCGCAAGCTACGCCATCAGGGTTGTTCCCAGATCCGATGGCTGCTGATGACTTGCTGAAGCAAGAGGGTCCAGCGGTCGAATATCACTGCAACTCCTGTTCAGCTGATTGCTCTCGCAAGCGCTACCACTGCCCCACGCAGGTGTTTTGTCTCTACACTTTATTAAATGTATCTTTTTCCTTCGGTCTTTTTCTTTCCGAGATAGAAAGGAATGCAGAATTTAACTATGACCTTACTGTTTGTGCCAATATGCATTCTTTCTGTTATTTTCTTTAAATAGTATTTTGAAATTTATATGCTAATATTGAGATTTTGACAGGCAGATTTTGACTTGTGTACGGAATGCTTTAACAGTGGCAAGTTCAGCTCAGATATGTCGTCTTCCGACTTTATACTGATGGATTCTGCTGAGGCCCCTGGCGTTGGTAGTGGGAAGTGGACTGATCAAGAGACTCTTCTTCTCCTTGAAGCTTTAGAAATATTCAAGGAAAATTGGAATGAGATTGCAGAGCATGTTGCTACCAAAACAAAAGCTCAGTGTATGCTTCATTTTCTTCAAATGCCAATCGAGGATGCATTTCTGGATCAAATTGACCACAAAGATCCAACTACAAAAGACTCTACTGATTTAGCTGTGTCTAAAGATGATAAATCTGTCCTAAAAGATGCACCTGAAGAGACAGAGAATAAGAATCGTGTTGATGAAGTTGAAACTGTGAAGGAAGTTCCCGAACCAGAAGATGACAATGAAGGTAAAGTTTCTCAGGAATCTTCAAAGCCTGGAGATGGGAGTGATGAAACTAATGAACTGGAAGCCGACCAGAAAACGCCCAAGCTAGAAACCGTCATTGATAAAAGATGTCAAGATGAAGCTGATGAAAACATTGCTCTGAAAGCTCTGACTGAAGCTTTTGAAGACGTTGGTTATCCCATCACACCTGAAGCCTCTCTTTCCTTTGCTGATTTAGGAAATCCTGTCATGGGAATGGTAAGTTTCGATGTAAGACAAAATTTTGCTGCAACGGGGATTGAGAAGAGATCCTTTTTAATTCATAAATGCACCCTCTTCCCTTTCTGATCCTGCAAGGCTCTTTTTTTTTTATCTATAGGCAGCCTTTCTGGGGAGATTGGCTGGAACTGACGTTGCCACTGCTTCAGCCCGGGCTTCCATAAAATCTCTTCATAGCAATTCTGGATTGTTGCTCGCTACAAGACATTGTTTTATTCTGGAAGATCCACCAGACAACAAGAAGGATTCAACTGATTCAAAAAGGTTTCACATTTTTTTAAACACCTGATAATGTTTTATAACATTCTGTGTTTATGTTCTGCTCTCAATATTTTGAAGATTTTTTCGTAAATCTGAAACTAGCAAGACATTTGCAGTGTGGATGCAGCAGGGAATGATGATGATGGCCATAAAGATGAGCAGCCAGAAGAACAAATCCAGAAAGCAGAAGATGTCTCCTTGAATTCAGATGATAGGGAAATGCCAGATATTGGTCCAGGCAAAGAGAATGAGGATTCAGTCTCTGAAGAAAAGCAACCTGGCTCTCAAACTGAAAATTCTGCTAGAAATCCAGATGCTGAACGAGAAAAAGGATCTAGTAAGTCAGTCGCAACTGACAATTCAGAGAAACCAGCAGAAATAATTTGTCCACCGCAGGACAAATGTTCGGGGAAAGAGCTTCAAGAAGATTTGAAGGATGGATATAAGCTTCCTAGTGAAAATAAAGACGCCTCTCAAGCAACTGTCTCCCAATCAGCTGCAGATGCGTCTCAGCCAGAAGCATCAAAAGATGTGGAGATGAAGGATACATTACAGTCCGAGAAGGATCCTCAAGAAATAGTCAAAACAGTAGGAGAGGAGGTTGAACAGGCTAAGGAGGGTGCAAAGGATGTTCTTAGTATGCCAGACACGTCTGCTGCACAGCAGTCCATTGGATCAGCTTCTCTACCGGAAAATGGAACAGCTGGTTGTCTGTCTCTCTCTCTCTCTGTCTCTCTCTCTTTGACACATTAGAAACTGGACCTGCATTGCATGATTCTTTTATATCTTATTGCGTTTAAACGTTGTTTTGCAGGTGAAAATCCAAATAAAGAAGGAAATAAAGAGAAGGATGTTTGTGAAGGGACAAAAGGCAAACATAACATTGATAAGCTTAAGCGCGCAGCTATCTCTGCTCTCTCAGCTGCAGCAGTAAAGGCAAAGAATCTAGCGAAACAAGAAGAAGATCAAATCCAGCAACTTTCTGGATCATTGATAGAAAAGCAGGTGAAATATTGTTTAAGTGTGCTGATTAGATTCCGTTTTGGTGCCTGTATTGTTCTGAGTTGTAAGATAATGATGAGGGTTTTGTTTATGCTAAGCAGTTACATAAACTAGAAGCAAAGTTATCTATCTTCAACGATGCTGAAAGCTTGACAGTGAGGGTAAAAGAGCAATTAGAAAGGTCAAGGCAACGGCTATACCATGAAAGGGCACAGATCATAGCAGCTCGACTCGGTGTCCCACCTTCAATGTCCTCAAAAGCATCGTTACCAACAAACAGAATCGCTGCAAATTTTGCTAATGTGGGTCAAAGACCTCCCATGGGTATGGCCTTTCCACGCCCACCAATGCCAAGGCCTCCTGGTACATCATCAGTCTCTGTTCCTGGTTCACTTGTAGCTGCTACAGTAATATCCGGAAGCTCAGATCCACCTCCAGGTTCAGACAATGTTACTTCGGTTTAGTGGTTCCACATCATAGTTTTCAGATTCGCGGGGTAGCTCTTGATGTTCTATTTCTTAAGCCCAGGTACATTATCCCACCTTTTGCGGCTTCAACCTTTGAACCTTTGAGCTTGGTTTCTTTTCTGGAGATTTATCGGACTTATTATGTAGGAGACGAAGTTAGTTAGGGGTTTTAGACCCGTCGATTAATATGTTTAATGTAACTGTGGAATGGAACAATTTGGAGATCTGTGAAGGTGTTTTATTTATGGTTCTTTGAACTTTAATGAACTGTAACGTTGAACAGAGATATATGATTCCGCAAAAGGTGGGAATGTTTTTATGGATTATTATGGTTATACACAAACGCGTACATATGTATTCGTAGTAACTAGTAAGAGTGTCCGATAATATGTTACGTGGTAAAACGAAGTTGTAGTCTCTTACCAAACTCAAAACTCAAAACTCCAATCACTTTTGCTTGTGACCGTTCCTTTCGTAACCAGAGCTAAACATTCTCTTTCTTTTGTCGTTTGCTCGATACAAGGTTCGGTTTGTCGTTTGCTGGATACAAGGTTCGGTTAGTACTCAAATCATTCTTTCGGTTTTCGAATCTGTTTATTCTTTTTTGTTAATTTGTTTCGAATCAGATCGGTTGGCTTTTTTTTGTTTGGGATTTCAACACCATTAGTTTTCAGATCAATTACTATTTGTTTGATTTAATTGTTTTAGTTTCAAATACTTGGTACACTTGGTTCCCTATTTAATATCTATCCACAATATCTCCAATCTCAAACCGGTGGGATTATTTTAGTAAACCGGTAAGGGACCCAATGTTCTTCAAATTTCAAACGGCACACATGCAAAAGTAGTAGAAGCCAAATTAGAGGGAGAGTTCGGTTTCTTGAGAGAGCAAATATAGATGATAGATGGCAGAGAAAGAGAGACGCTTTCTTCTAATTATAGTTAAACTTTGCTCCTCCTTCGTAGGAGAAGCTATTTCTCCAAACCCAAGAGAAACCATCACGATCTCATTTTCTCTCTCTCTCTCTCTCTCTCTCTCTCTCTTTCATTCTCTTTCCAAACTTTGTTCACCAAATCTATTGGTTTCTCTCCAAATTCTGGGTTTCCAATCGCATAAAGCTATTGGTTTTGCTTGGAAAACAAGGCTGTTGCGTCAAGGATCACCGGGGAGAAGGTTTCTCCGCCGTTGAGAAACCTTTCACCGAGAAAAAGACATCATAATGGCGGACTCGCCGGGGAATTCACCTCCTGCTCCGGAAACTCCTAATGCAGGTTCTCCGTCAAATGTGACATCGCCGCCGACACCACCCTCTTTATCGCCACCGTCTCCAGATTCTGCTCCTCCGCCAAATAACAACAGCTCGGCTTCTTCACCGCCGCCTGCGCCGCCTAGCCAGGAAACCTCACCTCCTCCATCATCATCTTCATCCCCTCCGGCTGTAGGTAATCCGCCACCGCAAACTCCAGAGAATCCTTCTCCACCTTCCCCTGAAGGCTCATCTCCGGGAACTCCACCGGCACCGCCTCAAACACCGTCGAACCAAGCACCTCCTTCACAAAGACCATCTCCTCCTTCCCCTGGCGCCAATGATGACCGTAACAGAACCAATGGCGGCAATGGCAACAACAGAGACGGTTCCACACCGTCTCCACCATCAGGGAACAGAGATCCCGGTGACGGTGGCTCATCTTCACCGCCTCGGTCAATAAGCCCTCCTCGGAACAGTGGAGATTCAGACCCATCATCATTACCACCAGGGGATCATCATCAACAAGCCAACATTGGATTGATTATCGGAGTCCTTGTAGGAGCAGGGTTATTGCTTCTTCTTCTAGTTATTATTTGCATCTGTTGCAACAAGAAGAAGAAGAAACGATCTCCTCAAGTCAACCACATGCACTATTACAACAACAGTCCCTTTGGAGCACCCACAGGTAACCAAATGCTTTAACACAATCAATAGATTCGGTTTCAGAACGACCTGAATGGTGTGTATTAGTAGACTTATTTAACATAATCGACCGATTAGATTGCAGAATGATCATAGTCTAGTGTGCAAGAGTATTAGGCTTTAGAAGCTAAAGGAGTTATTGCATAGTGTAGGTAATGGTGGTTATTACAACAATGGAACACCTCAAGATCACGTGGTGAATATGGCATCTCAAGGTGGTGGAAATTGGGGACCACAGCAACCTGTGTCGGGTCCTCATAGCGACAGTTCCAACTTAACCGGTCGGACCGCTGCTACGCCGTCGCCTCCAGCTGTGACTCTTGGTCACAACCAGAGCACTTTCACCTACGATGAGCTGTCGATTGCAACAGAAGGTTTCTCTCAGTCGAATTTGCTAGGACAAGGAGGATTTGGGTATGTTCACAAAGGGGTTTTGCCTAGTGGCAAAGAAGTTGCGGTGAAGAGTCTTAAACTTGGAAGTGGACAAGGAGAACGCGAGTTTCAAGCAGAGGTCGAGATCATTAGCCGTGTCCATCATCGTCATCTCGTTTCTCTTGTTGGATATTGCATCTCTGGTGGTCAAAGGCTTTTGGTTTACGAGTTTCTACCTAACAACACTCTTGAATTCCATCTTCACGGTAAGTTCATCTAACAGAATATTTGCTTCAACTAACACTTTTAATTAAGTATGGTTTCTCTTATATCAATAGTATGATTGAAATTTCAGGAAAGGGTCGTCCAGTTATGGAATGGCCTATACGAGTGAAGATTGCACTAGGATCAGCTAGAGGCCTTGCATATTTGCACGAAGACTGTAAGAAAATCTTCTTCATCTCACACCGATATACTTTCTATCTCTGGCTCTCCATAAGAAATTAAAGATTGTATATTTCTACATCAATGATAGGTCATCCTCGCATTATCCATAGAGATATCAAAGCTGCAAACATTCTTCTTGATTTCAGTTTTGAAACTCAGGTATATATATGGAGTATCATATTGACCATTGTACTACTTTTTACTTTCATTTCTCTTGTTTTCTCTCCGAATCTGTGTCAATGTGTTTATCAGTCTATTGTGTGTGTGTATATACACAGGTGGCAGATTTTGGATTAGCTAAGCTATCTCAAGACAACTATACTCATGTCTCCACTCGCGTCATGGGAACTTTCGGGTAATAAACAGCTTCGTAAACTGTCTTAATTCATTCACTCTGTTTCATTATACATCTTAACATTTTCTTTGATTCAGATATTTAGCTCCAGAGTATGCATCCAGCGGAAAGTTATCCGACAAATCTGATGTTTTCTCTTTTGGAGTAATGCTTCTTGAGCTCATAACCGGACGACCTCCAGTGGATCTAACCGGAGAAATGGAAGACAGCTTGGTAGATTGGGTGAGTCTTGGGTTAAATATCCATCCAGACACTAGACACTTGGAACAAGCAAGGAACCTACTAATGTTACCATTTGTTTTTGCAGGCAAGGCCTCTGTGTTTGAAAGCAGCTCAAGATGGAGATTACAGTCAATTAGCAGATCCGCGTCTAGAGAGAAACTACGATCAACAAGAGATGGCTCGAATGGCTTCTTGCGCGGCTGCAGCCATCAGACACTCAGCAAGAAGACGACCTAAGATGAGCCAGGTTCGTAAAATCAAAAAACACTAGGTTAATTCATTTGTTAATCATCAAATTCACAAATATCTTACTTGTGAATCTGTGGAACATGTAACATGATGATGAAAGATTGTACGAGCACTAGAAGGAGATGTATCAATGGAGGATCTAAGTGAAGGAGGAAGACCAGGACAAAACACGTATTTGAGCCCCGGAAGCGCGAGCTCCGAGTATGACGCGAGCTCGTACAGTGCAGACATGAAAAAATTCAGGAAGTTGGCATTAGAGAGTAAAGAGTATCAGAGCAGTGAATATGGTGCGACAAGCGAGTATGGCTTAAATCCTTCTGCTTCAAGTAGTGAAGAAATGCATAGAAGTTCCATGAGACGCAATCCTCAGCTTTAAACACACACCTCTCATGTATTCACTTTCTTCTCTCTGCCTTTCATCTTTTGCTTAAGGCTTTGTTCCATTGTTTGTTTCATTCTGCGTCAAAGAATTGCAGTTTGAAATGTCCAAATTATGATGTTTTTAGGAGTGGTTTTTTTTGACAAGAGAGACTTTAGTATGTTCTGTTGAATGTATAATATTACAATACAAAGCCTTAAGCCATACAAAAGTTATGGTTTTACAAAGGATACACATAATCAAGATTTTTATTTTATGTTTAATCGGTGTTGTATTAAATCCAAAGGGTGTGTGTATCTATCTACAGTATTAAAATTTAAAATCCAAACAATTTTGAAAAAGAAAAAAAACCATCTACAAAAGAAAAAATTGATTTTTGTTCTCGCGTCATTTCTCCAACTTTTTTACTGCTAAATTTCAGTGATATGACGTGGCAGTCTCTCGCAAGATCATATAGCCTTTAGAGCTCGGTATAAAATTTGCGACGCCGACGCAGCAGATCGGAGCTCCTCTATCGCTTCCGAGCAATCTCTCTTCTCTTTGGATCCCACAGTTTCAGAATTCCGACTCTCAAACACAGATCCTTCTTCTCCCGCATTTTGCCTGTTGCATCTGTAGCCAAAGGTAATCAGAACCGAGATCCGAGTGACGGCGTAAATTTCGAAGGGAGTTTTAGCAGATCATCAATGGCGCAACCCTTCGTGAAGAAAGACGATGATCACGACGATGAGTGTATGTCCTCCGTTTTTTTGTTCTCGCTTAATCTGCTTTTTAATTTAGGATTCTATGTTCGAGATATGCAGATCAGATGCTAAGCTTATAGATCTGTGCGATTCTAGATATCAATTAACAGTCGTGTATAGTAAACTTGGGCTCTGTAGATCTATAATTTCAAGTCCGGTTGAGCTATTGCGTTATTTCTTAATGCTTTTTTTTTGTTCATACACTGTTTGCTAAGTTTTCGGATTGGTTAATGTGCATACTGTGGTGGTGTGATAATTTTAGACACCATTTAGTTTTGATCAATCTGGATTTGTTACCACATTGGATCCGGTGTTAATGGCTGCGTATTTCAATTTCCAATTTTTGTTGGCTCAGTGGAGTATTCTCCATTCATGGGGATTGAGAAAGGAGCGGTACTTCAAGAAGCTAGAGTCTTTAATGACCCTCAGGTTGATCCTAGAAGATGCTCGCAGGTAATTGCTACGGTTTTCTTCCTTCAAGTTTTCTTTTCCATGTATTTGCCTTTTCTTCTCTGGAGTTTATTTTGCTGGTGATCACAATCTTTCGACAGGTCATCACCAAACTTCTTTATTTGCTTAACCAAGGGGAGTCTTTCACCAAGGTTAGTTTTTATTTTTGTTGTGCGGATTCGCTTTCATGCTTATGGAGCATTCTATAGTGTCCTTATCCCCTCCCGGTGGTCGTTTGTTAATATCATAGCACATGTGGTGTGAAATAACCTTTTTGTTGGTGAAATTATCATGTTCCGTGAATTTTATTTTGTTTCATATGCAGGTTGAAGCAACCGAAGTTTTCTTTTCAGTTACAAAGCTTTTCCAATCGAAAGACACAGGTTTGAGGAGAATGGTCTATTTGATCATAAAGGAGTTATCTCCATCATCGGATGAGGTTTGCCATCTTACTCAATTTGATTTCGAATATCATGGTACTTATTGTAGGTATATTTTCTGATAAGTTGTTTGGTATTTCTCCCATAGGTTATCATTGTAACTAGCTCCCTTATGAAGGACATGAACAGTAAAATTGATATGTATCGAGCTAATGCTATCCGTGTCCTCTGCCGGATTATAGATGGAACCCTTCTCACTCAAATTGAGCGATACTTGAAACAAGCCATTGTGGACAAGAATCCCGTTGTTTCAAGTGCAGCTTTGGTCAGTGGACTTCACTTGCTGAAGGTACCTTTGACACACCAAAACTGTTAGGTTGTTTATTATTTGTTAGATTATGCTTATATTCTTATAATGTTGTTTTCAGACAAACCCAGAAATTGTTAAAAGATGGAGCAATGAGGTTCAAGAAGGTGTTCAATCCAGATCAGCCCTCGTTCAGTTTCATGCCCTAGCTTTGCTCCATCAGGTAAATCTGTTGCATTGCTATTACCGAATTGGTTTATGTTTCTGTTCTTTGTTTGATTAAACAACCACTCCCAAGAAGCTTCTTGACAATAAGGGTGTTACTATGAGTATTGACTAGAAACATAAACAATAAGTTTTTTGTAGCGCCATCACTTCCAACAACTTTATTTTCTTGTGAGGTTCAGGGTTTCTGATAGGATATGTAACTTGTTAGGTTGGAATAACAACCTAACAAGTTGTATGAGTTAGCAAATGATATGTATCGCTGTCACAATGTGCTTTTTTTTTTACTTTATAAAGGAAGTGAGAATTGATCTAATAGATGTTGACAATCAATCATCATGTTCAGATACGCCAAAATGATCGTTTGGCTGTTAGCAAGTTGGTTGGTAGCTTGACCAGGGGATCTGTCCGCTCTCCCTTGGCTCAGTGTCTTTTGATACGCTACACCAGTCAGGTTAGTCCTCTATGCCGTTTGATTATCTGATATGTGGGTGAAAGTAATTGTGTGATTTAGTTCTAGTTTCTATTGTTCAGGTTATCCGTGACATGTCCAACCACGGTATGTCTGGAGAACGTCCGTTCTATGAATTTTTGGAGAGTTGCCTGCGCCATAAGGCAGAAATGGTGATCCTTGAGGCTGCCAGGGCGATCACTGAGCTTGATGGTGTGACAAGCCGAGAATTGACTCCAGCAATCACTGTTCTCCAGCTCTTTTTGAGTTCCCCCAGACCAGTGTTGAGATTTGCTGCTGTCCGAACTCTGAACAAGGTTTACAATGCTTTCTTAGATCGAAACCTTTATAAAAAAAAGTTTTTCAACTCTTTTCTTTGTATATTGAAACACACCGGAAGGATGTTATAGCTTTCTGGATAGCTTCATCATTTACTTACCATCAAGGATAAAAAGATGTTTCACTGTACACTAAACGCAAGTGTGAACCACAGGTTGCAATGACTCATCCTATGGCTGTCACCAACTGCAACATTGATATGGAGAGTTTAATTTCTGATCAGAATAGAAGCATTGCTACACTCGCAATCACCACACTCCTGAAAACAGGGAACGAATCAAGTGTAGAACGCTTGATGAAGCAGATAACTAATTTTATGTCAGATATTGCTGATGAGTTCAAAATTGTGGTCGTGGAAGCAATAAGATCGTTGTGTGTGAAATTTCCACTGAAGTACAGATCCTTGTAAGTGAAGTTTTAGGTTTTGTTATTTGTACTTTTGGTCTCTAGCATTGTTATTCTTACGAAATGACTTCAAAATTGTACAGTGTTTTTATAGCATTGTGGCTTCTGGTTAATCTCTGTCACATTTTCATTTGTAGGATGACCTTCTTAAGCAACATTCTTAGGGAAGAAGGTGGATTTGAGTATAAAAGAGCAATAGTAGATTCTATTGTGACCATTATCAGAGATATCCCTGATGCGAAGGAAAGTGGATTGCTTCATCTTTGTGAATTCATTGAAGATTGTGAATTCACATATCTTTCAACACAGGTAAATTATTTTCTCCATCATCTATCTGGTGTTGCTATTAAATCATGCGTATGTGGTCTTTAAATGTGTTTTGTCGCACAGATCCTTCATTTTCTGGGAATTGAGGGGCCTAACACCTCAGATCCAAGCAAGTATATACGATATATTTATAATCGTGTGCATCTGGAAAATGCCACTGTCCGGGCCGCTGCTGTTTCTACACTTGCAAAGTTTGGGTTTATGGTTGAATCCTTGAAGGTATGTCTAGTTATCTTATTAACCATTTTTTTTTTCTCCGTTTTATCTTCTTTGACTGATTGTGAAAATCATAATTATTGGATGCTCGGCAGCCCCGGATTACTGTTCTGTTGAAGCGCTGCATCTACGACAGTGATGATGAGGTGCGTTCCTAGTCTTAGTAGCTGCCTTCTAGTCGTTGGTTGCAGTATCTGTGCATTTCTGTTTCTGTATGCTGTTTGTGTACCCTTGAGTCGGTTGCATCATTATACATGCATACATGTGTTTGCCTTTGTAAACATTTTCTGAGGAAATACATGCAAGTTGTTTGTTGATTCCTTCGTTGATCATGAGTTCCAACCTCTTTTTATCTTAAGGTCCGTGATAGAGCAACACTATTTTTGAGCGTTCTGTGTGGTGATGGTACTGTTGACAATGATAAAGATAGCAAGGAGTTTCTATTTGGTTCCCTGGAGGTTCCTCTGGTCAACATGGAAACTAGTCTGAAAAATTATGTGAGTTTTCCATTTCTCGGGTCTTGTTCTTTTCATATGCTTCTTAGGACATCAGTTATCTTATATCTTGGATCCTCCCAGGATCCCTCTGAAGAAGTTTTTGATATCAACTCCGTGCCTAAGGAAGTAAAATCCCAGCCCCTTGCAGAGAAGAAAGCCCAGGGTAAAAAGCCCACTGGTCTCGGTGCGCCACCAGCTGCACCTGCTTCTGGTTTTGATGGCTATGAAAGACTTCTCTCATCTATTCCAGAGTTTGCCGCCTTTGGAAAACTTTTCAAGGTTAGGGCTGAATTTTCTTCTGTTTCAATCTAATGTTATCTAGCTTACCTCGATTGCTTTAACTTGTAATTCCTTTTTCAGTCTTCATCGCCTGTGGAGCTAACTGAAGCAGAAACAGAATACGCCGTCAATGTTGTAAAGCATATCTTTGACAATCATGTGGTGTTTCAGTACAACTGCACGAACACAATACCAGAGCAGTTGTTGGAGAGGGTACTGAACCATTGGTCTAGAACATTGGTGTAAAGCATATTTTATTGCCTTCTTTCCTCATTTCATGATTCTGGCATGGGCGTTTGCAGGTCAACGTCATTGTCGATGCTTCAGAAGCAGAGGAATTCAGTGAAGTAGCTTCAAAGGCTCTAAACTCACTTCCGTACGATTCGCCTGGTCAAACCTTTGTTGCTTTTGAGAAGCCCGCAGGTGTCCCTGCTGTCGGAAAGTTTTCAAACACATTGACTTTTGTTGTTAAGGAGGTACATGTTGCTTTTCATTTCCATCTTTTTTTTTGTTTTTAATGATTTATTTATTATATACACGCTGAAGGTTGTTCTGTAACAGGTTGACCCAAGCACAGGTGAAGCAGAAGATGATGGGGTAGAAGATGAGTACCAGCTGGAGGATCTTGAGATTGTAGCTGCAGATTACATGGTGAAAGTGGTTGTCTCGAATTTCAGGAATGCATGGGAGAGCATGGATGAAGAAGATGAGCAGGTAGACGAATATGGCCTTGGCCCAAGAGAGAGTTTGGGAGAAGCAATAAAGGCTGTGATCGATCTTCTTGGCATGCAGCCTTGTGAGGTTAGTAGTCTATTTTCTCTCATACTCGTGTCGTCCAGGTCAGCTTGAGTATATAGACGGTTTTGGTGATAAATATGAAACAAAATTGCAGGGGACGGAGACAGTTTCAAGCAATGCAAGGTCACACACTTGCTTATTGTCAGGTGTATACATTGGGAACGTGAAAGTGTTAGTGATGGCACAGTTTGGAATGGACAGCTCAAAGGAAATCGCAATGAAACTGGCTGTTAGAGCAGAGGACGTCTCTGTCGCCGCGGCCATTCACGAGCTTGTTTCCAGCGGCTAAAAACTCTCCACGTTTCTACAAGTTCCTAAGAGTGTTGTTATTAATAAGTGTACAAGACCAGAAAATAAACTTTCTTCCTGTTGCGAAAGATCCTCACTTACCCAACCTTAAAATACATCATCTTTTTAAATAGTATAGTTACTTTCTTTTTTCCTCATTATTACTGTCAGATACTGTGGAGGTTTTCTTTTCTTTATGATGATTTTTGTATTTGATACGAGTTTATTAAAGAAACAGTTAAATTGCTTAGATTTAATATAAATCAATATGGTGTTTAAATTTATTATAATAATTTTCAATATAACATATTTAATAATATAGTTCAAATTTTAAGAATTACACTGGACTTTTCTAACTCGACCAAAGCTACACTGGCTTTTTGTTGTGGGTGGTGCGTTCATATGTGGAAGATGGGTAGTAACATCACAATTGATTAGAGAATTCACATTGAGGGGCCAAATAACAAGTAAAGCGGTTTATGGTTTAGAAAAGGCAAATGAAGAAGAATAAATAAATCAAAGCACACTAAAAACAAGGGGGGATAACCACTCCACTATTCGAAAGCAAAAACCGACCGTACCGGGTTTTACTTCCGGACTACAGAATATATTAACCAAACCACAAAGAACTTGAGATGGAGCTGAGACACACACACACTACTCTTGCGTTACTTTTCATTATCTTCCTTCAAATCACTCTCCTGTGCCCTCCAAACGCCCATATCTGTGTCATTTAATGAAAAAATATCCTCAAATTCTATCATCACAATCACAACTCTCATGTTGTTACTTATTTTTTTTTTTTTTTTAACTTATAAACACTCACCTTTAGATTTGAATCCCAACTTCCTGTACACAAGGCACTTCCATCTGCTGACATCCCCAAACAGCTTATCCGATTCCTGTGTGAATCCTGCAGTTCCCCCAAATCCAATACAACCTGCAAGAACATACCCCCACATTCAAACAATCACACATCACAATGACCGAAAAACAACTCCCACCACCCATTCTTGATATTAATTAGCTTACCTCTCCCAAGAGAGTATCCCAAACGTAGCAGGTGTTGTTGTTTGCGTAGCCAGCGAATAGAAGTCTCCCCGAGACAGAGAATGCGATGGAGGTCACTGGTATGTTCTCACCATCACCATGTGGCTGATACACCTGGAGTTGATGACCGGTCCTAATGTCATACAACCTGCATGTTCCATCGTCTGATCCGGTCCCGAATCTATACCCATCCGGAAAGAACTTGACAGTATTAACATCTCCCTCGTGCCCATGAAACGTTCGCACTGCTCGGCTTGCAGCACGTGTGTCCCACAAGCGTGCAGTGGTATCGCATGATCCAGATATGAACCAATTTGGGTTTGATCCGCTGATTGAGACTCTGGAAGAGATGGAGCACGAATCACCGTGTAAAAGAGCATGAGTTTAAGCGAACTGCAGCAATATATTATCAATGCTGATTTTTATACACAAATCAAATGAACTCCCTATCCTATAGAGAGAATAGACCAAACCTATACGTATGTTGATTCCAAATGGAATAGTTCTGGACGATTAAGTTTGTTTAGAAAGATATGCTACTTTAGAAACCGTATTAAGCAAACCGATGCCAATAAACCAAGCAGATGGGAAGCAACATCCATACCTTAGAACGTCAGCAGTATGTCCAGACTGAAACTCGCCACCAAAAACAGAAGTTTTAAGGCCAGTAGTTACATCCCATAAGACTCATGTTTGATCACCCGAACTGGTGATTAGATGGGCTTCCTCATTTGGGACATACTGACAGCAAGAAACATACCCCCTGTGACCACTGAGCATTCTTGAAACCGGTACAGTTCCGTCCTTGTCCGCGGTTGAGCTAAGACTGAAGATGGAACATACACTGTCTAATCCACCACAGGCAACCGTCTGACCATTTGGAGAGAAGGCTCATGTCATAACCCATGCACAAGGGAGTTTTATAGCATGAGTTTTCTGACTCGTTAGAGCATTCCACACGATTAATCTCCCATCTTGAGATGCACTGACAATCCGGTTCCTCTCCGGAGTCCAGTCCAATGAATAAACCTGTGAATTCCACCATGTTAAAGTTACAAAGCTACATCATCTGAATTTTTGTATCAACTAACATTCCAATATCTCGTCTTCTACACTTCCGCAGGATCTTTACAATACCAAATGCCTCTACTCCTCAAACATGATAAGTATTAAACACTTATAGACCTCAGCGACAGACTAACAAACTGGTTCCGACCTAAACTCCTCCCCTAAAATGGTGACACTCCCTAAACCCTTTAACTCAAGCTACAAAACTCAAGGAAAAAAAAAGCATACTTGAAGGATAAGACCATAGTTTGCAGCTCCAATTCGTCAATCATACGGAAAGGCTAATAAAATTGAGTTGATATATGTAAGGTTGAATCAAGTATTCGCTTGTAAGATGTACAAAATAAGATCGAGCTTTCACTCACCTTTCCCGTGTGTCCCTGAAGAGTACGACAGCAAACCAGATCCGTCGCTCCGAACTTGACCGGAGTACGACCCTGCGCCGCCGAGTAATTTGCCACTGCCAAAATTCAATCCCCAAAGAAGCAAAACAGATCTAAGAACAACAAATTGGATTGTGAAGAGGAGGAAGAAGAAGAAGAAGAAGAGTCAACAAAAAAAATCCCAGACCATCGGTGTCGAGCAGCTGGAGTCGTCTCTGTCTAAGCCTGTCACGGAGGTTATTAACGGTCTCCGTAGCGACGGCGTGGCGTTCTTTGAGCTCGGAGACAGACATTCCCGGTTCAGACTTGGGCTTCTCCGTCGCCGATCAAAGAAATTAGAGAGGGGGAGAATTTAGAGGGTGTGGGGTGGGGAAATGTCTAGAAGAGAGGAAGGTTCATGATTGAGAGAGGGAGATCGAACCCTAGAAAGGGAAATTACGTGGGAAAGGAGGAGATAGATGAAAGCTGAAGCAGTCAGACACGCTTGCTTGGTGCTGATGGCTCTGACCCCTGAGAGAGATTGAGAGAGGAGAGAAGAGGGAGCCGACCATTGACTGTTCCCATTAAAAAGTGGACCCCATTCACAACTCCCAAACGACGCCGTTCCAGGTTCCTTTCCCGTTATTAATTCTTTTGTTTTGATAAATAAATCGCCAAATTGGTTGAATGATCGAATGATTCTATAATTTATGCAGGATTTTAACTAATATAGTTTTTTTGTTTTGTTTAGAACCGTGATTTATATACGCAGTCGTCTCGTTAGAATTAGTGATCAAAACCAAAAGTAAAATTTTAACTAAATCCAACAAAATTTAATCATTCAGTTTCCATGCATGAAAAAAAAGAATCGGAAGGTAGCCGTTACAGACTACATAAAAATTTAATATAGAATTTGTGTAACAACTAATAACAACTTGATTACACACGAATACAGCAGAAGGAGGGAGGAAAACAAGAAGTAAGGGTAGTTAATTAACTACCCCCAACAAGAAGCTAATTGGGGGCATTACATATTTACATGGAGGATTATTATTAGTAACATAAAGATGAATACAAAAGATAGAGAAGAAGAAACTTTTGATTCAACTGCTCCATTCTTTTTTCTCTCTAATTTGTCTGAGTTCACATATTTGTTCATCACTCCTGCACTTCCTGCTCCTCCTCCCGGGTAGACGCAACTGTTATAACCTATATCAACAATTTCAATGTAATATAAGAAAAATCAATTAGTATAATGCAATTTTTGCTATCGTTCAGTGGTTGATATTATAGCAAACTTGGTATACTATAATAGGACATTAATGTTGTTGTCTCTTTCGTTTTTTTTTACTAAAGAGTTCAAACTAATCCTAAAGCCTGTACGTAGAAGGCAATAAGAAAGCGCAATGGATGAGAATTGATCCCCCGTGCTCGACGAACAAGACAAGGTTGTATGGTGGTTCATTAACCTGGTTTTTGTAACAACATTTTATACAAGCAGGTCCAAAATATTATTGGTAAGAGTGGGAGAAGAATTAAGGGGCGAGAAAACTTACTAGGGTTTTGGGAGGTGATTGTTGCGGTTTGAGAGAAATCGCAATCTGTAGGGCTTTTAGGAGACTTTTGGAAATACATATTCATGGCAAAGGCTGCGTGTGACGCCACATTGTTTGGCTCGAAACAAGCTCCTCCTGGTTGTATCGCCCCACAGTCTATTCCTTGTCCACAAGCCCAATCCAAGCTCGCTTGCAACTGCTCATCCGTCGCACCCTTCTTCGGTACACACCACCCCGTCGACGTCGCTTTCCCCGATGGCGGCGTCTGTTTTTTTCATCAAAACGTTAACCTCATAAAGTTTACATGTTATAATCAAATACTTTTCTTTTACAACACTAATTTCAGCAGCTTTTTGCTGGGTTCATTTGTAGAAAACAATCGCAGCCTAAACTATTTGGCGTTGAGTACAGTATGTATCAAACCTGACTACTACTGTTGCCGCTACTACCGCTACTCTTGGCAAGGCCTACATCATAGGCCATGGAAAGATCGGTTTTGAATAGCCCGAAGGCCCGTTCCGAAGAAGGTCCAGGCTTTAGATTCTCGTCGTACAGTGCGAAAATGTAAGTGTCCACAGACTTTCCAGGCATGAGAGGTGTTCCAACCATGGACCTTAAGTGAGCTATTAGGTTTCCGTTGTAAGCTTTGGCGTTATCCACGCTCGGTCCGACCTCGTTGGTGTCCCCTCGTGAAGCCCAACCTGTTTCCGCCACCACGATCTCCACTTTTTCGAATCCCATCGATTTCAAAGCCGAGTGAACCGCATCAACCTATAATGATGAAACAGAGAGACTCTAACGTGTGCTGCAAGCAAAGATAAAGACTTCTTATACTACTTTTGAACCCAAGACACAAACACGTAATATCATGACCTGAAACATCTCCATTTCTTTTCTCTTCTATTTTATTTTAGTTATTTAATTGGTTTTGGTCAACGGTGCTGCTTACGTGGAATTGATGATGACGAGTGCAAACAAATGTTTCAAGAACCATCTAAAATTAAGTAAATAACTAGTGCGAATCCAGCCTGTCAGAAAATCAGTAAACGACTCATCGTCACGCATACTTATTCCCTGAGAAGATAATTATTAACAAACAACACATGGAGAAAAAAACAATACTAAACGTTTTTATTATTAAAAAACACAGTAACCAAATTAATAAGCAGATTTTTTTTTTTTTTTATATAGATTGTGTGTGTTGAAGAAACTAAAGAAAGTGTAAATTCAAACACATACGGCACCTATGGTGGACACAGATCACCCAAAGCAAACCACTGTCTTTTGTATTACATAAAAATAAGAATAAAGATTCCTTCTAAGTGGAAAAGTAAAGATGGAACAAGTTCCTTGCTACAATCTAGTGCAAAGAAAATTATTTATAAAAAACCGAAAGTTCAAACTATAGATTCGTCCACGTGATTACTACTATTATTATGATCTTTGTGTGTCACAACAATAAATTACTAGAAACTAGTCGACTTAAGCTATGCTTTGAAGTCTAACTAAACCATTAGATATAAACACAGTCCACCAAATTCATAACCAGAGACTAGCTAATTTTGCAGAATTTGCGAAATTTTCAATTTTTAATTATAGTTACCAAACTCAACTGAACTGATTAGTTTGGACTTTGGACCCCGACCCGTAAAAGCGTGGTCCCAACTGCCTAGTAATCAATTTACCTGAGCATCGAACATGTTCATGTACTTGATTCCGGTATTAGCGTCGGGTCGACCCGGGTTAGGCTGGAAGAGGCAAAACGCCAGCGTTTCGGGTCTCGGGTCACTTTGGTACGCAAAAAAAGGGTACGGGTTTATGGCGAAAGGCGAACCTGTTTCGCTTAGGAACTGCAGAATTCCCTTTAAACCGGTTTGATAACCGGGCGCGAATGAACCGGATGATGGCGGTTCTGATTTACCCAGCACCGACATCGCGTGCACCGTCGACACCTTGATTTTCCCGCCGAGCGACGCCGCCTCGAGGGCTTTTTGGACATTTTGCATCGCCGGGAGTAGCTGATTCACCAGATTTGGGTCGTTCGACATCAGCACCTGTAACGATAGATTGAGATTTGGGAAATTCTCTCTGGAGAATTGGAAAAAAAGCTTCAGTTATATAATTTACGATTAGACGGACCTCGTTGCCGACGGTGATGAGGATGATTTTGGAGGCGGGATAAAAGGGGAGGACATTGGAGTTGATCCATTGAGTGGCGGCGTTGGGATCGGCGGCGAGAGAAGGAAGGTCTCCGTTAGCGGCGCCGATGACGATGCCGACACCGGTTCCGGCCAAAGCTTTGATGATGGCGGGATCGGCGCCGTAGAGTCTCACCTTCTGAATCGAAGTTGACCGGAGGAGCTTGGCGGTTTCCGAAGGCGGAGGTAGATTTTCGGCGACCTGACCGTAGTTAACTCCGATGAAGGGCTCTGCATCTGTCGACGAAACAAAAACAAAAAACAGAGAAAGAAGAAAATGTTAGATGATGAAGAAGAAGAAGAAGAGAGGAAAACACGACGTCGTATAAAAGAAGATACACTTACGTGAGGAGGGGAAGTGAGAGAGGAAGATGAGGAGGAGAGAGAAGGAGATGGAGATAGCCATGATTAGGGGTGAGAGAGAAAGGGGAAGAATGGAGATTTTGAGAAAGAAAGTTTTATAAGTGTTTTGTTGGTTAAGGAAGATGTTTCTACTGTAACGGTTATTATTAGTACATTGTAGAGAAGACACGTCTGCGCTAGTTTTTCCACACTCCACGTGCTGACTTGTATTTCTTAGCCTTGACTCTTGAGTTAAAGTCTTCGGTCTCGGTCTACTATTGTAATATTATTTATTATATGGCAATTTCACGAAAGATAAACTTTTGGATGAGAAATTTCGTGAGAGACCACATTTTTCTGCAATAACCACTGTTAGTGGTTGAAAAATGATCAAATTAGTTGGGATGTAGGACTCAAAGTACAAAAATTGTTGGGACATTTATTCATATCTCGTAATTACTAATTGAACAGAATGAGATGCTAAATGTGTGTACATTCGCAATTGGTTCTTGTTAAGTAGAAAACTTAAAATAAATTCACTATATCTAATTGTAATTTCATTTAAAATAAAAAGCGGATGACATTATTCCCCTTTTCCATGCTATTTCCCAAGTGTATAAACCCATTCTTCACGTTTCACCCCACCACCACCAATAAAATTTTAGCTTTGGTGATAACAATTACCACAATGTTCAACTCAATTATTATTATGTTGACTAAAGCTTCTATTCGCATTTAAATCATTTATATATATATATATTACTTTCTCAATATTTTTCTTACTCCGCTCATATCATTTACCGAACAATGCAAAACAAAAACAAAACAAAAATAAATAATATAAAAAATTGCATATTCCAGAAAGAGGATAATTTAATGCAAGAAGCTGGATTTATCATATTAGCCTATGTATCAAGTTAATTTCTTTTTAGATGATTTTTTTATTTGTTAATTAATTTTTTTTTATTGGTTTTCATTTTAATTTGACGTTTTTTAAACCTTTTCTTTTTAGTAATAGTATATAATTATATAATTTCCTAAATTTTAATAAAGTAAAATTCATCATAATAATATTTAGTCACTTTCACAACAAAAGAAATCTTGTCTTCGAGTTATACACAATTTATAAAATGTCTTTCTAAAGTAAAAATTTTCATCAATAGGGAAAATTTGAGGAATTGGAAAAAGGCAAGAGAAAAGGAATTAGCGTGAGCGAATCACTCAGAACCAAAAAAAAAAAAACGAGAAACCCAAATCCAATCCAGTATGACCGCACAAAAACAAAAAAAAACGAGAAACCCAAATCCAATCCAATACCCCAAGGACGTACAAAGACCAGATGATCAGATCACAACAAACAAAGAACAAAAGAAGTAAAGAACCTCCAAACCCAAAATTGGGGAATACAGACAGAATCACAAACAAACAGATTCTCTCTATTATAATCTGTAGAAACCAAAGCATATGACTAAAAAAAGAAGACCTGATATTCAGGCAAAACCCATAACAAAAAGACATTCTCCTTAGCTTAGGCACCTGAGTGCGAGACCGGTGTTGTCTCGAACTTCCCTTCAGTGAACAGATGATTGTACTGTTGAGGCAGCGCATGTTCCACCTACAAAAGTTGTAACAAATTCACTCTTAGAATCATTCCTTCAATGAACAGTATCCTCTCACTCACACATACACGAGTCTCTTGGTTACACTTGTAAAATCACCCCAACCCAACGTAACCAGACTCCAGAAATTTCTCATTGCTTGATGTATAAATTTGAAAAACATAAAAAAATCAAAGGAGTTTCATGGATACAGAGAGAAAATTCATACCCAATCTCCATCAGGGGAAGCACCGGGCACCATTACATTGATCTCACTCGATTTGGCTGTTGTGATAGCTGTTTCTAATGAGTCTTTGCTTAGATATAACTGACAGCCAGTCGTGTTGTCCACAGAAACTGTGGGAGCTGAACCCTGGATCAGCCATGGATGAGTAAAGACAAAGCAATAGCATCAGTTTTCGCGCAAAATTTACAGATGTTAGAGCTACATCATAAGATTGAAAAGCAAAAGAGATGGTGTTTTAGGAAGATATGTGTGCACCATTAGGAAAGCTTTAGATGATAGAAAACAAACCTGGCATTGCACTTCTACGTTGGTGCAATTCACAATCTCAAATGCAGCAACAACATCCTATACAGACATTTTAGATTTTACATTGTTAGAAATCACACAACTGTATACTGTAGGAATGTAAGAGGAACAAATATTTTTCCACTCACCGTGAAGACAACACCCATTTTGGTGCATTTGTCAATGGTTATGTTATTCACTTTTCCTACAGATTATGGAACAACAGTAAGGGCCTCAAGTATTTTTAGCAGATATCCAACTTTCATTGTGAAATAGGAATGGCGCAAAGTTACCTTGTATCTGCAAGACAGAATCTTTGCAACCAAATACATACACAGACTGTCTGGCATCACACTCGCTGATAACCAAATCCTTCTTCCCAATTTGGTTCTCAACAGCCCACCTGATAATTCAGTAGAAGCCAACGACTATATTATAGTATTTCTCCCATACTTCGAATTTGAACCATTTAATTGTTTGTTAGTAAAACCCACTTGCGACCCATTTGAAGTTCCAGTTTCGGTGGTCCAGTTTTCGAAAACGCTGGTTTACTGGTACGAGTTTCCTTCTCAATGGCACTAACTGCTCCAGATCTATCAGCACGGTTCTTTGTCTTCATATCATCCGTCACCTTTCTAAGACCTGGAAATCAGAGAACGAATAATAAGCTACTTGTGATTCCAATTCCAAACAGTCACCGCGCCCCAAATATGAAGACATACACAACTTCAAACTTACCTGAGGTCACAGAACCTGTGCTGAGCTGCTGGAAAACAGCAGACATCCCTTGTTTCTGGTTCGAAGACGATGATGGCTTTGAAGATTCAGGACTGAAGAGGGATGCAGATGGTGCTGGTGGAGGAGCAGGAGCGCCAGGTGGACCCTTTGCAGGAGCACTAGCAGGTTTCCCTGATGCATTCCATACAGGTCCTAAAGGGTAGTGACTTTTAACATAATCCCTTAAACCAGGCAAGTACAGCTCTTTTAAGGCTTTAGCCCATTCCACATGATTAGCGTCTTTGTTACGGTATTCCACCAAAACCTGAAGAACATTGAGATCACAGCATAAACAATGTGCATAGAGCATCAAAGCAATTTAAGCTTCTGCAATCTGAAAAAGCAACTATAAAGTCTTTATTCCCTAATATTCTTCAGAAGCTCTTAACAATTTCAGCGGCTTAACTGATTTTCTGTATCATAATAAGCTCTTTAGAATCTTGGCTATGCGTTTAACTTCAGTAGGAACATACGAAAGCATAGAGAGAGATTGACGATTAAGACCTTATTGTTGTAAAACTCAGCCATCTGCCAACTTTCCTCGACATGAGCGATTGGCATGCTCATACCTTGCAAGAGAAAACAAGAAAGAGGCAAAGGGCGAAATTACATCATTACTGAAAGATATCAAAATCCAACATATTGGCTCTGCTTACCACAATCTTTTCCGGTGAAAGCAATCCACGCCAATGCAGATAGACTATCGGAAGCAGCCTTCAAGTGATTGAAGAAATCCGACCTCCTTCCTTGAGTCATTGCATCAGCTTTCATCGTAACCTCATTCAACGGCTTGAGAAATCCGGCCAACCCAGCCATGTCAGGCTTCTGCTCATTCAGAATGACATCCAAATATCAAAATCAATCCAATCCACGAGGACGCGCGAAACCAAACATTATCGATTACATCTAGTAGCAGGATCGAAAATCCAAAACTAACCTGAGTTTGCTTGACACGGACAAGCAGCTCCTTTTGCGCAGCAAACGCTTCCGCGACAATCTTCGTCACATCTAGAACAGGTCCACCGATCTTCTCGGCCGCGCCCAGAGCCCTACCTACGCATTGGGAAATCAGATCTTCATAAGCCAGAATCGATGGATCAGACGCCGCGACATCGGCCCTGGCGCCGGCAGAGAAATCTCCTCCGCGGGAAAGAGTAACTCCTCCTCCGTTGCTCGAGATCCCTTCAAGCCTCGTAACCGCAGCTTCGAGGCGCTTAATCAAATCCTCCTCCATTTTCGCTCAACAACAGAGAGTTCGCACCAGATCTGGATGAAATCGATTAAAATTTTTAAAGTGGATTTGATTTTGCGTGGGGGGTATTTTTATGTTTGTGGGTTTCATGATGATGGGGGAATATGTGGTGACACGTGGCGAGTTTAGGATAATTTACCAATCGCAGGTGGTGGAGTGGTCGTGGATTGTCGGATCTCGGTTGAAGCTCGAGAATATTGATTGGACCCGAACCAAATAAATTTCGGTTTGAGATTGGGTTCAGCTATAAACCAGAATTAAACAGAACACCAAACAAAATTTATAAAACAGAGTCGATCGGTTCTATAAAAACCAAAACTGAATCAAGCTACTGAGTTTTTGTTTGGTTCGATTTATTTCCCAGGCCTGTTGTCTGCAGTGCAGTGCTTTATGTGGCCAACCAAACCAAAAGATTAGAAATGTAAGAAAATGAAACTTTCTCTGGGGTGGTTCACTATTTATTATACATATTATTTACAAATTACAAGCCTTAAAATCTTAACTCCATCCTCATATATCTAATTTCACTTTTCAATTTTCTCTTTTGCTTTTTTCAGCTCATATCAATCTATGTAGTACTCAATATAGAACAAACGTGGAAACATCTATCAATCTGGTTGTGTAGCAAATAGCATCAACTCTCAAGTGGTCTCCCCGAAACACCGTGGTGATGAGCATTCTTGTTTGTCTGGATTGATCTGTGTTCCTGTGTTGAATAAGACGGTATAATTGGAAACATATATAGCTTAATCAACATGTTAAAAAAGGCAATTAATTGCATAAATTAGCAATATCTTGTAGCTTCTGACAACTTACAGGACGGAAAGGGAAATCTTCAACCTCAAGCATGTGAATGATTTGTCCCATCTTTGGCCGTTTACTAGCATCAAGGTCTATGCAACGCAAACAAACAAGCAAAGCTCTTTTCAGAGCTCTTGGAGGAGGCGGTGGATTCTTGATTTTAGGGTCTATAACTTCTTCTCCACGTCTACTTGCAACCATTCCTTTGAACCAATCCACTAAGTTCATCTGAAAAATGTTTCGCAAACAAACATTTACATATGTTCTTGC
Organism: Alliaria petiolata; assembly: GCA_020283515.1. Lineage (NCBI taxonomy): Eukaryota > Viridiplantae > Streptophyta > Magnoliopsida > Brassicales > Brassicaceae > Alliaria > Alliaria petiolata. The sequence continues at coordinate 169,126,737 of JAHZTW010000001.1, read as the reverse complement.
GAGGAAAGGATTTGTTAATAATTTAAAGTGCTCAACATATGAGCTTACCTCGCCAGGTGGTCTTGAATAATCGACCGGGCTCCTGCCTGTAATTATCTCCATGAGCAGAACACCGAAACTATAGACATCACTACACTCATTGAGCATACCCGTACTTGCATATTCTGGTGACACGTATCTGCAGAAGGTTACGGAGATGTAAGAAAATCAAATGTAAAGTAACAGTCTGAGTCTAACAATTGAAAAAAGAGAGGGTATGTACCCAAAAGTTCCCATCACACGCGTTGTCACATAGCTTGTTTCAGATCCTAATAACTTGGCCAAACCGAAATCAGACACTTTCGGGTTCCATTTCCTATCAAGCAAGATATTACTAGACTTCACATCACGGTGCACAACCTTTGGTTCAAGCCCTTCATGTAAGTAGGCTAATCTGTTCATCAAAAGCCAAGGTTTAAAAGGCCAATCACGAAGCTAGAAAACGGATTGAAAAAGAGAAAAATAAAACAGAAGAAATTGTACCCTTTTGCTGTTCCAATGGCAATCTTCATGCGGATATCCCACGTGAGAGGACTCACCGGACCTACTTCACCGTGCAACCACTGCTCCAAGTTTCCATTATCAATATATTCATACACAAGCATCCTAATTAAGGAACAAAGAAAGAAGTCGGTTTTGTAAGAATAAGTACGAATTCGAGTTTACTAATTCATTTGAATTTGTTTGTTTTGGCACCTTTGAGCACTGTCAGCACAATATCCCATCAGACCAACCAAGTTCTTGTGTCTTACTTTCCCAATTGCTTCTACCTCAACTTTGAACTCTTTCTCTGCCTGACCCCTGAAGAAAATTATGTTTTACCATCATTTGGCAGATTCATTTAATATGTCAAAATCTTAACTTGTTTATAAAATTAAAAACAATGAGAGTAAACAAGAAGACAGAAAGTTTCATCCACGCCTCAGGACCAAAAAACTATTATCTTTTTTCAAATGGCATCAAAACTTGCGGTGGTTGTGCTGCAACCAACAACATGAATCTGCCCAACCTAACAATCAATATAATATATTTCTAGAATCTTGCTACCTAAATAGAAGATTTATCCATTTTTATTAATCATAAAATCAAAAGTTGGAACAATCAAGTGACCAACCACAGAAAACAAACTTAGCAGATTCTTTTCAAGTTATTTGACACAGTGGCATCTCATTATCAGCAACTTTAATACTAATGAGATCATCTCAACACCTTTAAGGTAACGACTAAAACAAAAGAGAACATAAAGAACAAAAATAAAAGGAAAAGATTAAAGACAAAATTAATAGAGAATAAAGAACAAAGCACAGCTAATTAAATTTTGCTTTTGTTTAGTTTCACCAAAACCTACCTAAACAAATGCCTCTAAGACTAGGGACTGTGATTCTGAAATGGAGTAGAAAGAAAAAGAAAACGGAATATCGTTATAACTTAAGAATTTCATTTGATATTCAAGTCAAAACCTCAAAAAACTAATGCGGAGAAAATGTTTTTTTAAAACAAACGCTTGTCGGAAGAAATATAAAAATATACTTCCTCTCTTTCACAAAAAAATGTCATTCTGACATTTTTCACACAAATTAAAAAAAAATTATAAATCTCTTTTATACCCTTTACTAATACATTAAATTAGTTTCTTTCTCTAATTAATAGGTTAAAATAGTAGGGATAAAATTGAAATTTAATTTAAAAAATTGCATTGAAAACATAAAGTGACACTCTTTGTGAAACAAAAATCAAGAGTCAAAATGACACTCTTTGTGAAACGGAGGCCGTAGGTTATATGTTTGGTCAGCAGCAAAATAAGACAACATTAAAAAGCATATTAAATCAAGTACCAATGGAGGAGCCTTGACCCAAGAATTACGGAGTCCGTGAAAGGGAGTAAATGAGAATTGTCAGAATGAAGAATAAATATTTAATATTCTCAGTAAGATCTAAAATTTCAAAATATTCAAATCAACCAGAAAAAAGTTCAATCTGATTTATTATCAAAATGATCTAGTTCAGTAATCCTAATTAGTAAATTTTCAAAGCTTACTTGTTGTTAAGTAGATTCTTGACGGCGGCGACAGAACCGTCGTGGAAATCAGCTCTATAAACGACGCCGTATCCTCCTTCTCCGATCACGTTCTCATCGGAGAAGCCACGTGTCGCAATCTCCAGATCTTTCAAGCTGTACCATCTTCCCCAACCCATTGCCTCGGAACCAACGTCACCGCTCGAAGCCACCGACAAATCTTCGGACCCACCACTCGCTTCTTTGCTCGCTCCGGCGACCACGACGACTCCATTCCCGATTTTACCCTTGGAATCACCACAGTCCAGAAATTTCCCGACCGTCTTGATTTCCGATATCTCCTTAGAGACCAACGGGATCGAGCCGGAGCTGTGCTTTACGCGCATCCTACGCGCGCGTGAGACGCGATTCAAGCAGACGAAGAGGAAGATCATGAGTGAGATCAGTACCACGAAAACAGATATAATCGCGATGACCAGGTAGAGGTTTAGCCCGAAAATGGCGGATTTCGTTGAGAACTTGTGAAAACCAGAGTCACCAGAATCCGACATCGCAACGATGACAACTGTTTCAGTATGAAGGAAATGAGATAGTTCGAAAGAAAGAGAAGAAACGTTGGGAGAAAAGCAAACAAGAAGAGAAGCAGATAGCTTTTAACAAAAATGTTGCCAAGTGATTGAGACAAGACGACCGCAACGGGTAGAAATTGAGAGTATTTTATTTAAGGCACGCGATGATCGTTTTATTACGAAAATGCCACCAAGTTCGCTTAGGGCCTAGCTACGCATATCTACAAGCCCAAGGGATAGTAGTAAATGGGGGACGCGAGTGTTATATTGATTTAAGTATCGTTTTACATTTTTCCTTTTTTTACAAATAATTATCGTTTTTGGATTTCAATGTAGATTTATGATAAATTTTCATGTATTATCCCTACTTTTTCAGCTTATTAATTATTCCTATCAAACAAAATAATATTTTAATGAAGGGCAAAACAGAAAAATTTAATGTTTTCTTAGTTTGTGTGAAATATCCTAAAACGACACTTAATTAAAAACAGATAGAGTACTAACTTACGCATAAAACATTAACCACACTCTACACTACACTATGATTTATAAATTGACTTTGACCGGAAAAAAAAACAAACACTAAAATTTTGATTTATGTAGGAGTTATATAACCTGTAATAGCTGGATTCCATTAAATCGTTAATCGTACGCCGCTGCTAATCAGAATCAATTTTTAAATGTTTTGGCATATAATGTTGGTGCTCCGACCTATATTATTGAACAATAATACTTTAGTTTTTCTTTGGGATCTTAAAAGAAGAATACTTAAGAGTAGAGCTATTTTAATATTTCTTGAAGTAGTACCTCGGAAAACGATAGCTCATATCTCTAGAGAGAAGAATAGTCAAATTTAGTAATGGGCCGATTTCTAAGCAATAAAACTGCACAACAAAATAAACTCACAAAAACTGTAAATTCTCATGAAAAGCCCAAATCACCTCAGCTCCTCTCCTCTCCTCTCTCCTTTTATCTTTTCCGGCCCGATGGAAGAATCCACGAGGATTGGTTGAAGTTTGAAAATTTGAAATCCCTTCAATTCAAATTTAACATAACTCTCTGTTTCCATATTCATCTGGAAAACAAAAAAAAAGCTTCATCTTTTTTTCTCTGTATGTCTTCTTCCATTAGTTGGCCTATGCTATGCACATGATGCCAAATTCCTCCACGTATTCATCAATGGCGACTTCTCTCTGTTTTTCAGTTATATCACCCAACCAGGAGAAATGGCGAATAAACACAAACCCTTACGATATCTTCTCTTCAATCTCTCTCTCACTGTGTATATATACGCGCACACACCCAGCTTGAGTTTCTCAGCCAGAAATTTCGGAGATCGTTCGTTGTTGATTTCTTCTCCACCTTCTGTTGTTGAAATCGCCCAATGGACGACGAATCCGTACAGATCCGGACCCGGAAATACGTCAAGCTGGGTTACCACTACGTGATTTCCCACTTCTTGAAGCTCTTATTGGTCCCTTCGATGGCGGTTTTGATCACGAATGTCCCCCGGCTAAGCCTAAACCACCTCTGGCTCCATCTCCAGCTCCAGTTCAATCTCGTAGGACTCATCTTCCTCACCGCCGTCGCCATTTTCGGATCCACTGTCTTCTTCATGTGTCGACCTAGATCCGTTTACCTCCTCGACTACTCCTGCTACCTCCCGCCGTCGAATCTACAAGTTGGCTGCCAGAAATTCATGAAGCATTCTGAACTGACTGAGAATTTCAACGAATCGTCGCTTGAGTTCCAGCGGAAGATCCTGACGCGATCCGGTCTCGGCGAGGAAACTTACCTGCCGGAGTCAATTTTAAGCATCCCGCCGCGTCCGACTATGGCGGCGGCGCGTGAGGAGGCGGAGCAGGTAATGTTCGGTGCACTCGACAATCTCTTCGAGAGTACCAAAATCAACCTCAGGGAGATTGGTGTTCTGGTAGTGAATTGCAGTTTGTTTAACCCGACGCCTTCTCTATCCGCCATGATTGTGAACAAGTATAAGCTCAGGGAAAACGTCAAGAGCTTTAACCTCGGTGGAATGGGATGCAGTGCCGGCGTCATCGCCGTTGATCTAGCTAATGACATGCTACAGATCCATAGAAACACTTTTGCTCTTGTGGTTAGCACAGAGAACATCACTCAGAATTGGTACTTTGGTAACAAGAAGGCGATGTTGATCCCTAACTGCTTGTTTAGGATTGGTGGATCCGCGGTTCTGCTCTCGAACAGGCCTCGTGATCGAAAACGATCCAAGTATAAGCTTGTTCACACGGTGAGGACTCATAAAGGCTCTGATGAGAAAGCATTCAAATGTGTGTACCAAGAACAAGACGAGGCTTTGCAAACCGGAGTTTCTTTGTCTAAAGATCTAATGGCTATTGCTGGAGAAGCTCTCAAGACGAATATCACCACTTTGGGTCCTCTGGTTCTTCCCGTGAGCGAGCAGGTTTTGTTCTTTGCGACTTTTGTCGCTAATAGATTGTTCAATTCCAAGAAGAAGAAGAAGAAGAAGCCTTACATACCTGATTTCAAGCTTGCCTTTGATCATTTCTGTATTCACGCGGGAGGCAGAGCCGTGATCGATGAACTAGAGAAGAGTTTGAAGCTTTTGCCGAAACATGTGGAAGCGTCGAGGATGACATTGCACAGATTTGGAAACACTTCCTCGAGCTCTATATGGTATGAGTTGGCTTACACAGAAGCTAAAGGAAGAATGATGAAAGGGAATCGAGTTTGGCAGATTGCTTTTGGAAGCGGGTTTAAGTGTAACAGCGCGGTATGGGTGGCTCTTCGCGATGTCGAGCCCTCGGTTAACAATCCTTGGGAACAATGCATCCATAGATATCCGGTTAAGGTCGAACCTTGAACTCATCAGAACCTGTAGATTGGTCTGGACACGTGGTTAGTCTTCCATGTACCAGAAGACTTGCTCTTATACTATCTTTACAATGGGTAAAGAAATCAATTGGATGTACAGTACGTGTGTTGTATATATAAAGGTAGCACGTAAATTTATCAGAATGGTTTTTGGTGAAAGATAGGAGGAGCAACAAAATTTGAGCCCAATTACAAACAAAACTGTAAACAAAATGTCACATAAATTGCAAGATTTGAATTCGAAATCCGCACCTTAAAACCAAAAATGCGGGACTTGATCGCTGCACCACAACCACTATCATCCTCAGTCGAGTTTTATGGTGACACCCCCCGACCCAACAACTTGATTTTCTTCCTAAGTATCAGGGTATAAGATTCGAACCATAGTTCTCTTTGAAAATTTGAAAACTGGTTGAGTGAAAGCCACTAGACAAAAATGGGAATATTTTGTTAAAAAAAAACGTAAGTACATGCATATTAAAATATAGTTTGAAAAACATTTTCATTGTAACATCGTTGTTTCTGTTAAGTAATGTGTACCAATGTAATATTAATATGCTTGAGATTCGAAAAAGTTCACGACGAATATACATATGCTTTAGTCATAGACAGATAACTTAATATTTTAGATTAATCCGGATGATTTGGCGCAACTAGCAAGTCTTCTTGGGTCTGATTGTAAATTTAGAGTCTTAAGATTCACTTTTTGTTTAGATGTATACAAAATTATAAATAATCTTTTTTTTTTTTGAAACAGAATTACTATAAATTATCTATTCCAGACTATCTGGCCGTAACTAAACTTCGACTCATTTATTTACTGAGATTCGAGAATAGACTTGCGGAAAAACTCATTCCCGAGAAACACTCATCCCATAATTAGTCAGATGCTACGGCGATTCAGCAATGATACAAAAATTCTCTTAAATTTAATACACATGTATCATATTTAGAACATTTGTTAATCCATTTTACTTTATAACAAATGATATTTAATACGATGATTGCAAAATTTAAGATATAGAAAATTAGTGATTTTTTTTTTTTTGTGCAACAGAAAATTCGTGATTAGAGAGAAATTCATAGACTCTTTATTTGGAATAATAATCAAATTAATAAAATAAAAAAGCATTACTTCTGTCGAAATGAATTTAGTATATAATATATAGTTATTTTCATCGGACTTTTCCAACTTTGGCACCTTTCATTGGACTACTAATTTATTTCAATGTGTATGCATGCATGAGCATCAGTATACACATGTCTATATACATGCAAGTAAAACGTAACGGACCACGAAAGAGGATTCATACAAATACATCTCACCGCTTCCTCTATTATTCTCCGCCACAAACTGAGCAATGACGTCCGTTAACGTAAAGCTCCTTTACCATTACGTCATAACCAACTTTTTCAACCTTTGCTTCTTCCCGTTAACGGCGATCGTTGCCGGAAAAGCCTCTCGGCTTACCACAAACGATCTCCACCACTTCTACTATTCCTATCTCCAACACAACCTAATAACCATAACTCTACTCTTCGCCTTCACCGTTTTCGGTTCGGTTCTGTACATCGTAACCCGGCCCCGACCGGTTTACCTCGTTGACCATTCCTGCTACCTTCCACCACCTCATCTTAGAAGCAGTATCTCTAAGGTGATGGATATCTTCTATCAAATCAGAAAAGCTGATCCTTTACGGAACGTGGAATGCGATGATTCGTCCTGGCTTGATTTCTTGAGGAAGATTCAAGAGCGTTCAGGTCTAGGCGATGAAACCCACGGCCCCGAGGGACTGCTTGAGGTCCCTCCCCGGAAGACTTTTGCCGCGGCGCGTGAAGAAACAGAGCAAGTAATCATCGGTGCGCTCGAAAATCTATTCGAGAACACCAAAGTTAACCCTAAAGAGATTGGTATACTTGTGGTGAACTCAAGCATGTTTAATCCGACTCCTTCGCTATCCGCGATGGTTGTTAATACTTTCAAGCTCCGAAGCAACATCAGAAGCTTTAACCTTGGAGGAATGGGTTGTAGTGCTGGTGTCATAGCCATTGATCTGGCTAAGGACTTGTTGCATGTCCATAAAAACACTTATGCTCTTGTGGTGAGCACAGAGAACATCACTTACAACATTTATGCGGGTGATAATAGATCCATGATGGTTTCGAATTGCTTGTTCCGTGTTGGTGGGGCCGCGATTTTGCTCTCCAACAAGCCGAGAGACCGGAGACGGTCCAAGTACGAGCTAGTTCACACGGTTCGAACGCATACCGGAGCTGACGACAAGTCTTTCCGATGTGTGCAACAAGAAGACGATGAGAGCGGGAAGACCGGGGTGAGTCTGTCCAAGGACATAACCGGTGTTGCCGGGAGAACTGTTAAGAAAAACATAGCAACGTTGGGTCCGTTGGTTCTTCCTTTTAGCGAGAAATTTCTGTTTTTCTTTACCTTCGTCGCCAAGAAACTCTTGAAAGACAAAATCAAACATTATTACGTCCCGGATTTCAAGCTGGCTATTGACCATTTTTGTATCCATGCGGGAGGCAGAGCCGTGATCGATGTGCTAGAGAAGAACTTAGGGCTATCGCCGATCCATGTGGAGGCATCAAGGTCAACGTTACATAGATTTGGGAATACTTCGTCTAGCTCAATTTGGTATGAATTGGCATACATAGAGGCAAAAGGAAGGATGAAGAAAGGAAATAAAGTTTGGCAGATTGCTTTAGGGTCAGGGTTTAAGTGTAATAGTGCGGTTTGGGTGGCTCTACGCAATGTCAAGGCTTCGACAAATAGTCCTTGGGAACATTGCATTGACAGATATCCAGTTGAAATTGATTCCGATTCAGCTAAGTCAGAGACTCGTGTCCAAAACGGTCGGTCCTAATTGATGTATCTTAAATGACGTCGTTCACTTTCTTTTCTCCCCTTTTATTAGTTATAATAATTTGATGGCTGCGATGTTTTCTCTTGTTTGTTATAAATAAAGAATACATTTGTGTTCTATAGTATTCAATTGTTTTTTCTTTTCCTCTTTTGACCAAAATAGTATTCAACTGTTTCAACCGCACGATTTTTTTTCTTTTTAGTTACATGCAATTTATAAACGCCAAACACAAAAGAAATATATAACGCCACATCCTGAAATAATCAATATATCGAGGATTAATATACTCTCATTTGGTTAGACAGGTGCAGTCAAATATACATCATCAGCCAGATGAACCGGTCCAATCTCGAATTCCAACTCGAAGATCCGATCTTGGCGAAGTAATTTTTTATGCGACTTAAAACTCGAAGATTCGTTTTCGATTGTTTTGTTTATATTCTCTTTTTAGCTGTCCAGTGTGTGGGACCTAGAAATGATCATTTTCTTGCAATGATAATCTTGAACAAAAATCAAAGTTTTAATATACGATTTTTTAAAAAAAGTTTTTACCATTTAAGTTAAAGAGTTCCATTTATATTACTTCAAATAAAACAAACTATCCCATCATATATCGGAGTACATGTGCGGATCAAATGTAATTTAAGCCAAACATCCTGTTTACATGTAAAAAAAAAGCATACACTACAAAAAAAAATAGATTGTATCATTTATTATATATTTTTGCATTACTTATAATTGATGCAAATGAATCTTACATCACTTAGAAAAGTGACTCTGTTTGTGGTGATGCAAATAATTAACATCAATTAGTTATCAACCGATGCAAATATATTTTATTTTTGCATCGATTGTTATAATTGATTTCAATATGTGTCAATTACAAAAAACTGATGTTATCTTTTACATCAATTTTTAAAAGTGATGTTAGTATTTGTGACGATTATAATAATTGATGTTAAAATTAGCGTCAATTTTAATAAGGGATTTTAATAGTTGTATCATCAGAACTTTGTCATATTATTAAATTTTAGTAGACTTACAAAAATATCAAAAGAATATAACTTTTTGTGGTTTTTTGGTTGTTTTTTTATTGTTAAAGAAACCTTTTTGTGGTTAAAAACAAAAAATAGAACATTGATCAATAAATAAATAAATAAATAAAATAAAAGAGCATTCATCATTATAAGTTAAAGTTTTTTTCTTTTTAAAGAATATTTACCAAAGATAAAACTTAAAAAATACTAGGCCGAATGGTTATTGAAACAGAATCAGATTACATACACTGAATTGGAATTAAAAAAACATACAAAGTTTGACGTAAAATATTTTTGTTGGGGTAAAATATTTTAATTATAAAAAATAAAATAAAATATAAGATAATCTAATAATATGAGGAAAAAAAAATAAAACACTTCTTTTAAAAAAAATTGTATAGTTTTAAAATATAGAACACTTCACTCATTATCATTAGACAAATATGTGGTAACTTTTTATTTTTCTTGAATAAATCTCCTTCCTCCTACCCAAAAAAAATTAGACAAATATCCATAAACTTTATAATTGTTCTAAATTAAATACTATAATTTTGTAAATAACATCTATAAAATAGACCAAATTAAAGAATGGTGGTCTAAGGTAAATTAATATAATGGAGTTGAGTTTTTTGTGGATATTTGGGTTCGAACTTGTCAGAATGTTATGTTTAAAATTCGAATATCTATTGGACAAAATTATGAATCGAATATTCGAAACTTTCACAATTAAAAAAAGAAACTCCTATAAAACAGACATGGATGCCGTTTTATACAATGTGACTACTGGAAGAAGCGAGAAGAAGAGTAGTAGGAATTCGGATCCCATAATGACCATTGGATCTCCCCCTTATTACTTATTAGTGTTACATCTACATAATTCTATTTGTATAATAGATATAGCGAATATTATTTCCAATTCAACACACCAGAAACAAGTGTCGACATCTAGGTACACATATATGCATGAATTTATGAGCATATATAAAAAAGAGGATGGGGAACCCACAAATTAGGTGTGTGGCATTACAATTATAGTGTATGCATGTAATCATGTATAGTATGATAGTGAAATAGCCTTCAACTTCTATGGACTTAGTCCAAATTTCATCACATCAAAAAAGCAAAGACCATTTCTTTATTTTAAACAACTTTATACCCTCTCCCCTTTACTTATCTACTAACTCCATTCGTGCTTAAAAAAGCTTAATAAATAATTGAATTAAACATACAATAAAAAAAAACAAATTGGATTTTAATTCTTAGACTCGAGAAGATTTCATGTCCTGTATCAATCACATAAAGGTTTTTCTAATAAACGTAAATAAAAAGTGGGATAAACGAAAATATTTGAGAATCTAAACAGTAAACAATGCCATGCTTTGTTTTTTTGAGAGGTCATTTTCTTCGAAATATTTGCTCACCGATTTTCGGTGAAAGTGATCTAAAACTAACTTGTGGGTAAATTCATGTGATGGGCCTTCATGAGCCACATGCACACAACGAGCATGGCGATCACGTGGCAGTCTCTCTCTTGCGCCGTCTCAGTATTCGCCAATCAGAATAGAGTAAGCCAATAGAGCATGGCGATCAGAGACGCAGGACCGATCTGAATAATAAGACCTCTCGTGTCATAAATTCATGTGAACAGTGCGTCGTAGCCAAATACCGGAGTTGTTAAAACGACGTCAAGTGTTTTTATTTGTACCATCTGATTTAATTAGATGGAATTAATGGATTTCATTTTGTACTTAAGCTTCCGAAGATAATAAATAACGTGTAAGGTATTTTATAAAATGCGTCCTATGGAACCGTATAACGGTATATATAAGCGGCGGCGTCTGGGCGCTGGATGATAACGAAGACTTCTCTTCAACATTTTTATTGATCAAACAATTTTATATTACACACTCAAACTTGACAACCTTTTATTGTCACCCATTAAAACGAAAGCTCATGTCTCTCGATTAGAAAAGCTTATCCAACATCGAGTTAAAGAGCATCCCAAACTACTACTCCAACGGTGACGTTCACGTGCTCTTATAGTATTAAAAGAAACTTTGAGACCTTCTAGCTCGAAAAGAGTCTTCTTCACACTTGAGTGCTTCTCCACTAACAACCTAACGTTTATAGTAATTAATTGTTCCCACATCAGTTTTACTATAGGAAAGTTTCCCACGAAACCAAAAAAATTAAACTTTTTTTTTGCACCTTTCCCCTTTCCATCTCAATTACTCGAATCTTTTACCATTCATACCATAAGTGAATCAAAATAGAATCCAACAATAATGTTTATAGTATTTGTTATGTAATACTAAATGTTTTTAAAAAATGATTTTCAGTTTTTTTTTTGTTATTCCTAAGCAGACTTATAGAGAACTAATTAATTTTTGTCTTTGTATTTCTAAAAGGTTATGTGTCATTATTTTTAATTTGATCCATCCCTAATCTCAATATCTACAATCATCTAAAACTTCTAGATTTGTACCTGTCCCTACTTATTTGATGCGATGAATTTGGACTAAGTACAAAGCAGATGGTTTTTTTTTTTGGTTCTTGTTATAAATATCCCTTCCTCTTCTACCCTCACCTTTACTCTGTTTCCCCCTCTCTCTCTCACTGCTATTTTTTTTTTCTGAATCTGAAGGAGAAGAAGAAGATGATGATGAATGGAGGAGCTACACAAGCTGAGCTCCTGCTCAATTACACGGACATGTCTGTCTTAGAGCGCCAAAGGGCTCACCTTATATACCACCATCCCGGCTTCGACTCCACTCTCGCTGGCTTCTTCTCCGATTCTTCAACGTTTAACGGCGGCGAGATTGACGGCTTTCTGGGGACGGCCGGTTTGGATCCGAGACTCTCATTTTCGCCGGATAATATAACAACTTCTGCGACGTTTGGGTCTGGAAATTTCAAGAAAAGGAAGGTTGATAGCGTCGTTACAGAGACTAAGGTTCGTATGTAGCTCTGTTCTCGAGCTTAAAAAAAAAACTAAAACTTTGAATTCTATAAATGAAACAAAAAAAACAGATGTTACTTTGAGATTCACTTAACCGTTTCTGGGTTTTTAGGATTGTAATGCGAAGAAGATGATGATGAACAGAGAAGTAGAAGAAGAAGAAGATAAGTCAAAAATAACAGAGCAAATCAACGAGAGCACCACAAGCACCATGAAGAAGAAGAATAAATCCAAGAAAGAACAGAACAGTTGCTCTAACGATTCATCAAAAGTGACGAAGGAATTGCAGAAAACGGATTATATTCATGTTCGTGCTCGGCGAGGCCAAGCCACTGACAGTCACAGCATAGCTGAACGAGTGAGAGAGAGAGAGAGAGAGAGAGAGACTCATTAATTAATTTTCAGTTTAAGCCCTTGTTTTTAAGAATTTATTGCATGAGACTGATTATTAAGTACTAAATTGTGAAGGCTAGAAGAGAAAAGATCAGCGAGAGAATGAAGTATCTTCAAGATTTAGTTCCTGGATGCGACAAGATCACTGGCAAAGCAGGGATGCTTGATGAGATCATTAACTATGTTCAGTCTCTTCAGAGACAAGTCGAGGTCTGAAATTCATTCCCAATAGATTATAAAATTATGTCCTTTTAAGACTAAAAATTTCATTAGCTTCTTCAATATGTACTCTAATGTCTGATATTGTTTGAAACAGTTCTTATCGATGAAACTAGCAGCTGTGAGTCCAAGTCTTGATTTCGATATCGATGACATTTTTGCGAAAGAGGTTAGTCTTATGATTTGTTTGCGACTTTGTGTAAATATATATATAAAAAGGGCTAAAATATGCCATATGAAATGAAACCAGGCTGTCTCAGCTCCAATGAAGAACTTACCAACAAACACTGTGATGGCATCTCATGAGATGGTTAATTCCGGTTATCCTCATGAGATGGTTAATTCCGATTATCTTCATTTCAATCCAATGCAGCAAGTGGTCACCAGTTCTGATCCACTGTCATGCTTTAACGTAGGTCATGTTTTTTAATTTTTCTTTCATTATGATCTATCAATTAACTTTTGATTTAATAAACTTTTTATATATATATATATATATATATATATATATATATATATATATGTTTGATTATGTTGCAGAACGGTCAAGCTCCTTTGATGTGGGACTCTGATGTGCAGAATCTTTATAGCAGTTTAGGAGTTTGATTAAGAACGTTAACGATCCACGACCTCGACAAAAGTTCCCTAATTCTTGACCGTTTTATGGTATAATACGCACTTATTTAACGATAAAAAAAGCACATCAAATATTTACAACAGTATGGTATTAGGCTATTAGCATAGATCAGAAAAAAAAAACTAATAAGAGCAATGATTATGCAGGTTAGCTGAACAGAGACAACTTACTTTTCAAGTGGGAAGATCAAATTCATATTATTTTCGTCGGAAGGGAGAGCAAACTTATAGTTTGTTAACTTGTTATTATTACTGATTTCACTAAAATTGACTTAAAGAATTAAGATTTTTATTTCCATTATGTTAGTAACTATTAGAGAGTACATACAGTACTGTGTATATAGATGCAAAACAGTAATAAAATATTTTGTTATCAGTGCAAGGAATCCTTCAAAGTGTGTTCTCGACTTCTCGTCTTCTTAGTTTTTATGGGTCACACCATACGTAGAATTTTTTTGGATACAATGTCGCAAGTCCAGTAGTCCACTGTCCACTATGGCACTCTAAAACAGAAAAACAAAGACAAGAAGAAAAAAAGTAAACAACAAAGAAAAAGAAAGAGTGGCCTTGGTTTTAATCTCTGTCCAAACTTCTATGATAAATAATCTGTCAACAACAAGACCAAAAATGATTTGATGTATTGTGTTGTAAAATCTTAGAATGCATGACAATCTGTTACTGTCTAACTTCATAGACCATTTGCTCCAGTATCTTCTTCTAAATGCTCACATTGATTCTCGGAAAATATTTATCCCAATATGAATTTATCAGTCAGACGTAACCATTTGGAAACTTTTCTTGTAACCAATCTGCTATTATATTCAGACTTGTAATTAGACCCACAAAAAAAAACAAAAAAAATTAGACTTCTAATTATAAATTATCGAGTTAAATTCAAGAGAAATACAACGTCTTTGAGTCTTGGGGTTCAACAACTGCTTTGAACTGACCAAACAAAAGCTGTCTGATTTTGTCAAAGTACAATTAGACAATTGAGTTTGAGTGAGGAAAACAAAAAGGAAATGGAGGAGAAGAAGAAGAGCAGAGTTTTGATCATCGGGGCAACTGGAAGATTAGGGCACTGTATGACCCGTTTCAGCATCGAATCGGGTCACCCGACTTTCGCCCTCATCAGAAACTCCGCCCTCTCCGATCCTTCCAACTCCTCTAAGCTGGAATCTCTCTCCGGCGCCGGCGTCACTCTCCTCAAAGTCTCTCTTTCTCTGTAATTTTCTCATTAGGGTCTGATTCGGGATTTTCTGGGTCAAATTTGGGGATGTTGCTGCTCTTTTGACTCTTTTTTTTGTTTTGGTCTCTCTCGTGTGCAAATCTGAAGATTAGCTTCTTTTTGTTTTCTTCGTTTGATTTTTGGTTTTGGTTTTGTGGGGTTTAGGGTTCACTGGAGGATGAGGGAAGCTTAGAAGAAGCAGTGAAGAAAGTAGATGTGGTGATCTCTGCGATTCCATCAAAACATGTTCTTGATCAGAAACTCCTCATCAAAGTCATCAAACGAGCTGGATCCATCAAGGTCTCTTCATTATCTTTAATCCTCATTCTCTGCTTCGATCAGAGGATACATCTCTAACTAAGAGCAGAACATGGTTAATGACTTTTGCAGAGGTTTGTTCCTGCTGAGTACGGAGCAGATCCGGACAAAACACAAGTCTCGGATCTTGATCACGGCTTCTACTCAAAGAAATCTGAGATCAGGCGTCTGATTGAATCCGAGGGGATTCCGCATACATACATTTGCTGCGGACTGTTCACGAGAGTTCTACTTCCATCGCTTGCGCAACCGGGGCTTCACTCGCCTCCGGTCGACAAAGTCACGGTTTTCGGTGATGGAAACGTTAAAGGTTTCGCCTTTTTGCTCAATTCCATAACTTGCAAGTTTCTGCAAATTTACAAAAATCTTATGGTCTGAAATTGAGTTGTTCTGTGTGTGTTTGGTAGCTGTTTTCGTTAATGAAGTTGATGCTGCAGCATTTACCATCAAAACGATAGATGATCCTCGAACACTCGATAAAACCTTGTACCTTAGACCCCCCGGAAACACATGCTCCATGAATGATCTTGTTGAGCTTTGGGAGGGAAAGATTGAGAAGAAGCTAGAGAAAACTTTTGTTACAGAAGATCAACTTCTCAAGAAAATCAAAGGTCCGCCGTTATAACATCACCATCAGCACACAACTACCTCCGCTTTCAAATTTGCAACCCTTTTTTTTTTTTTTTGTAACTCTCAGCTTTCTGTTTCTGTTGTGCAGAAACACCATATCCGGATAACATGGAGATGGTCTTCATATACTCTGTCTTTATCAAAGGAGACAACACATACTTCGACATCGAGTCTTCTGGTGGAGTGAGTGGTACTGAGCTCTACCCTGATGTCAAATACATGACCGTGAGCGAGTTTCTTGGTACTCTTCTCTAGGATGTTAACCAAACAACGAAGGGGTTCACATTTCGTCTCATTTTTCAGAGAGATCTCTCTACATTTCAACGATAACCAATCAATTCGTATGTGGCCTTATTATTCCTTTCTTTTGGGAAGCTTGATTGTAACCAGAGCTGATAAAGACCTTTTTCTGAGGAGAGCTTTAAGTGTTATGTTTAGATTCGAGACTGTGTAGGATTTTTATGAAGAAATTATTTATACTATAAAGTACTTCCAGTTGCATGATGAGATTTGAACCAAACCAATTGAAAAATGTTTAAGATTTCGAAGTTTGATACACATGGATCATTAAGCACAAATAATCCCAAGAACATTTTTTTGTCTATTTTACATCTTATGATGATTGGCATAATCAGAAAGACTTTATGCTTCTACACACATGGATTCAGAGCAGCACAGACTCATGAGCACGTAGGAGGGCAAGAAGGCTCTGAGTGGTCTTAGAAAGGCCAACTCCATCTTCGTTTGGAATGCTCAGGTCTAAGGTAAAGACATTCAGTAATGCCAATCGCTGGTGTCAGAAACGTAATGTACCAAACTAGAATGTAGTATTTCAAATAAACTTGGAACTGTGTCTGCACAAAACGATAGCTATCAACTCTCATGTTATCATTTTTTACTGCAATACGTATAAGTAAACTTCAATAATCTTGCTTCAAAATTCTGTTTTGAAAGCCCCAAAAAATGATTTGTCTCCATAATCTCATTGAATTAAACAGTGAAAAATTCCAAGGTGCATTCTAGAAAGATGATGGTACATAAAACCACACTGGGTAAAAGATAGAGAAACAGCAAACGAAACCGAAAGAAACTAGCTGTGGGTAGCCCTAGTGTAAATCTGCTGGCTTGAGTGAGCAGAGACCATCCTGATCGTTCCCTTAGCCATCAACTCTCTGATCGCCCTCCGAGCCAGCGATCCATTGATCTGTTTCAACAAACCAGTTCTCGTGTCACAACCAATAGAGTCTAGAACCAAGTGCATTTAAGCACCAAACATCAGATGTTTCCAATAGCAACAACATGTTTCCAATAGCAACAACACATTAAGGTTGGCCATAACGGATGATCAGGAGACCTTTGGGATTCACCTAACACTAGTTAAGCATCATAAAAATTGCTCCTTTCACCGCAATCTCGGTTATAAATTGTTGACTATACATTTACTACATAATCATAACGAAACATTTAAGTATCTACAAGGTAATGGAAAGAAGCCGATAAACAGCTAGCAAAATCTTAATCCACAGTCATTGAATAGATCCTTCAATACTAAAGGCAAACAACTAACTATCAAGAAGTACTAACACTTAACCAATGCATTTCTATCAGAGAAAAGATTCCGACTTTCACAAATCAAAGAGAAAGGAGAAGAAGAAAGTATTACCCTCAAACGGTCGGAGAGAATAGAAGGGGTGATCAATTTGAACTTGGGAGCCTCAGAGAGAAGCTTGTCGTAAGTAGCTTGGTCGAACAGAACCATGTTGTTCACTTTCTCCTTTTGCTTTCCTTTGCTCCACTTCTGTTGATTCCGAAACAGAGAGGAAACCGGATTCAGGCAAACCCATAATCATGATTCAAAAACAGGTAACTGAGAGGCAAAAGATAGGATTTTTATTAGAAAAGTGACCTTCTTCTTCTGCTTGCCGCCACCGGATTTGGCGGGTTTGGATGACGGAGGAGGAACTTTGTCCTTCTTGGGTGCCTGCAATCGGACAGAGAAGCCATTATACAATAAAACAGAGGGAGAGAGATTATACAATAATTTGATAGTGGGGAAAGTGAGAGAGAGAGCACACCATTTGATCTGGACAAGAGAAGAGAGGAGCGGCGCTACGATGAAGAACTGGAACAAGAAAAAGAAACCCTAGAGTGATGAGACTTCTTCTGTCACAGGGAAATACTTTGTATTTTATTTTATTTTGAGTTTTTTTTACCTTATCAATTGGGTTTGAATTCATTTGGGCCTTAATTTAATTGATTTTAGGTTCAATGCCAAAAAAAAACTATGGATTTCGGTTCATTGAATTAAAAATCTGATTTAGATGGCTGCTGATTTGGCGGGTAAAGTTCTAGCATGGCAATATATTTTTCTATCATACTTAAAAAAACATTGGTTCGAACTAGGTTTACAATCAAAAACACTTATTTAAAATTTGAAGAATATCGATTTGGTCATTTTTCTTTCCATTTTATTCAAACTTTTGTTTCATGATTTTTAAGACATAAAAGAAGTGAAACTATTTTTTCAAAAAAAAGAAGAAGAAGTAAAACCATCTTAATCAAAGTGAAACTCAATTTGTCTTGTATTTTTAAGATATAGAAGTTAAAGCATTTTAATCAAATTAAAACTCGATTTGATATGATTGTTTGTTACTTCCTGTCTACAATTTTTTGGGACATCCGTTGTTTTCTATAAAAAAAAAATTACAACTTTTAATTGTTTTCTATAACTTACATATGTACATTACAATATTTGAATTCGAGTTCTGACACAATAGTATAAACTATTATATTATTATTTCGGTAAAATTCTATTTGGTTATTAGATTGTTTTGTATTGCATGTATATGTTTAGTACGATTTATTCGGATTAAACAATGAATTAGGCCAATTTGTAGATAATGTGTTTCACTAGAACTCATATACTGCAGAATCAGATAAAAGCTACTTAGCACAAAGGACCATGCGTATATATATGACTTTTTTCTTTACGAGAGGGACGATTCGTATATGACTTCCACCTTTTCATTTTTAAATATGTGTTCAAAAAAGGTTTCATAAACGCCACTGAAAGAAAAGGAGAGAAATTTTTGGATGATATAAAGTCTACAAAACCAATGGATAATCTAAAGAAATTGAAGAGTTTCATCAACTTAGCCAGCCACCATATGAATTGAAGATTTTTTTTTTATAAATCAATCATGTCCATAACGGAAAGTTTAGCGAGTCAAAAACTCTAAAAAGAATAAGTTAATTGCATTGTGTTTACAAGGTGGGGTCTTTCATGTTATGGAAAAGCAAAGTTAAAGTTCATAAATTATTAAAGAGAGACCCCAAAAAAAAAAGAATGACGAAAAAGTGTATAATGTTGAGCATATGTCTTAGTGAAGAAGGAAATCACTCTCACTAAGTACTGTCCATAATGTCAAATGGACCTTCTGCTAGAAGATAAATAGATAATCTATAAACCTATTGGCATAAAATCTGCATAATTTGTGGAATGTATTCTAATGGCTTTTCATTTTTATTTTTTTTGGGATCAACAAATACATTTTGTTATATGATGTATATTAAATATATATTTATGAAAGTTTATCCTTTTCTTATATTTGGTTGTGATTTGATTTTTTTTTTTGTCAACCACTGCATATAGTTTTGAAAGTCCCTTTTGAATATGAAAGTTTTTTTTTCTCTTCATTTTGATGAAAGGGCCAACTGAATTAGCAGTTTTAAGATATTATATTTATTTAAAGTTTTAATTTTTAAGAGTTAAAAATTCATTAGGATCATCAATTCAAATATGATAGATTTTTATTAATCAATTTAATTTAAAATTACAAAAACTAAAAATCTCACATCAAATTTTTTATACTTTTTTAAGAAAAATTCTTATATTCAAAAGCGTCTATGATCTTTATTTTTTAAACAAAAAAAAAGAAGAAGATTATCACTGTTAAACTCCTTTTCTTATCGACCAAAACTTTATGACGACAACGCCTATCCGAAAAACAAAGCTTCTCAAAGGAAATAATCTCCGATCCCCAGCTACATAAGTTAATCCATGGTAGACTTATAGGTGCATACGAACTCAAGGAGAGGTTGCATACGAACTCAAGGTAGGATAACTGTACAATGAGTTGGTTAAGGCAGTATCTTAGAGTTTGAAGCTGACAATCTTGTGTTCTATATCATTCATTCTTAAAAATTAATTACTATCAACTACGAAACATCACAATTTGTACCATATTTTGTAACACCTCATATTCTGAATAACACTACTGCATATATATATGTAAGAAACGAAAGGATTGATTTTTCTACATATTCACTAAAGTGTTTTTTTTTTGTTTTTTGAAGAAAAAACTTCACATAATATGTTGGAAGAAAATCGAATAAATGACGAAAACAAAGCAGGGAATAAGAAGAAGATGTGATTGGTCATGGCCTCTTGGGTGATGAACAAATAGCAAGGACAACTTTTGGGAGCACTGCGAATAATGTTGTGGATAAAGTAAAAAACAAAACAAAAGGAAAACTATTCTGCTGTTCACAATTTAATCTATATATAAAAAAAAAATTACTTCAATTTATTTCCATGTTTTTTTCAAAATAAAAGTATTGCAGTTCTGACCCAGAAAAAAAGAGAGTATTGCAGTAATAGCATTTACTGCATAGTCTATGCAATAAAGTGCAATCAAATAAAATAAAAATAAAAAAACTGAAAATTAATACTTCCATAGTCTATAAATAAGAAATGAAACCAACTCAAAACCTACAAGATACAACAAACTCAAGAAGAAGAACAAAACATATAGAAAAAACGGAGATCTTCACGCAAAGATTCCTCTGTTTTTCTCTTCTCTGTTTTTAATGAAACATAACAGCAAAA
The DNA here is from genome assembly GCA_020283515.1 of Alliaria petiolata. Taxonomy (NCBI): domain Eukaryota; kingdom Viridiplantae; phylum Streptophyta; class Magnoliopsida; order Brassicales; family Brassicaceae; genus Alliaria; species Alliaria petiolata. The sequence continues at coordinate 169,106,048 of JAHZTW010000001.1, read as the reverse complement.
ACTGGTCACTGTTCACAATGACTATTGTTCTTCTTCCTCTGTTTCATCTCTTGGTGGCAAAACTCTCTGCTTCTCACTTCTTTTCCGAAAATCTCATTTCTTTCGAGTGACCTAAATCACTCCCACACATACAATCCCTTCAATAAAAACCCCTTTTTCTTGTTTTTTCCTCTGTTTTGTTCTTTGAATAAATCATCTCAATGAATCCAATTCAGTTTCAACACTTTAAGATGGAGAAACCGAGAGGAATCTTGAATTTCCAAGCAATAAGATCGTTCACGACCTTATTCAGACTGATGGAACTGATTCTTCTTCTAATCTTGATCTCCAAACTCTCTTTCCCTTCAGTGAAACTCTCCGGTGACATTTTCAGGGAAGCAGCAGTGTTTCTAGTAAGCCCGAGATTCGTTTTCTTCATCGGAAACGCAATTGTAATTACTCTTTTTGCGAAATCCAGAAGATACACCTCGGCTCACGAGCCTATTCCAAAGACAACAGAAGCTGCAAGCAACGATCTTTACCAAGAATTTCTTCACAAGAGTGAAAAGAAGAGATCCGAAGTTTATGAGACGAAAACAGAACAACCGAAAAAGCCGAGTGGAGTGAAAAGGGTTAGTTTCGGGAGAAGCCAATCGCAGAAAGCGTTTGAGGCGGTTCAGCCGCTGGAGAGTACATGTGGTGGGAAAATCATGAAAAAGTACGAGTCGGAGAAGCATATGAGGATTTGTGATTCGGACAAGAAAGTAGTGGTGAGAGTTAGGAAACCAGAAGATGGAATGAGCAACGAGCAATTTAGGACAAAGATTGAAGCTTTCATTGCGAGACAAAAGAAAATTCAAAAGGATGAAGAACACTTGATAATCTAGATCCTCTTTGCTAGTGAATGTTTGTTTCTGTCTTTTCTTTTTTCCTTTTGGTTATAAAATTGGATGCTCTGTTTCATAATCTTGTAACTTTGCCTTAGAAAAACTCTGTATCTCAACTCTTGTATAAGCCTTTAAAGGTTGTTTAGGTAAATAGTACAAAGGGTATTGGATGAGACGGCCTAATTTCAATGAGTTGAATTGGTACATTAAATGCGTGTGAGTGCAATTATATAGTTTGAAAATTGGAAACATTCATAACTCATTAATATGGGCTGTTTTATGACGCTTATGGGATCTTTAACCAAAATCTGTAAATTTTGTCCGGTAATGATTGTGTCAGGTAAATTGTTTCCATTTTCAAATTCATTCTAAATTTTAAAAATAAGATTTGTAAAATATCATCAATTATGTATACCGAACGATGGATGATTTTGATTTTTTTGATATTATATGTAATATGGCTTTTGTGTGTTTGGTATGTTTGTATATATCTATGTCATTTTTTATCGAATTAACTATAATCATACCACTAATACAAAGAGTCGGATATTGATGCTTCTTTCATATTTGTTGAATATGCTAACAAAGATTTCATTTACAATACTTTTTTTTAATATATACATATTCACCATATTTTTTTGGCAGTCGTAAGATCAAACGCTATCGTACCTAATGTCAATTAGAAATGCTAGAACTTACTTACAGTCGATGCACTGCTACACAGAGATCTAGCTAATGCGAGTCCGATTGGTTGATGTAATACTCTGACTTCTATCAAACGTGGTGATTTACATGACCAGTCCACCACAAGTTTTTTGAATTTAACGGAATAACGAGTGTGGAATCCACAGGCTGAGATTCGACGTGGGACATACTGACAATGATGGTGGAACGTTATACAGTTGATCGCAAGAGATGAAATTTGACCACACACCTCGAGTTTAAGTTTGATGCGATATAGCTATAGCAGAGACGTGGTTTGTTACACTAGAGCATCGTCGAATATTGGATGTACTAGTTGGTTCCTAATATGGAGAGAACAGATAGAAAGTAAATAGAAAAGCATAACCAAGTGGTGGTAGTGGGGTGGTTCCCTTCTGGAGTGAGAGTCGGCCATGCTGGTCTAGGCCAGGGATCGATTCCCCACAGAAGCGAAATTGCAACATTTAATCCACTTGGCCACCGGGGCATTCAAATGGTCTCTCCGGGCCTCCAGGATTCCTGCGGGACCCGCCGTTAGGCTGGCGTTCCGCACTACACAGGACCCGCATGACCTTGTAAATTAGTGTCCGGTTGGTGTCCGGTGCTTAGTCGGATCCAAAGGATCCGGATACCTGGGTTATCAAAAAAAAAAATAGAAAAGCATATAAACGGTGTTTCCAAATGTTGGATAGCATTTATTTAGGGTTATGGATAAAAGGGAATAGAATCCCCTATAAATTAATTGGGAAACATTCTCACAAACCCTTTTATTTACATTGGTGTCATTTTGCTGATGTGTCAGCACCACATTCATTCTAACATATCATTTAATGAAATTAATTAATAGTAATAAAATTATTATAAAAAAAAAATACTAATTTCATTTTTTGGGGAATCAAACTTGAGACATCGAATACAACCTAGTAAGCACACAACTACTTTCACAAAGACATTTTATATGTTTTCCAATCAATTTCTTTTAGATATCTATAAATTACATTAGATATTAAAATTTCAGACTTATATGGTAGTGTTTTAAAATCATATTATTATTTATTTCAGATATTGTTTCCATAATTTATTTATGATATCTCTTCATTTATCTTTCTAATTGTTTTAATATCATACAAATTTAAACTTTTTCCTACTATATTTTCAACATTAACAATTTATGTTATAAAAAACTGAATTAAAATATTTTACTATAGTTTAATTTTTCAATTATTAAAAACATAATAATAAATAAATTCAACTTCACTTAAACAAAACTAAATATTATTTTATTAATCCCGTTGATTAATAAGAATTTAATGAAAATTTGATATTAAAATAATTAGAAATTATTATATTTTAAATTCAAATTCATTTACCCGAAAAAATATAAATCTCTCACCACGCGCAGAGCGCGGGTTATCACCTAATGCATTATTATAGAGGAGGGAATTGTTGGTACTATATATGTCCTCACGTCATTGATCTTGGTTTCAGTTTTATTGGGAATCATTTAAAATCCTATAACTTCTTTTTCTCCATGCAATTTTTTTTGCTATTGATAAGCCAGCACAAGAGTATTGATTCTTTGATATTTTGAACCAACTAGCAATTAGGTAATATATCGGAGACGATTGAGATTTATGCCAAGATATGAATTACGTTACAGTACTAAATTTCAATTTTCAAGCTTGTCAGACAAGAACATTGGTTAACTCACCTTAAAATGATAAGAACATTGGTAATTTGCAAAATGTCAAAATTTTGAGGAATCTTGATTTACATACAACTGTTTTGTTATTTTTATAAAGGGTTGAAAAAGGAGCTATTTAGCTATTCGATATTATATAAGATTTGTTACAGGAGCTATCGATCAAAGCTAAAAAAGCAACATTTCTTCACAAATTGTTTGTTATTATTTTTAAATACTTTTAATGATTTTTGAGTAATTTGTATTTATATAATTCGTTAATTATTAACTTCAAAACCGGAAAACATTATACCATACCATAATATTCTATCCAAAGCACTCACGCTGAGATGCACATAGTACTGGTACATAACATATAAAATCCTGATATCCTCTAGTACACTGTTTTTTTTGTGGCAACAGTAACCCAGTATTTACTTATATATACTTAAACATAAAATATAATCCTGCTCTTTCGTAGCTAATAATCGAATTTTTATTTTTTGAATAAGAATAATATATAGTTAGAATTATAAAATACGATTGCTTTCGAATAATTGCGTGAGAAAGTATCTGACGTGTAGGAACCAATATCTGGAAAGGCTAAGAGACAAGATATGCTCGATTGGATGAGAAAAGATTGATGCAAATCTAATGAGAATGACGAATACACGTGAGATCGACAAAAACCTGTAAGGAACAAATCTTATATAAATATTGAACACTTGTAGTTTGTTTACTAATTTTTATACGTTTTACTTACATGTGATTAGTTGATAATTGGAAAAAAGAATAGCTATGAATATTTTGATTCTTTACATTAAAGAAAATGTAGCATAAAGTTTGGTTTACTATCTTTACTTGTTTAAGTTGTCTTATATTATATATGCAAACATCCTGAGTTATAATATAACACTATTTGAACTTATAGTAGTAGTAGTTTGCAAGGATATTTTTCTTATCCAAGAAATTTCAGATCGAGCTTGAATTTATAGTCACCACAACATATAAATTTTATAATGACAAAAAAAAGTATCCAATAAAACCAATAGATATATGCATATATCATACACGACATGACAAAATTGAGGAAGCAGAATTTATGCCATATAACGTATTGTCTATTTTAGGGTTATCAGGATCCCATTCATTTGCTCATGTCACAAAGACAATACATCATCACTTAGAATCTTTCCTTTAGCATAATTTATCTATTACTAACCGAACCAACTAAGTTCCCCCCCCTCGTTACCATTTTCTAGATATTTTGGCAGAGGAAAAATATATTACCTTTTGGATATTGGATGTCGACTATCTAAAACTAAATGAAAATATATTTTCAACGGCTGTGCATCATCTGAAAACTAATTGTTAGATATATGCTTATTAATAGTTTTTTTATGCTAAACTATATGAGGTATCTTGTTCAAGTTAAGTCACATATTTTAAAGATATAGTAATCATAAGTTATCATCATCTGGAAACTAATTGTTACATATTTTTATTTATGCCTCCATTCTAGTAAGTTTTTTTAAAGATTGTCGCTTTAAATTGGACCGGTTGATAGAGTTATGAATCAAAGAAACGTCACCCACAAGAAGCACAAAAACTTTAAACCTTGGCTAAACAGACAAAAACATCAAAAACTTCAATTATTCTCTTCGCATATTAACCAACTACTTACAAAATTGACTTTGGGATTAGGCCAGGATGCAAATCAATTCAATCTTTAACATTTTATCACCTAAAGAAAAGAAAGTCTTCTTGGATGTCATGGAGCTCACTCCAAAGGTTCAAAATCATTATATAAAGAAGATCCGATTCAATCTTTAACTATAAAATCCAAAAGAACCTTGTTCTTCGGGCTAAACAGCCATTTTCATATCTATTTTCTTGTGAGGATCATAGCCTATGAGCTCAAAATCAGCCGCGACAAAAGAATCTATGTGTTTCTTCTCTGGATTTATCTTCAAAACCTGTAAAGAGCCCAAAGATAAATAAGGCTATAGCTGGAACGAACTATTGGAAGATTATGCATTCATCAAACTCTAACAAGATTAAGAATCATCGATCATGTGTCCCATATACTCACAGGAAAAGGCTTTGGTGGGTTCTCAAGTTGCTCTTGCAGAGGCCTGACATGGTTTTTGTAAACATGAGCATCTCCAATCACATGGATAAAATCACCAGCAACAAGATCTGCATGGTACCGAGATAATATCAATAGATGAAGGATTCAAAATTTTAAAAAAATGCTCTTTCTGTAGTGAAATTTGAACGTACCACAGACGTGAGCGAGGATGCATGTAAGAAGGGAGTATGAGGCAATGTTAAACGGTACACCAAGACCCATATCGGCTGAGCGCTGATACATTTGACATGAAAGCTCTCCATTTGCAACATAGAATTGTGCAAACATGTGGCATGGAGGAAGTGCCATCAGCTTAAGATCAGGAGGATTCCAAGCCGACATTATAATCCGTCGATCATCAGGATTGTTCTTGATCTTGTTAATTACATCTAACAGCTGATCAAATCCTTGGCCTGTATAATCAGCATGCATATCTGTGTACCTGCAGAAAGAGGTTAACGAAATGGCTAAACAGAGAAATATGTTTTTTTGCAAAAAACTCAGAAAAGCCAAGAGATAACAGAGAAGCTACTGACTTGGCACCAAAGTGTCTCCACTGAAATCCATAAATGGGTCCAAGGTCACCTTCCTCTCTCTCAGTCAGTCCAATACTGAAATTTAAATTTTTCAATTTATCAGTGTGACGGCCACAAAGTTTCCGACTTTTAAAAGAAAAACGTCGTTAGAATTTACCCATCAAGATAAGTTCTTGACGCATTTCCATCCCAGATATGGATACCCTTAACTTGAAGTACCTGCCACTTACACAAGCTTCTCAGGAAAACAATAGATTGTTCATTCGCATACGCACCAAAATGTGGCTCAACCGCGGTGCTTTAAGGAATGAAGATGATGATACAAGATCTGTTTTTCTTACCTTTGCATTGGTTGAACCGCTTATAAACCATAGAAGTTCCTCAACAACACCTCTCCAGAAAACTCTCTGCAGATAAAATGCAAACAGATCTTGTAAGCTTGAATATGCAGGGAAGACAAAAGGAAAACTCTTTTGAAACATGAAAAGTCAATGTAAAGAGGTAAGCATACCTTTGTCGTCAGAAGTGGAAAACTCCTGCGCAAATTGAACAAAGATGTGGCGATTAGTTAACCTTAATAAGCAAACCAGAACAAGACATTCGGATACATATATTAAGAGGTAGTACAGCACCTGGCAACCAAATTTGGATAATGTACCAGTCCCTGTCCTATCGTTCTTTAAGTTTCCATTTGCGATGATCTCTTCCACAAGATTCAAGTAGAGAAACTCCTCATGCCGGTCAAAAATCTTCTTAGGAAGGAAAAATGAAAACTTCTTCCAATCAACTTGAAGGGCCTTTGACGCATCCCTCTCGTCAGTAGGAACTCTTCACACGAACATAAGTCGTGAAGGAAAATCGAAGTCCATTTTCACATATTGGAAAAGACGAACACCAAGGCTGATATGCGGAAGTGTCAATCGCGGGAATAAATGTATCACAGTCAATACTTGTATCAATCTCAGTTATGTGGATGGCTTCACAGCTCGGTCCGTTCAGCGATTCCCTACATTACAAAAAAAACCGTCAACACAATCAAATAAGAAGTTAATCACGAGAAAGAAAAAAAAGAGGAGTCTTAGAGTAAAGAACACACACCTCAATATCTCACCACCTCCTATTACAAACACCTTTTCAATGGACAGACGATACGGAGGTGCAGCTAATAAATCTAGAGCAGAATCAATGCTACTGCAAGTTACGACATTCTCTGTGTTGGCTATATCGAAACCGCTTGAACGGGTTAAGACAACGTTGAGGCGACCAGAGAGTGGCTTAAACTTTGTGGGAATAGACTCCCACGTTTTCCTACCCATTACAACAGCGTTCTTCTTGGCGGAATCCAAAGTGGTCAGAGTTAAATCCTTGAAGAATTTGAGATCAGCAGGCAATTTCCAGGGAAGCTTTCCGTCTTTACCGATCCCCATTTCCTTGGTCGCAGCTACCACAACTTGGTAAGTTCTCTGAGGCTCTGAAGCCATGGTCACATGTCCACTGAGACTGCTTGCCATGGTCAAGATCGGAGCCTTTAGTATGTTTGCCAATGGTGATAGCTTGGGAGAAAATTTACAGAGCCCCCTTTGAGACAAAGGCAGCAAAGCCTGAGAATTGAACACAAACAGAAGTTGAGAAGATCAACAAGCTATAAAATTGCAACAGAATCTCTGAGGAAATACATAAACGAACAACCTAATGCAATCACAAGATCACATCTTTCAAGACAAACTACTTCATTCGAAAGGGAACCAAGTAAATTTTCACCTCCAAGGACTTATTTAACTCTAACTCTAACGACATAGGGAAATAGAACAAAAGCAAGTAAAATGCGGCAAGAGTCAAGTTCATCACTGACCGATTTAAACGCAAAAGGTAGAATCTTTGTGGGATTGTGCAAACACCTAAAAAGAGAAACCGATAGTTTCAGACAAAAATCACAGGATTTCAAAAGCGAAATCAGTTACAAGCGGGGAAAGCTTCTTCTTGCACCTGTTAAGAACAATGAGAGGGAGAAGAAAAGATTAAAAGCTCAATACCAAACTAAAGTGTCCGTAAAAATGGGATAAGTCAGCTAATGATTTCCCATAACTAACTTCATTGGATTTCACCAGCTTCAATCCGCATTCAGAGTGAATCTACACATTCATAAATTGCAAAAAGACGCTAAATCGACACAAAAACAAACTCAGCATTCAAATTTGATTTTACACGGCCGAGACAGAATCACTAAAAAAACCTGAGATTCAGAGAAGAGATTTGAAATCTGAGATTGAGACGGTGTATAGAGAGTGAAACGCCGCGTCTTTGCCGCTCAGGGCTTTCGGAGAGGATACAAACGGCGGGAGACGACGGCTAGTCGCTAACTCACGCGTTCGGTGATTTAATGGACTCAAAACATTAAAAGATTGGGCCTTAAATGGGCTTAAAATAGGCCCTTTTATTGATAACTTTATTAGAACAGTAAAATTGGATTCAAACGGTTGTTGCTTTACCATGATGGATAAACGATTTCAATGTTTTTTTTTTTTTTTTTTGGGTTAAAAAACGATTTCAATGTTAAGTTTCTTACCATCGAATAATGAATATTTAAATATTTTTAGATTGTTTGTCATATGTATCATTTTGGCTTGTTGTACAATGTGAAAGACCAGCTTTATTTAAACTTATAATTCTTTTGATGAACCTATATAATTGTGAATGATATAAGAATAAGAACAATGGTAGTTCTTATAAGAACTCTTAATATATATTAAACAAATAAAAATTATTATAATAATGAATAAAGTTTTTAAGAACTTAAGAAAAACACTCAAAAGTTCTTAAATAAGATACTTTCTTAAGTTTTTAAGAACCAGTTCATTATTATAATAATTTTTATTTATTTAATATATATTAAAAGTTCTTATATGAACTACCATTGTTCTTGCTCTAAGTGAACAAAGAAACAATTATGTATCTCAGCACCGTCTATGGGGAATATCGGCATGTGGTCATGGGATATATTATTTACAAATATGAAATTTGTGTGTATATTTTCCATTATTTATTTTAAATAATAAGATTCTTTGTGATTGTTATAATAAACGATAAAAACAAAAATTCATTTTTCTTTGGAGTTTCTATTGTTTCTTATAAACCAAATTCACTGTATGTATTTAATTTCGGTAGATAATCTTACAACAGAACACTACAAAATAACAATATCCTGAGAACCTTTGGTTGACATCAAGATTTGTTAACATCGACAAAATGTTGAAGTAGTGGGATGCACTTCGCCTAATACATAGACATGCTGTTCTCTTCTATTCATATTTAATTTATTTACTTACAAACAATTGGTTTATAACTCTGTTTATTAATTTAATGGAATTCTAACTTTTCTTAAAAGTATTTTTGTATATATTCAAAAGCCTAGGACCCTGTCAATATATAGATTGTTAGAATCAGAACTAAATAGTTGTCTACATGTTTTCAACTTGTTTCAAATGAGCCTCTCCATTATCTTCAACCTCCCTTACCCTTCCTCAAACACTCTTCTCCAATAAGGTAAATAAAAAACTCTCTCAATTTATCTCTCTTGCTTTCTCATCTGTGGATCCTAAAGCACTTTTTTCATCTGTAGATTCATCTGATCATTTCTCATACAATTGGATATAAACAACCTTTTTTAAAACAAAAAAATGATCTTCACAATATTGTCTTGGTAGGAATCCGATTGCCGTGTGAAACAGAGTGCTTTAAAACCCATCTAACCATGGCTGAGACCAAACCTGGTTAGTCGTGATTTCATATTTGCCTGAATTCATGCAACTATTTACTAAGAGTACTAATGCAACAAATTGAATGTGTTAATATCAGAGATAGAGATGTCGGAGGAGGAGAGGAAGATAGTGAAGATGTGTTCGCTGAAGAAGAAAGCCATAAGCGCATCGAATAGATTCAAGAACTCATTCAAGAAAAAGGGTCGAAGAAGCAGCAGCAGAGTCATGTCCGTTCCGATTGAGGACGACATAGACGCAGAAGACCTTCAAGCTCTTGATGCTTTCCGTCAAGCTCTTGTCCTTGACGAGCTCTTACCCTCCAAACTCGATGATCTCCACATGATGCTTCGGTATACACTTTTTTTTTTTTTTTTATCATTACCATTCAATCTCTCTTAATTTCTTACCACAATCATGAGAGTAATTGCGTGACCAATCATGAGATTAGGAACCCGATAAGCTTGGACTAGGGCTTCCTGGGAAAAATTTAGTTCAAACTGGATATAAATACCTGACCATAACTCGATCAGACAATAAGTATTATTTTAAGATAGAATGTTTGTGTATAAAAAAGACGCAATGTTTATACAAATTCAAATTTTTAATTATTTTTTTGTTCTTAATCATTTACATATGCAATTAATTTTATTTCAAAAAGTACTTTTATAATTAAAATCTTAATTTTAATTTTTCTAGAACAATCGATTATTTGATTATAGGGCAAAATTCTAAGCAAACTAAAAATATAATGCGATAGAAATTTTATCAAGAGTCTTTCCTACCATCATTAGTTTGTTTTTTGTTCCCAACATTTTAGACCAATGATATAGGTTGGGCTTGGATCCATAGCATAGTTTTAAGAGGTGGATAAAGAGACAAACCACTAGGCGCTGTTAGTCAACCCCTCCGTTTGGGTTAGTTTGGGACTTTAGAATCTCTTATATTTTAATCAAAATTAAAGATTTGATACATTATAACAAGTCTTAAAATTAGTTAAGAAAATGAAAAAAAAAAAACAGAGTTGGTATATCCTCTATTTTTTTTTAATCGATTTCATGATCCCTCTTAATTGATCTTGTTTTCATGATCAGAAACGTCCAAAAGATTTAAATTTTTATATTGAACATAAAACAGGTTCTTGAGGGCAAGGAAGTTTGACATTGAGAAAGCTAAGCAAATGTGGAGTGACATGATTCAATGGAGGAAAGATTTCGGTGCTGACACAATCATCGAGGTGAATCTATTTCCTAAAACCTCGGAGCATTTTGGACCCAACTCCCATCTCATATTGGTCAACATTAATCTTGAAAAGTTCTATAATGTATGTTTCTAATTATGATGAAGGATTTTGAGTTTGAAGAGATCGATGATGTCATGAAGCATTACCCTCAAGGCTATCATGGAGTAGACAAGGAAGGCAGGCCGGTTTATATTGAGAGATTAGGTCAAATCGATGCTAACAAGCTGCTTCAAGTGACTACGATGGACCGGTACGTGAAATATCACGTGAAAGAGTTCGAGAAGACATTCAAGATCAAGTTCCCTTCTTGTTCGGTCGCTGCCAATAAGCACATTGATCAGAGCACAACTATTCTTGACGTGCAAGGCGTTGTATGTATACGATATATTCATCCTTCGTGTCTTTAAATTCAAAAGGTCAATATTTCTATCGTCTAAAAATATATATATATGTGTGTTTTTCGAGTGATTAGGGGCTCAAGAACTTCAGCAAATCCGCGAGAGAACTTCTTCAGAGGCTTCTCAAGATTGACAATGAAAACTACCCTGAGGTATATATATATATAATTTGATCAATCATCACAATCTCATATTTACAAAGATCATGCTGCTACTTTAGATTTCGATTGTTTCAAACGCTAATTTATACCCTTGTTCTTTATTTTGCTTACATGTGGACAAATTTCAAAAAGAGTTCATTTTTCTTTTAAAAAAAGTAAAACATTTTCATCTTTCTATATATAAAGGGCCCTTTCTCTAAATTATTTTTAGGTTTACAATTAGCAAAATATTTTTTTCTTATTGAAAATGCTAAAGATCAAGTATTTATTTGGAAAAAAAGTACGTACATACGAAAAGGAAAAGAACAAACAATCCAAGTCTGAGTTTTGAGTTTTTCTGTAGACATTGAACCGGATGTTCATCATCAATGCTGGTTCTGGGTTCCGGCTCTTGTGGAGCTCAGTTAAATCATTTCTTGATCCCAAGACCACAGCAAAGATTCATGTTCTTGGGAACAAATATCATAGCAAATTGCTCGAAGTCATCGATGCAAGGTAAGAGCACACGTCTCGTAAATCATTAGTGATATGTTCTGCTCTGCTTTTGGAACTCGAATTTTCATTAGATGTTTTTTTTTTTGTAAACAGTGATTTGCCAGAGTTCTTTGGAGGCGCTTGCACTTGTGAGGACAAAGGAGGTTGTATGCGCTCTGACAAAGGTCCATGGAATGATCCCGAGGTTCTCAAGGTAATTAACAATAAAAAAATACAATTATTTTATAGTTAGGAACTGAATTTCTCAAGTTAAACTATTTTCTTGAATCTCATACATACAAATTAAAAAAAAAAAAATATGTATTTTAATGGAAACAGATGGCTATAAACCGCGAAGCAAAGTGCTCACCGATTTCAGAAGACGAACACAAGCATGTAGACCAAGGAAGATCAACTTCAGTTCCGGAGGTAAGTTAATGAACAATAATATATCTTGAATCAAATAATTAGAATTCTAGGGTAATTAAGCTTAATTATACTGAGATTCTCCATCAACGCCGCAGACTCTTGAGAGAAACAAGAAGGAAAGGGATGAAGACAATGCGAATGAGAAGCAAATTACAACCATTGACAAGTCCATTGATATGGCATGGCCTGCAAAAACTCAGAAAGCCGAAAACTTTCCAATCTCTAAAGGTATGTTTATATACACTCACATTTTTAGCTCATTTAAATATTCTGCACGCACAAATTAAAGTTAAAGTTTCTCTAGGGCTAGAGTGTTACGTGAGGAAGGGGGCACCAAAGAAAGGGGATGGATTACTTGTGGGAGGAGTCTTGGCCTTTGTGATGGGCATTGTTGCAATGGTTAGGCTATCAAAAGACGTTCCACGCAAACTCACCGAGGCTGCTTTATATGGAAACTCGGTTTGTTATGAGGAATCTATGTCCAAGCAAAATCAAGCTCAATTTGCAGCGCCGGTCTCGAGCTCTGAGTATATGTTGATGGTGAAACGTATGGCTGAGTTGGAAGACAAGTGCATGTTCCTTGACTTGAAACCGGCTAATGTTGAATCTGAAAAAGAGGAGAAACTTCAGGCCGCGCTTGACCGTGTTCAAGCACTTGAGCAAGAGTTGACTGAGACCAAGAAGGTAAAACAAGCCTTAAACTAGTGCAAATGTTAGAAAGCCTTTTAACAAAAAAAAAACTAGTAGAAATGTTCAGAAAAAACAATCTGAGTCTTAACCTAAAAATCTAATATTTCGGATTAATTATTTTTTTCGGTTTAGGCTTTGGAAGAAGCTCTTGTGAGCCAGAAGGAGATTTTGGCATACATTGAGAAAAAGAAGAAGAAGAAGAAGCTGGTAAGAACAAAACGTTCATAAATTAAACATGAATTAATATTTAACTTCCGACATTATTGTTTCTGTTCCTAATAACAGTGTTAACATTTTTCCAGTTTTTCGGGTTCTAAATTGGCGAAAGGAAAGAAGGTGAGATCATTAAGCAGGAGGCTGAATCAAACTTGTTTGTGATTTTCTTTTTCAAATGAGGAATAGATTCATCTTAAAAGCAACAGACTTGTACATTTTATCTGAAGTGAAACTATTTGTGTCTTTTTGCTTGTGACATTGTTTGTGTGTGTGTTTTTCAATTTCTCCTTGACATTTCTCGTGATTTTACCCACCAGATCAAAAGGATAATATACGTTTGATTGGATTTGTATTATATCAACCGTCTGTAACATACTAAGTCCCATAAATTATACTTCGATAAACTGAAATGTGATGGAGTTTTGGATTATTATCCGATCATCTTAAACAGAAATATAAGTAGGGTTTGTTGTTTGGTACTTTGGTCATGTGATTGCAAAAGATAGAACACAAATTTGATTTTTGTTTTCCTTTTTTTGCCTTTGTCTTCATTACTTCCTTTGGTCCTCTCTCTTTCGTTGTCTTTCTTTTGGTAGACCCACCAAAGATTATATGTACCTTACATGATATTTACGGATCATATTTTTCTCGCAACAATATATTTTTCCTTTATTTTTTTTATACAATATTTATATTTATTTATAACAAGGAAAACACCATGTCCGTCGATATATGAAATTAGATATCAACTAATTTTGTTGCCGAACGAATTTGTTTTCGACCAACAACATTAAAAGGAGATAAAAGGAAAGACGTGTTGATATATCAGCCAAATCAATGGACGTTCTCTGCAATTTTCGCTCTCTCTCCCAGCTTTTTACGTTAATTATTAGAGATTTTGATTGTTAGCGAAGTAAGACATAGGAGTTACAAATTTAAAACACAGAGGATCGATCACATGAATGCTTCAGACTTACATAATTGTTTCCATCAAAGGCCAAAAGGTGTTCTACTGTTCTACTAAGGTCAGTAGCCACTGTGAAAATAATAATTGTACTTACGGGATTAAAAATATTCAATTTTAAACGTAAATTCAAAATTGTAATCAAGTGAACCGTGAACGTGTAGTAATTGGACACACATGTACTTTTTCTCATATTCTTTTTGAGGATTTCGGGGAGACGTTTGTCAAATCTAGAATAACATCAATATCATCAATGATAATGCAAAGACTAATTAACATCACTTGAGAGTAGCGGATAACTTTATATCGGTTAATATTCTGAATAAGAATTTGTGCTAGTGAAAATACGAAGAAATTTTCCATCGACAAAAAAAGAATTTGTTATAAATTTATCATTTGTTTGAGAATTTAGATGTTACATATACGTTTTATTTCATATATATCAACGCGAAAAAAATTCAACAAATTAAGGATCGCGAGTGGAAAATTTTATATCAGATTCGATTTCGGAGTAATTTGTTAGTTCTTATATCAAACAAGACAATATTGATGACATGTAGTGATTATAGTATAAAAGGGAAAATGTTTTTTAAAAAATTGCTTCTTTTTCGTTGTTGCGATTTCAAAATTTAAGATAAATTTAAAAGTAATTTATTCTGTGTTTGGATTTATTTACAAATAGACTAAAAAGCATTTAGAGTGAATGTGTTTGGTGAAATTCATGCATCGTTTTTGGGAAGTGGGCTGGATCAGTGAGTGGATCTCTTCCACACTTTCCCAAAATATTAAATTTAAAAAAGAAATAAGGGTAATGATTTTGTTCGTCATTGAGTTTTGTAAGACAACTTTTAGAGATTAAAAAAAAAAAACAATCGTGATTAAGACGGTGGAAATACAAGTAATTAGCATATGCTTTGAGAACCTGCCATCATCCTTCAAAACACTACTATCAGCATCTGAATAATTGATTAACTCTTTTTTTTTTTTTTTTTAATATGGAGCATAATTATAAGAAGAATAAAAAGTAGGAAAAAATAAGTTGGGGGAAGAATAAGAAAAGAAACAGCTGTGTTGAGTCTGGAGACTTCTCTTCCCAACCTCACATGTCCCTCTCACCTTTTCTTCTTCTGCTGCCTACTTACCATGTTCTCATTTTTACTCTAAGCACAGATTCCTTTCTGTTTCTAATCTCTTTTTATTTAGTGTTGGTGGTATTTAATTTTATAAATAAATGTGTTTTCCGTTTCAAAAAAAAAAAAACTAAATGTGTTTCATAGATTGTTCAGACATATTCTAGCTTCAAGGAGTTTTTTTTTAGTAAAAAAATAGTACATTCTACGAATATTATATTATTAATTTTTCCCTTTATTTGTCGTTACATGAATGTGGGATTTTACTTAAGAAAATTCAACCAATGACTAAATTGATCGTTTTTTTCCCTCAACTTAATTTTTACTTTTATGGATAGAAAAAGAAAAGACAAAACAAAGAAAAGTTTTCATCTGCATTCTTAACTGTAAAAGAATTTTTTTTTTTTTTTTTTTTGCTTTCCTCTTAAGAAATCACAGTTAATATTGAAACTTTTTTAGTTTTTGTGTGAGCTTTACTACATATACAGTTCCTAAAATTTGAACGGTCAATATGTGTGATTTTGGTTTCCTAAAAACATAAACAAATTATACTTTCCAGTTGCATAGATCCAAAGTGGTGTTTAACGCACTGGGTATATTAGAAGCTAACCTATACTAAGATTCAAACTAATAAATGAACAAACAATTTTTTTTCAACTGATATATCTTTTTGGAATTGAGTTAAAACATGATTCAAGTATTTATCATTGGTGAAGAAGTTTAATATCTTGATCTATCTATTTTTCAATTGTTTGATCTATCTTGTCTTTTAAATTTCACACTTCCATTGCATTAAAGGAAGAGTATGCATTTTATTTAAAAAGATCAATCTAGGAAGTTTTTCTTTTTGACATGAGTTTTAAATCTTAAGTATGCGTAAATTAAAATTTTGATAAATAAAGAAGTACTCCCTCTGTTTCTTAAAGAAAGTCTTTTTAGAATTTTTACACATATTAAGAAAACACATTAAAACTTGATAATAAATGTATTATTTTCTGTGATTAACAATTTCCTATAAATTTAAACCAATAGTAATTCAATAAATTCAATTACTTTTATTGAAATTTATAATTTATCATTATTAACTCATAAAAAGTGCATAGAAAACCTAAAACTACTATCTATTTGAAACAATTTTTTTTTCTAAAAAGTCTTTCTTTAAGAAACAGAGAGAGTATTAAACACACAAAATTTATTCAAATATATATATATATATTTTTTTTTTTTTAAATGAGAGTTTTCATCAATTTTGGAATCCCTAATAAATGCATGATTTATAATATCTAATTATTTAATGAATGATTTGGCAAAATTAAAGACATAATGATAAAATATTGAATAATTATTTTTAGAAGCACCGTTTTAAAGAAAAGTTCCTAAAAACATATATGCAAAATCACACGTCAACCAATATATTTTTTGTGTGTTGATGATTTTCTTGTATTTCTCTTGAACCTCTCTTTCATATATACCAAAAAGATTGAATTATAAAATAATGAATTGATAGATTAATATTTTGGAAATATGTATTGCCGATTAATGTAGATACTCCTTTAAAAACCTTTTTTAAAGGGTAGGGAAAAAATGTTTCCAAAAAGAAGTAAGGAAAAAAATAAAAAATAAATAAAGAATCTTCTTCCCGAATAGAATCCAAACAAATGTTTGGCTTCTCGTCAAGTTGCACAAACACTTTTCTTGAATTTTCACTTCTATAAATTCATTCTCCTAAATCATTCAGAGCCCCCTTCTCTCCTTCGCTCTCTTTCTCTCTCTCTCCCCCCTATCGAAGATATCGCCTTCCTTCTTCTCCTCCTGATTTCATTTTTCTTCCAAGATTCATTAGAAAGTTCTCAGCTTTTGTGAGAATAATCTATCAAAGAATTCGAAAAACCATTGATGCTTAATCAGCAGTTCTTGGTGTTTGAGACACATGTCTCCGATTATACTCAGTGAGATCTTCCTCTCTGGGTTTATGTTAAACTCCACAATCAGGCGCAGGACCCATCTCGTTCAATCTTTCTCTGTCGTCTTCCTTTACTGGCTTTACTACGTCTCGTGATTTCTGAATTTCTCCAATTTTAATCTTCCATATATATATATTATATACGCATAATTAAAACCCTTGTTTTTTTTTCTTAAAAAATCTTTCTTTTGTTTCTTCTTCGTGTTCGTCATCGGTCTGGGTCCTGTCCTGTTTTTAATTTCTCCTTAAAATAAAACCCATTTTCAATACTATTTTTTATTATCTCTCTTCTCGTAAAAAAGGCTTCTTTGTTTGTTTGTGTGTTGCTGAATGGAATCGTCGTCGTCGGGAACAACTTCTTCGACGATTCAAACGTCGTCGGGGTCGGAGGAGAATCTCATGGAACAGAGGAAACGGAAGAGGATGCTCTCTAACCGTGAATCAGCGAGGAGTTCGAGGATGAAGAAACAGAAGCTCCTCGACGATCTAACGGCTCAGGTTAACCAGCTTAAAAAGGAGAACAGCGTGATCGTGACAAGTGTCAGCATCACGACGCAGCACTACCTCACCGTCGAAGCAGAGAACTCTGTTCTCAGAGCTCAGCTCGACGAACTCAGCCACAGGCTCGATTCTCTCAACGACATCATCGATTTCCTCGACAATACCAACGGGATTTGTTCGAACCCTCTGCCTGGTCCCGAGTCTGACGATTTCCTCGTCAATCAGATGAATATGAACATGTTTTATATGAACCAGCCTCTCATGGCGTCTTCTGATGCGTTACTGTATTAGAAATGTGGACCTGAAAACCTTGAAATTACAAAATGGGGCCGTTTTTTTGTCTGATTGTCCAAAGAGAAAATGAGAGAGAGATATGTATAAATGGGTATGTATGTTGTTTGATTGTTCATTTTTTTTGTTTTTGGCTTTGTTCCGACTTTGGCGTTAGGTTTTAAAAGCATAGTTATGAGTGTGTTTGTAATAAAAGCTCTGTTGCCGCATGAGTACAAAGTGTTTTCTTAATACTGTAGTCTGCTTTTAAGTACTTTAATCCCATTTTTTATATATATAGTTATATTGAGTGTTAATAGTAAATGACTTCAAACTGTCATGATTAAAGTAAACAATTAATTGGTAAATATCTTACTAAAAAGTGGTAAGGTTTTAGCGGGTGTAGACCGAAATATCGCTTGCATTCTTTGAATGATCATGTAATCAAATAAAATAGCGTATACTGTACATTTTTGTGCGTGTCTGTGTGGCTATGTTCTTGTCCTGTCAAGCGGGTTATGCGCCTACAAGGCTACAACTCTCTCACATACGCATATTAACATATAGAAAGAGTGCAAGTGATATTTTGTGTAATCATGTCATTAATGTACAAAAGCGTGGTTATCTCCATGTCAACTTATAGATTTGGACACTCATAAGAAGACTTACAAAATTTACAACTTTTAAGAATATAGATGACTTGAGGGTTGTTAGGTTTATGCTGCATATTGATCATATATATGATAATATTTTGGTGGTGTTGAATTGATGAAAGAAGAGATATATAGTTTTTTTAAGCAGTGCAAAAAAATAGAAAACATGCAAGGGTGTTTCATAGAATAATTTTAATGGATGGAGATCACTCAAATCTAAGGGTGAATATAATTTGGGAGGATTTGATGTCTACTAGACTTATAGGTGAAATCCTAGCATCGTGTATTCTTTGCTTTTACACATCTCATCTTTTCATATTGATTTTCTTATCTCGAATTTTGTATTTTAATTTTTAATTTCAAAGTTCGACATACTGTATCACCAATAGAGCCATACACAAGTACATCAGAAAATAATGGTTATATTACATCGTGAGTCATATAATGGGGAATCCTATTCTACCCTTTTCCTGGCAGTATTATACTTTAAGATGCTGCGTAGTTTGTTTTATATCCATTGATCACGGATGGTTCATTCATGAATATTACAAATAGAAGCCTCTTTTCATTTTTATATAAAGGAGTCTCCTATTTGATAATTGCAATATTTCGTACCTTTGTTTCAAGTTTAGTATTCCTTCTTGAGAGTATCGTGCATGTGTCGAGACTCGAGAGATTAAAAAAAAAGGCATCTTATGTGTGTGTTTTCATCTAGGCTTTTGATAACATTTGTTTTTTGTTTGAACAATAGGCTTTTGATAACATTGAGAATATACGTAATTACTTACTTAGTTTTTGTTGTTTTCGAAGATAACAAAAGACCCAAAACGTAAGTTAAGTAAAGGAGTTAGTTGAGAAAATGATTTTCCCAACAGTATAGTAGTATACTAGATCTACATCTATGTAATATCTTCTTTTTGGTACATCTTTATTTCTGTATAAAAACGTGAATGAAATATCAGTATAGTATTGAATCTGATTGGAAAAATCTGCATGTAGCTTCTTTCTCAAATTTTTTTTTTTTTATGAATAAACTAATAATAAGGGTTTATTACAAAAACTATGTGATTGTGTATGTTTACGAAATTATGATTGTGTATGTTAAAAAAATTTAAAAATTAATTCCATGTGTATATTATATGAATGATACGTTATTATATGATTATAGCGTAAAATTACATTTTATGTAAATTGATATTGTTGCTAATAAACATTTCCCATGTGTTTATATAGCAAATTCACCTTTTTATAATAGCGATTATTGAAGATTATAAAACATAATAATTAAGAAGTAGCAATCAATTATGGCAAAACTGTCATGTGAAGGGAACAATATTTGCCGGTACTTGACCTAAAAACACATGATGACTTAATAGTAGATCTCCTAATTAAATGATTTTATAACATTCTTTCGCTTAGATCTACCTGAACAAATATAATCAATTCTTAAATCTTACTAATTGATAATCAATTGGTTTATGATACACAGTATACACTACCATGCTATCGATCTAACGAATATAATGGTTTTTGTTCACGTAGATCTAAAAAACTACAAAGATTTCTTTGCTAGATGTATAGAATCTAAAATTGGTTTTTGTATACAATATCATCCTATACATCTAATAACTTATAGAAAATGATTAATAATTAAAAAAGACGCATACTTACCTCGACTCTCGAGAATGCGTAGCTTCGATTCGATACTATATATTTTCTGTCTTTAGAATTGTATGTTATATGAGCTAAATTAAATGCATTGATCAATTTGTAAATAGTAACCGTAAATTATATCATAAAGTCAGTTCAGTTTTTTTTGTTTTTTTATCATAAAGTATCTAAATATATACTTTTAAGCTCCTTTTAATATCACAAGTATGTTTTTTTTTAATCTGATATTCAATCCAACCAATTCGCTACAGAGGCATTTGAAAGAAAACTCCATATAGCCTCGTTACTTTAAAGCCCTAACATTATAGAGCTTCAGTTCCACTATGTATCGATCATAATTATATTCGATGGGTCAAATTATAATTTGTCAAACAGCTTCATTTTCATCTACATTATATATAAATATAAAATAACCAAATGTTTTACACGAATGTCTCCTGATACCCTTGAAGATTCCGTCAGTTTGAAAGATATATGCTTTGATTAGGATATAAGAAATTAAAAGATCAGAAAGAAAAGAAGAGCTTTGGACAAACGATTAGACAAAAAGGAGGAAACAAAACCCCCCAAAAATAAAGCGATGATTAAAAACGTTTCTAGTTGTTATAGGCTTAAGCTCACACATGTTTTGTCAGCTAGTCTCATATTTGTCTTTGCATTCCCACGTACATGCAAGGGATTATATAATTAATGTTGTCCAAATCATAATTTGTCGTTATCTAAATTAGTATGTTAAATTGGAGCAGAAATGCCATCAGAGATCCGTATGTGACTTTTCCAATTTTGATTAGGCCTCTTTATTTATTTATTTTGGTCAAACCAATTGACCAAAATTTCAATCATGTTACAAAGGTGATTTAAAAGAAAACTAATCGATGTTTGATACAAAAAAAAAAAACTAATCGATCAATTTTAAAATTTAAATGTTTAATTATGTGAATCAAACAAATATTATACCGCTTGATACCTTTTTACAAAATAGAATTAAACCATATTTATTAATTAAATTTAATTCATAAATTTGAAATTGAAAATTTATTTATCATATAACTATATATATTATTTAATTTACATAATGTAAGAAATAAACAACCGTACTAGGAGGGACCACAGTCCACAGTGTTCTTAAAAGCCTCCAAAAATAAAAGACAACCAGCCAATAATGGGAAGAAGTCGGTGCTTTTTGTATAAAGGGTTCAAAGCAATTAAAAGAGGGCAAATCTAGACTTTGGCAAACACATATACTTGTTAAAGTTAAATGAATATTTACTTTTACAAATTTAATGTTGGAAACATCAAACATCGATGATGATGAATTGGCGCATAGCATGAAAATTCTTAGATCGTAAACAAAAAAACACAGGAAGAAAAAAAAAACAATAAGCAAAAAAGGAGACATTGGCTTATACGTACTATAGTTCTCATTTCAAGTCCATTAGCATTGGCATATATGTTGGAAAAAAAATGAAAAAGCTCCAAACATTTCCATGACGAGACAATAAAAGCAGAGGCGGCTAAGTTATATAGTCCATTCCAAATCAATCCCAATTGAATTATATTCTAGTTTACTTGTGAAATTTACATTTAAAATTGTACAAGGAAGTCAAAAGTCATAGCCGACGATACGCGCAGTTGAATTTTCCTTTACATGTGTAATTGTTTATGCTTCATCGAACATCAACAGATGTTTGGGCCTTCGAACATAGTTTCAGAATAATTTTAGTTCTAAGGTTGAATGAAACTCGAAAGTTCAAACTTCACACCCGAGTATTTATACACTAACTTAGAATTGAGGAATCAAATATTATTTGGAAAAACTTTATGCTACAAGTACGGAAGTACACATAAATGAGTAGAACCTGAAATCGAATTCTGAGCTCTCCTACTTAAAAGGATAAACCCCTATAAGCAGCCTTTAAAACCTAGACTAGAAGACGCATGTTAAAGTAAAGCTAATTAATTGAAAGGCCCAACTTCAAATAAGGAAAGCACAAATATTATAGAGCCTCAAAACTCAAAACATAATGCGGATCTACAACATGCTTGATTGACTTTAATGTATGGGCCATCTCAAAGTTTAAGCCTATAACAATTTCTTTTTGTCAAATGTAAAGCCTGAGCTTATAGACTGTCATTATCAACCGAGACACTGTTTGTTCCATATGTCGGAGAAAAATACACTTCAAGTCAGTGTTAGACAGTGGACTAGGAATCAAGACTAGGTCCAAGCCATCACCGATAACGTGACTCCTAGCTAGGGATGCTCTCAAATGCTCAGGCACTAAGAAGATTGCAGCGGTTGAGTTCGCTAGAGTTTTGGATAGCCAAAATTCTGTATTCTCTCACTTGACATATCCCTTTGGTCAAAAATAGTCTTGTTATCCTTTGGTAAAGAGATCTTTATCTTTGATGTTTCAGAGGGCGTGAAAGCTAACCATCCCAAAATCACATATGCGGACCTATACCAGGTGATTTCGAAATTTAGCTTCAAGTATCACTATTACCATGACCCTGTTCGTTTGGTGAGGATGATGAGATTTCCAGAAGCAGCGTCTGAACGCAATACTTGGACGCAGCAACCAGACATAAAAACGTTTTCGCCAAAAACGTAAAATTACGGTTTCTCGCAAAAACGTAAAATCACGTTTTCCGCCAAAAACTTAAAATCACGTTTTCCGCCAAAAAACGTAAAATCACGTTTTTCCGCAAAAAAAGTAAAAGTAAAATTTTGTTTTCATGTCAAAAATGTAAAATCTCGAGAGACAGAGAGATTGAAAAAGATTTGTTGGCGACGAGAATTTAGGTTTAGAAATTAAAGGTAAAATTTTGTAATTGTTTAATAAAAATAAGGGTATTTTCGACTTTTATTATTTTGGATGAGTTTATTGTAGCTAGACGCACCAAATTAACTCATCCAGAAATCCTGATTTTTTTGAATGAGTTTTGGAAACTCATCAGGATACAGATTTCAGTTCATGCTCTTAATTAGCACTAAACGAACATCAACCTGCATCTGCATCCAGATAACGCGTCCAACTCACCAAACGAACAAAGTCTATGAGATTCCTAGCAGAGAGTTAAAGACTGAAAGAAATCCGTTATTATTGGGCAGCCATATCATTGCCAAATGTCCTTGTTGCTTTTTCTGCTGTTTCCTTTTGAAGTTCTCTGAAACTGTATACTGCTCATGTCTCATAAAATCGTCTTAGGTTTGCTAGGCTTGGTTGATGGTTGAGCTGTGTAATTTTGGTCTCAGAGGAATGGCAATTTGTTTTCACAGGAGATGTTGCTGAATGATGACTGTGATTTGGTTTATTACTGGAAATATAGATGGACTATTTTGTTCAAGTAGAACGTTTATCTCTTGCAGTAGAAACTTAATTCAAGTAAAAATAATATACACTGAAAAAATTCAAATGTACAAGAAGGAGACTGGAACTACATGTTAATCTATTTTCCATGCTAGGATTATATGCTTCATGACCGACCAGGAAATCTGCCTACTGTATATCTGACATTTAGTTCGTGGCAATGCCAAGAGTTTTGTATAAACTTTTGAGTTAGATTCTTTAAATTATTTTTATTCACTTATAACATTGACTGGATAGATATCACATGTCTATCGTCTCTATATGTTCTCTAGTACTGTTTGCATTCTTGTTTGTACAGTTTTTATTTGGTCTTATAATTTATGTATATTCGTAAGAGAATTTTACAAGATTGATAATGGCAATCAAGTTTTGGATCTGAATAATTTACTTTTAAGTCATTTGTTTCAACTTGCTGGTGTGGTAGCATTGGAAGCTAGTGGTGGACCTCGCATCAGCTTCGTTTCTGGGTCAAAAGTATATTTTCTCCTTTTGTTTTCTTTTTCTTCTTTTTGTTTTAGACATTATAACAACTTACGAGTTAAACTGCGAGTGGTGGACCTGAGTTCTGACATTACCACCCATTGTCCTCTTTTTATGTTTTTAACTGCAATTTGACAAGTTCAATTTTTGGTGACAGGTTGAATATGCATTCATAAGAGACTACGCGACGGAGTTTTATGCTGACGATATAGTAATGGATAAAACAGGAACCATAGGAGCTTTGGCACTCCCCGAACCACATCTGTTTGCGCTTTCTCGGCCTCACCCGTTTCCAATCCAAAAGACGGACGTAATGCTTTTGTCTAGAAACTTAAATCTTGGGGATACTGTCTTTCCCCAAGATTGAAGATGAACGTTGACACAGTTGAGTTATACAGAATTAGAGCTTTTTCTGTGGGTGATCTTGTTGTCCATGGAAGATGGCTAGGTAAAATTACTCATACTGGGTTGAGTATTTTAATGAAATTAAGAGACGGGTCATATGTTAGAGGGGTTGTCCCCGATGATCTGGAAGACATGATGTGATATATAAAAAGACTGCAGAACCAGGAGTTGGTTATCCAACAAAAGGTTGATTTCCTTCGACTAAGATGGTTCCCTAAAGGTTGAGGGGCTGAACCACCACCACCTGAAGTGCTTGATGCAACCGACATGAGACTGTTTTCCTTCTATATTTTCGATGGGTAGTTGGGTTATATCTCTTGAACAAATTTTGCACGTATTGTTGAAAACAATTTGCTATTTTGCTATTGTCTCTTGATGATCATTAAAAGTTCAAACTGCAAAATATTTCTATAAATTAATAACACTATAAAATAAATAATACGAGGAAGAGAGTCTGGTACTAAACTTGAGGAAGAGAGTCTTACCAGTACTAAACTAATTAACTCACCCTTGATCTCGCTGAGAATGAACCAGCTATGACGATGATTGGAGGGCATCGGTAACCATAGGCACACGTAGAGGCTCGCCTCTGTGGCTCCGATCTCGGACCGGACAGCGAAGATCTCTGGAGATGAGAGAAGAGAGTACAAGTTCTTGGAGATCAAACAGAGGGAACGATAATAAGATTTCGGACTAAGCAACTCACGATTATATCGTCTGGAACTGATGAAAACGATGACAGAGGAGGAGGGGGAGCTGTTGTAGGATTCACCATCTTCTTTTTCTTACGAGGCAGAGCTACTGTAGGGTTTTAGGGTCTCTGTTTCTTCAACAACAAGTTTATAGAAGTTAAGACTAAAGATGATACCATTATGGTGATTAATTGGGTTATGATTATTGTCTTTCTCCAAATCAAACGATGAAGCCCCTCATATTAAATAATCAAGCCCACTAACTTCTATGGGCCTTCAAAGAATTTAGCCGGTCCAACAGGTTTACACTATATTGTGATGATTTTTTTTTTATCGTCTATATTGTGATGATTTAAAGGTACGTAACCTGTACTACTACTAGCTTAGTAAGATATTTGTGACAAATCAAAACTGAAACTCAGAATCGTGAGAGTACGGTCATCATCCACTACATCATCTTATTTTAAGTGAAACCATACGATAATACGTCGATAATTAATTATAGTGACGAATCAGTCCATTAAAGCAAAGTTTAAACAACTTTGTTCTCTTTCCATGATCTCACTTAATCAGCAATCCATTTAAGTTATTTATAGTGACGAATCAGTTCATCAAAGCAAAGTTTAAACGAAACAACCTTCTCTGTTCCATAATCTCAATCAGCAATCCATTCAAGTTAGACACCTTGCAGATATAGATATATATATATGGTTATTTATATATCTATTGAGTTGGTTATATTTAGCGATTCCTCTTGATTGGAGATAGAATAAGAATATAACTTTGACCGATATTGGATATCTAGTCTTCAAAGATCCTTCCATTATGAATTTATGATGGTTTGGTAATTGAGTTATGATTGTTGTTTTTCTACAAATTAAACAATGAATCAGTCCACTCATATTAAATAATCAAGCCACTAACTTCTTTAGACTTATTGTGGCCAACAACAGGAAAGTGGTCTCTTTTCAACTTTTTCTCCAATCCCACCATTTTCATGAACAATTAATAATTAAAACCAAAAAGCATTAAGAGATTTTTGAATTATTTAGATGATTCATAAATTAAATTTGTCATGGTATCTTTATTTATGTATATAATTTTGGTGCAATCTCATTCTAAACACAAATTAATCTCTAAAGGTATTGTAAATTAAAACCTAAATAACTTTTGTTTATTTAAAGCGACCGAGTTAACTTGTAATGGTGTTATTTCCTTAGAGATTATATATAGTGATAAACCTAACGCATGGGCTTCTCTTTTTTGATAAGGTGTGTCTAAATCCACAAGATATAGCTTAATAGCGCATCAAACACTTTCATTAACTTTGCTATTCCATATATAGAGAAAAATTGAAAGGAGAAGGAGATGGGTTTATTGCCATTGGTGAAGAAACTAGGTTTCATCTTTCTTCTTGTATCAGCTTCAGAGTTTGCTCTCTCTTCTTCAGGTTTGTTTCGTATCTCTCTCTCTCTCTCTCTCTCTACATATATATCCTTTTGCAGCTTTTCTCCGCAACTTCATGTGCCTATTACTTGCTCAGTCTTTTAGAAAGTAGGATTATATAAAGTTTAGAACTTGTGCTGCACATGTGCTTTTCTAATGGCCAATTTTTAGACATAGTATATATGTTAGCAATATATGGAGTGATTAAATCTTGGATATGAAGAACAAGCAAATCTCTCTTTTTTTTGTAGGCCGACCATCTGTTCTGATATATAGCCAAGACGATAATCATGAGGTTAGTCGTTTTGACCTCAAAAAATTGCCAACTAAGCTGCGTTGTATATTTATATAGTTATTATTTGTAAAGTAAAATAATTTTATTTTTAATAATTAATTAGATGATCTCAGATTCTCAGTAATAATTGGAATGATTGGTGAATAAATATGTTATATACGTGGACAGGTTGTGGAAAGAAGGATGCATGAACATGAAAGAATACTGAGAATGAATTCAAGAGACTATGGTCAGTTCAGTCCTAAACCAAAGCTCGTGAGGCCTCCTTCCAAGCTCATTCCCAACTGATCATCATATCATGGATCGACTATATATATATATATATATATAGATGCCGACTTTATGAGATATATATACCTAAAGACTAACATTGCAATAAGTTTGAATGATAATCCAGTTATGAGTTATCATTCATATAAGTTTGAAGATATGTTATCTAGTAAACGATTTTATATATAGTCTTTGCTAATAGGAGTGTGAGTTTGGTGAATAATGCATGTCATTTCATCACTACAGTAGTATATGGTTTTGTTATCAAGCAATTAATGGATGATAAGGCATTAATGAGCTTTATTCATTTACTACTGAAAAAAATAAGGAGCTTATCGTCTTCAGTTTTTTTTTATAATGGATTAATATATGTATATATATATATATGGTCGAAAATCAGTATTTTAATAGATAGTGGATAAATTCTGAAACGTATACAGATTGTGTATGTGCATCCCCTAAAATAAAAATAAAAAATTGGAAAAATAAAATAAATATTCGCTCGTGTCTACCTCAAAACGAACATATATAATAAAACATACCGCATGCGTCTGATCACAGGAAACCAGGAGTAATGTTCATCTCAAATTTCATTTCCCATATTGTGTTTGGTCTCAATGACCTAACCTCACTTATATTTTCTTACACAAAAGAATTTCTTTATACAAATATTTCTAAAACATTATCTCTTGAGACTGATCATAACATCACTCACACCTACTCTTTATTCCTCTCCACTGCTTTCTTCTTCAAGCTACAAAATCATGTACCAGTTGTGAAGAGCTTATCCGGTTCTGGCGACTCCCAGGGTTAACATACTCCAATTCAGCTCCCGGGATGACATTTTCGTAAATATCCACCCCGGGATAGCTGTTGTACGCCTCACTAGACATAACAACATTATCATTTCCTTGAGAATTTTGAAGTCCTAGAGTTAAAGACACACCACCACCACCACCACCACCACCAAATCTTGACACCTCAGCCACATGATACCTAGGCTCAGCCGTCGACACGAACCGCCCACCATCCATTTGATCCCCCTGGACCATGCCGCAAGTTTCCACAACATATCCATGTCCATGGTCCGGTTTGGTCCGGTCTTGTGAAAACTCTTGAGCTCGATCTTCATCAGCAGCAGCAGCAGGTCCCATCTCAGACATCTTTGGTGTATTTTCAGAGGACGAGTTGGAATCATTCTCTGTGAATTCCTCCTTATATATTTCCTCCACCATCGGCTTCCATAAACGCACACGCGCATTAATAAACCAGTTTGAAACCTATTACAAACATAAAAAACCAACCAATTCATAAATAAATAAAACTATGAAGACAATCTTCAAATAAAAGCATTTGGTACCTGACCACGGCTCAACCCTGTTTGTCTTGCTAGCATGATCTTGTCGGAATCCTTTGGGTAACTGTTCATGTTTCCAAACAGCAATCAGCATTATTTAACGAAGAATCTATGGGAGAAAAAATTCAAGAAAGATACTTACGGGTGAAGAAAATGCTCGAAGAGCCAAGCACGGAGAATCAAAACAGAGTTTTCAGGTAGACCGCGTTGAGGCCTCCAAGCCTGAGGCTGCATGAAACCTCTCTGTTGTCTCAAATGTTGATCAACGTACTTGAGACGGCTTATTATCCTAACTCTGTTCCCATCTGGCCCATCTTGTTCCCCGAGGCATTTTCGCGTCACGAGGATTTGTCCGGATATCGCATCTCTTAGGCTACGGAAATGGCGCGAAATGGTTTGAAGAGCGAGTGCTGTGTATGGCTTAGCCGCTCCATAACCTGCTATCACGTCGAAGGAGGATACAACTATCTGCATCTGCTGGTAATATTGCTTATATCTTCTATCCACCTTTTACCAAAATCAAATACAAAAAGCCAACATAATTACATACCAAAAATGATTCAACAAAAAGCTCCATATCCTATTATAACATGTAAATGCAAAAGTAAACAAAGGATCGAAGCCTATCGCATGATCAAAAGAAAAAGGTATCAAAGTCATTACCTCATCCAACATTGACAAGAGTTTTGTCAACTTGCTCTGCATTTCTTGTCTCTCCGATTGAGAGATTTCAGCGGGAGCATTCGTGCTCGAGTCTTGAAGGTTCTGATCCGGTTCTTGAGGGTTCTCGTTGTTCTTATCTCCATCTGCCTGGGATTGCTTCAGAGCTTTCCTTACACTAACAGCCTCATCTAGTAGCTGTTGAGCCGCCTTGAGATACTTTGAGTTGGGAATTGTTCTCACAACATCCAAGTTCTGATTCCCGCCCGGAAAGCTCTGCGTTGCATACTCATTGCCTCTAAAATGCTCGGCTCTTGGCGCCATGCTTTGATGAATTCCAGGGAGAATCTGTGAACCGAGGCTAAGGGACAATCCCTGACCGGTCTGATGAACTCCCGTAGCGCCTGCCATCGAGCTCATTTGCTGGAAACCGTTCCTGTCGCTCGCTTGATCTCTCCAAGAACCGAAATCTTGAATGTCCTGCATTTGCGAAACTCCGCCAAATCTGGACAATACTTGCCTCTCTTGTGAGGATAAGACATTGTTAGCTTCAGTTCTCTCTCTACCGGCTAATTCCTCTGAGTAAGAAACGGTAGGATTCATGTGGATCGTTGCATTTCCGGGAAGAAACCGAGTTTCCGGATAATTCTCCATCGAAATGTATCAATGGAGTGTCTTTCTTGGATCAGTTGAGTTCCATAGTCCCTTGTCCTGTGATTAGTCTCATAGAAGCCGTAGCCTGGAACCTTCAGATCAAACACAAACTTGAGTTTTTTTTTTTTTATCATTCTTTAAAACGGATCCGTTAAAACTTTCCGTCTAGCTATAATAACTTATCTAATGGAGGAAATGTTTGAAATTAAAAAAAGATTCAAAACAATTGAAACAGAGCAGGGTCCATACTCCATGGTATTGCAAAATACATGAAGATTCATCATGGCTTGAATTTATGGCTATGCATGCAATCATGGAGATGTAAGCAACATCCAGAGAAAAACAAAAAAAACAGGAGTTGAAAGAGAAATAAAGAAAGATTATAAAATTTACCTGGATATACTCTGCTGCTTTGTTGAAGAAGATAAGCCAAATCTTAGAAGGAAATTAAAAAAAAAAAAAAATGATGATCCCAAAATTACAAATGTGAAAGATTTTGTTGCTTTCTCCCAAAAAAAATCAAGAGAAAGGAATCAAAGGTTACGCCTTTTTCTCTTGTTTTTTTTCTTCTTCCAATGGTATATAATTTGAATCCATCATCTCATCAATGTCACACGTGAAAGACCCATATCATCATTCTCTCCCTAAGAAAGAAAGCAAATAAAAACTTTTTATTTCTTATTTAATAGTATAAAATAAGAGGAAAAAAAGATATCAAATAAAAACTTTTGTTTTCTGAAGAATCTTGCTTCAGAAAGCCATAATCTGGTTGGTGCTTGAACTTCCTGCTTCTTGCTTGTTGATTCTTGGAATCAAGTCATTGGTAAAGAGAAGAAAATTATTGCGAAAATGTTATAAATGTATGGTTAAGGAGTTTCTATCCTTAACAACCAGTTGGTCGACCTAAACCCCTCTCTTCATCTTTCTCCTAATCCTAAACCTAATCCTAATCCTAATCCTAATCCTTATCTCTCTCTGTCTCCAGAAAACGAATTGATTAAATCAATAACCACCATACAATCACATTCTGCAACTTTATTTACCCTTTTATTTAAGTTGAAAAGTATAAAGAATCGAAGAAGCTACTAATTTTTTCAAAACTGAAGAAACACCTTTTCATCTCTAGTTTTGGTTCTTGAATTGAAATATATCTATTTCAAATTTTCAATATAAATAATTTAAAACTGTCGTATGCTTTTTCTAACTTATATCGAATTTAGCGGATTTGTAGAGAGTATATCGAATTTTGATTGATTGATAAAGTAACATCACAAATTATTTTCTAAATTATCGTTAGAAACGTGTACATGACTAATGCATATTCGGTATTTTGGCATTAGCTACTTTACTTTTTTAAGTAATAAAAACATTATGGTTTCTTCTTCCTTGTCTTTATATTCTATATCCTTTTTGATATATATTTTTTTGATATTTGAAAGTACATTCGTGGACTGTGCTAGTCCAGAGGCGCTAAATAGTTGCATACAACTATCAAAAGAAATAAAGGGTCCCAAGGCAAGAAATAACAAACACAACTTTTTTCTTATTTATTAATTTCGTAAAGACCATAAGTGCCCGTTTTCCCCCACTGAGTTTTGTCCTTTTCTGGGAACACTTGTAGGTATTTATGGATTGGTATTTTTGATTTCAAATGTTTTCTAATTTTAGCATTCACTTTCTTGCTTGACAGAAATCTATACTCTATATATCCCTAACTTGGTAAAAAAACTAAAATCTCTTTAGCTCTTTTTATCATGGAAATGATTTGATGTAATTAAAAAAGTTACAATACTAACTAGAGGCCGACAGATCTAGTTAGTTCTGAAACTTGAGAGCATCAACAGTAACACACAAAAAAAAAAGAGGATGTCTCGTAATGAAAAAGGAACTTGAGGGTGGATTTATGAAGAAACATAAACTAGTAGAGTTGTAGAGTAGTAATAGGGGAAGAGTTGCCTGAATTGGGACAGATGTTGCAGCGAGAGTGTCAGAGTCAGAGGTGAGGTAATAATACGAACAATGAACATTTCTCAAGGGAGAGAGAGAGAGATAATCTAATGGGGGATACGAAGCGAGAGATTTTGTTGGGCCAAGAGAGCTGTAATGTCCCAAGCTTTTTTGCTCTCAGACGTGTGTGCCTTTGTCATTCTACGGTTCAATTAGTATTATTTTTTTCAGGTAATCGCGACGGTTTAAATATATAGGAAAGGCCTTTGGACCTTTCTCTTTCATGGTGAATGAGTGTTAATATAATTTTCTAAATAATAATTTGCTATGCTGCTTTCTTTCATCATATGGTTTAGAGCTAGACTAAGTTCTTCCATTACCTTGCCTACCCCAAGGCTATCCTACCAGTAGGTACTTGCCTTCTGCCCTAGCTTTCCAACAAGCAGTCAACCTGCCCGCCTATCTTATTTAGGACATTCCTACCTCTAGGTTATAATGATGAGCCTTTGAGATGTCAACAAGACCAGGCGTACTGCACCCGAGCCTCAGGATTTCTCGCTTTACAGCACTTCTTGGTGACCCCGTATCGAATAAAAGAAATAAAGGAATCACTCTCGATGTAGGATATCTTGAAAGTAAAGTCAAATCTCGAATAGCACAAGCACAGACATCAAAGCTGCTGTTGGCCCGTGCGATTGCTCGTATCGCGTCTGGAATGTCTGCGGAATCGTCCATTTCCCCGGTTGCCTTAGACCCTCATAAGTAAACTTGAGGGTGGATTTCCGCGTCTGGAATGTCTGCGGAATCGTCCATATCCAACTTATAGGTGGTGTTTGTTTGAAGTTTTTTTTTTTTTTTAATTCTATAATTTATCCTTTTGATTTATTTTGTTATGTTATTTTCAAAGTTGTAATGTATATTAGAACACCATAGTTTTTTTTACGCCTTTTACTATTATTATAGTAATTTTCGCAAAATTTGAGAAGGAGTACTTATGGCATAATAGATAAGACTGTTGATTTTCATTGAGAAGATTTTGGGATCGAATCCCCTTAGATGTGATTTAAAAGTATTTTGTTTGGTTCGCATTTAATGCCAAATGAAACAAAATTTAATAGGTACTAAAATTTTAAAATTTTTTCTTAAATAAACTAAAACTCACATGAGCAAAATGTGAAAAGAATAAAAACGGTCAGAGTTCTTTCGTTTTTTTCCACAACTTGTTTAATTCCCACTAACTCATAAAGTTAAAGACTCGTATTTATAGCTTATGTTTCTTTCTTTAGTCCGGAATTTTTAAAGTTTAATAAATGAGTTTTATCTCTATACCTTATATTAATTTTGGTTAATTTCAACTTATTGAGATTTTGATCGATTTTGATACATGATTGCAATTCGATATCACTATGAAAAATATTATAAATCAATATTAGACCACACATCTAAAAAAAAATTTACGGGGATCTGCACATCCTCTCTGAGGCGTATATGAAACGATATTCATCAAACTTGTTGGATGATGCAAAAATTATAATTTGACTTTTCACTAAGAATGAATTCTTGTGATTGAAAATTGATGAATGACAAATAGTACCCCTTGTATCTATTTCATCTATGCGGACTTTTTGCCTATCCCACAAGTATGTGTACAGCTTGATAAATTGAAAGGGTTATTTTTTGGAGAAATTAAAGAAATTAAGGTGTAAAATATATTTACCATTTAACTAATTATGAATGGATTAATACTAACATGAATGTAATAAATTTAAATTTGTTATTTCACTAATCAGAAATTTGGAATTTTGACTCACATCAGAAATTCAAATTTGAAGTCTAAATTTACATATAAAATATTTAAAACTATCAATGGTATCTGCTTCTCATTTAATGTGTAGAAAATTGCAGAAAAGAGCGAATATCACATATTTTTAGAAAGAATAGTCAAGAAGTATTCATGGTCTAATGGTTAAAATGATTGACTTTTAATGAGAAGATTGTGGGTTCGAGTCTTGGTGGATGCAAAACAAATTTTTAAAAATTAAATAAAATTAATTTTTAAAAATTAAATAAAAATGACAGGTGGCAAGCTCTTGTGTGATGACGTGGCACTCCCAGGAGAGTTCCCTTCTACTTTTATATAGTAGACTAGATTTTTAATTCGCGCTACGCGCGGATCTATGTTAATAATTTGGTTAATTTTGGATTAATAAATTAGCAAACTCATAAAGGATTTACAGAAATGATCTTTTATAAAATAAATTGTATATAAAATACGATGTGTTGTTTTTTCCTATTGTATTTGTTTATAAGATAATAAAATTTTTTAATTAAAAAAATAATAAATCAATAAATGTTTACCCAATTACATAGCTAATTTATTTTAAATACTAATATGTTTTATCAATACGTTTGAATTATATGTTATGTGTGTATAAATATGAATATACAAAAATTGTTTGACATTTAAAAAAAAACTTAAGCTTTTTTAATAGATACTTATATTGAATATTTTCAACATATTTTCTTTTTTGTTTTGTTAAAAATCGGATAACGCTGACAATATAAAAAACATTGGTCTTTTAGTTCCTAATATGCATATTTAGATTTTTTACAATTGTATTTGTGACAATTGACGAAATGATTGAGATTTCGTGAACAACGAAAAGCTGATATTGCTTTGTTAGGAAGTTACAATGATTATGTAAGGCAATATTTTGCTTCTCTATTTGATCTTCCACAAGTTTTATATTATACTGTAGTCACTTTGTTTCATATTATAAATAGTTTTACAAATATATTTTTGTTTCAAAATATAAGTTGCTTTAATTTTCTTTACAACTTTTACTTTTATTGACGTGTAACCAATTACATTCTACAACTTTTTATGATTTTTTGAAATATATTTAACATATTTATTAAATAATTATTTTTAAACAAAAAGTAATCTTCTTAATTTTACCAAAACCACTTATATTATGAAAATAGGGAGTATCATTCTATATTTGTATCATTCATATGAGTTTTATTTGTAACATTTTATTAGATGATTTTTTTTCAAAGTTTTATGAAGGTATGTAGTCTTCAAATAATTTATCATTGTACTAACTTATACTTTCTCTATATTTTTTTCTTCTTCTTCTCCACTTCTCATGTTTTTCTCTTTCTTTTCGTCATTGTTTTTGTCATTCGTCTTCTTAATTTTTTATTTTTTATTTTTATTAGTCTTTGTCTACATTTTTTTTTTCGTCTTTTCCGACTTTTTCCTTATCGTCTTATTCTCTTTTCTCTTCTTTATCTTTAACTTTTTTCTCATCGTTTTTATTTTTTATCGGCTTTGTCTTTGTCTTCTTTTTCTTCTTCTAATTGGCGAATAAAAAGAAAGAGAAACTGTGAATGCTAAGTATAATCATAACAAATTTTTTTTACCTATTTCCTAATGTTTAGTCTAAAATTATACTATCCCTTCAGAATAGCTTAAACCTTTATTTTTAATAACATCTCTATAAATATATCTTTCCATTTTTAATGTATATTTATTTTAAATTTAAAAATTATATCTATTTAGAAATTTAAAATTCAAGTAACTTGAAAAATATTAAATGGCAACTTCCTTGAGACCATAAGATTTTTTTCAATATAACATGCTTGTATTTTTGACACATTATTTAAATAACAAATTAGAAATTTTGAAAATATCTTAACCTCTGAATTGTTTTTTTTAGTTGCTAAAACAAAGAAAAAAATAAAAATAAACATTTGTGCTAGTGAGCGATACATTGTTTCTTCATAAGCTTTGTTTAAATATTTAGAGTATCAATCACCAACAATGGTGATAAGATACCTACAACCAATGTCGTTTCCTCTGACCATCTCACCAATCTCTCTGACCAAATATTAATATATTTTTAAGACATAATTTTTATTTTATATTGTTAAATATTATTTTCATATTTTCTACTCTTAATATTGATTTCCATTTAATTTTGACATATACTATTTATTGTTGGTATTAACGTTTTCTTAAGATTTAATATATTTTTTATTTTTTTGTAAGTTAATTTTTTATGTTAATTTTCTAAAATTTTGCATAGAGTCCCAAAGATTTTGATCAAGAAATAATGAAAAAAAGTTTCAGTAGTACATATAAAGCCACTAAACATGGTCAGCAAGACTATCATAGATCATACTTGTAATCTTTCTATATATGTTCAACTTCTAAAAATATACGCAATATTATTCTGAAAATTCACAAATACACTACTTCGAGATACTTAATAAATGGTATATCATACGTGGATTCATCCATCTATGGTCATTCACCAGAATTGCAAAGAAAACAAACGAATCATAATTTTTATCAAACATTAATGGGTTGTATAACTCTTTCATCAACACCATTCGTACTTCACAATCTTCAAGAATATATTCCAGAACTAAAACAATTGTTAAACCCCATTCAGAAGTTATTAACCCTAATAACAGTGGTTTGGCCAGCAAAACCCAAAAATCAAAACTATGAACCTAAAGTGGATGTAGCTTATTGCGACAAAAATGCAAATCTAATCTCTTAAAAAGTCTAGACGAAAAATAAGATCATTTTTTTAAATTAGGCTTTTGCTATTAATTTCTGTTGTATTTTGAAAAATATGATTTTGATATTTAAAAAAATAATAAAGAAAATACTGACATTTGTAATATACAATAGCGCGGATTAACACTATTAAATATGATTTTGATATTTAAAATAATAATAAAAAATACTGACATTTTTAATATATACTTAGCATAAGTATCAAGTTAAATTCATTTTTGATTTTTTAATTAAGTATTTTACCTTAATTTTCATTTTATTTTGTGAAATACGATTTTCATATTTTGTATATTCTTAATATTGATTTCTATTTAATTTTAACACATACTATTTTTTGTAGGTATTAATATTTTTTAAGACATGTTAATTAGTTTTTTATGTTAATTCTCCAAAATTTAGTATAGATATTAAGTTAATTTAATTTTTTGATGATTTTTGATTTTTAATTAATTTTTTAACCCTAAATTTCATTTTATATTGTTAAAATCGATTTTTATATTTTTATTTTAATATTGATTTCTATTTTCTTAATATTGACATATACTATTTATTGTTGGTATTAACATTTCCTTAAGATTTACCATCCTTTTTATTTTTTTTGTTAGTTAGTTTTTATGTTAATTTTCTAAAATTTAGCTTAGATATTAAGTTATGTTCCATTTTTTGGTCTGTTTTTTTTTATTTTCATTTTATTTTTTGAAATATGATTTTCATATTTTTTTTATTCTTAATATTGATTTCTATCTAGTTTTAGCATATACTATTTTTTGTAGGTATTAATATATTTTTAAGACATGATTTTTATTTTATATTATTAAATATTATTTTCATATTTTCTACTCTTAATATTGATTTCCATTTAATTTTGACATATACTATTTATTTTTGGTATTAACGCTTTCTTAAGATTTAATATCTTTTTTATTTTGTGTAAGTTAGTTTTTATGTTAATTTTCTAAAATTTTGCATAGATATCAAGTTATTTTCCTTTTTTTGCTCTGTTTTTTGTTTTTTTAAATTTAAGATCATATTTATTATTTTATGTTTAATAATATGATGATTTGGACCAATAAAAATTGTTAATCATATTTAACATTTTTGTGTTTAATGAAAACGCTGATTTGGACCAATGATATCGAGTTTCTTCGTCTTATGTGGACGCTCTCAATGGCATAATGCATCAACTTTTATATATTTTTTTAAATTAGACTTTTGCTATTTATTTCTGTTGTATTTTGAAAAATATGATTTTGATATATAAAAAATTAATAAAAATATACTGACATTTATAATATACAATAGCGCGGATTAACACTATTAAATATGATTTTGATATTTAAAAAAATAATAAAAAATACTGACATTTTTAATATATACTTAGCCTAGATATCAAGTTAAATTCATTTTTTGATTTTTTAATTAGGTATTTTACCTTAATTTTCATTTGATTTTGTGAAATACGATTTTCATATTTTTTATATTCTTAATATTGATTTCTATTTAATTTTAACATATACTATTTTTTGTAGGTATTAATATTTTTTAAGACATAATTTCCTATTTTATATTGTTAAATATTATTTTCATTTTTTCTACTCTTAATATTGATTTCCATTTAATTTTGAGATATACTATTTATTGTTAGTATTAACATTTCCTTAAGATTTACCATCCTTTTTATTTTTTTTGTTAGTTAGGTTATATGTTAATTTTCTAAAATTTAGCTTAGATATTAAGTTATGTTCCATTTTTTGGTCTGTTTTTTGTTTATTTTCATTTTATTTTGTGAAATACGATTTTCATATTTTTTTTATTTTTAATATTGATTTCTATCTAGTTTTAGCATATACTATTTTTTGTAGGTATTAATATATTTTTAAGACATAATTTTTATTTTATATTGTTAAATATTATTTTCATATTTTCTACTCTTAATATTGATTTCCATTTAATTTTGACATATACTATTTATTGTTGGTATTAAGTTTTCTTAAGATTTAATATCTTTTTTATTTTTTTGTAAGTTAGTTTTTTATGTTAATTTTCAAAAATTTTGCATAGATATCAAGTTATTTTCTTTTTTTTGGTCTGTTTTTGTTTTTTTAAATTGAAGATCATATTTATTATTTTATGTCTAATAATATGATGATTTGGACCAATAAAAATTGTTAATCATATTTAACATTTTTGTGTTTAATGAAAACGCTGATTTGGACCAATGATATCGAGTTTCTTCGTCCTATGTGGACGCCATAATGCATCAACTTTTATATAGTATAGATTATCCAAAGAAAAACGTAACATCCAATTGCAGAAATTATGGGCCTGTCTTACCAGAGCCCATATTAGTAGTCATAGTACCCCTTTTCTGAAGACATAAACCATATTGATTAGAATTCACCAAACTCTCTTTTTGTCAAGATACAGAAGTCTAAACCAGCATTATTACATCAAACTCATTTCACAGAGACACAGAAGGAAAATAGCTCTTTGCTCATTACATCAACACTCCTAGTTCAAGATTTCACCTGTAATGGGTGAAACATGGTGGTTTGTAGATTGCTGTCCATTTTTGGAACCCATTACTACCATAGACTTTGGGGGAACCAAACCGGCCCTGAAAAGCATATTTTCCACTGAGTCTGTCGGTTGAGCTCCAACCGATAACCAGTACCTGCAAAAGGGACAGAGACCAGAGATAACCAAACCGTCACAAACCCAAAAGTGCGAGAACCGATTTCTTTCAAGAGTTGCGCTTCGTAGTTTTAGCGAAGATACAACAGTTTGCGATCATACAAAGCAAAACCAAGCCTCATAAAAAAACTTGCAATAGATCAAAGGGAAGATAATTGATCTTTCAATGACTACAGTGGACAATGTTAAAGGAAAACAGAGTCACTCCTTAGTGATGCATCAGGTGTAGAAACAGAAGGACTGAGAAGCAAAGAGATGAAAACAAATGTCATCAAAACCAAAGTTACTTCCAACAAGGAATAGCTCATGATGACCTTACAGGATACGGAAAAAAATTGATTAAGATGATGAAAGACAAAGAAAACGCAATCCATGGCTAGATATATCTATCTACAATTGGATGCTTCAATCTCCTTGGTTAATCACACAAACTAATCCGTTTTCTTCATAGTGACACTTGGAACTGAAGCATCTGGATATCGTCGAGACTGTTTTAGCCTTATCGAACAATCATGAATTTCACATCTAATAACCTTAAACACACACGAATATACACGCAAACAGGAAAATGAAAATAATCGAACAAAAAAGAGTTGAGGGCAGAATCATTTACTTGATCCTGTCGAATTTGAGGCTCACTCTTTTCGCATCGTCTTTCCCTGAGAGGAAGTACAAAAGCAAATTCATGTAAGCAGAGACATCGAGAATGATTGAATTTTCTGAGAAGTGAAGGAGGTAGAGGAGAAGAGACGAACCTTGCAGTGGGTCATAAAACCCTAAAACCTCGATTTGTTTGCCGTCCCTCCGAGATTTGTCATCGGCGGCAACTACACGAAAGAAGGGTCGATTCTTACAGCCGAAACGCGCGAGCCTGATCTTCACCGCCATTTCTGCTGCACTCTGCTTGAAAAATTGATGACACGGGTAAGGTTTTTAAGCTGGGTTTTGGCTTCTCAGACTCACCAGTCACCACCCCTATCCGCATTCTATAACTTCGCAACGTTCTATAGTTACGTCAATGTACTACGTGTCGTTTAATTTCCTAGGAAACGGCATGTCATCATACTTGTTCCTTTACGTGGCTCTTCTCACCTCACCACTCTTCCTTCGCTCTAAAGGTGAAATTGTAATCCGGCCTCTAAGATTCAACTATTTTGATTTTAAGGCCCAAATAAACTGATATGGATTCGTTAAATACTGTATATATATATAAAAATAAAGTTAAAGAAAACTACATTAATGTGATATATTTAAAAAAGACATATGGTAAACATAAGATTTAATTTTATAAAATAAAGATTAGTATAATATGAATATATTCTCTAAATATTTTTGTTCGGATAAAAATATCCACAAACATCCTAATTTCTTTTCTAGATTATGTGGAAGCCATGTATGATCATGATGTATCCATATCCGGTTAGTTGTATTCGGATCCGGCATATCGGGATATCCAATTTTTTTTTGAGATATTCGATCAGTTTCTATTTCCAAATTTGAGTTTTTTAATAGAAGATATTCGAAGCTTAAGAAAATTTAATTTAATAACACCAGATAATTATTAAAATCGCTCAAGTATATATCTTATTACTAGACCGGTATGGGACAGATCAGGCACACATTGGCAGGCAGCCATAGGTTTTTAGAGGCATAAGCCATAAGGCATAATTATTTTATTTTTTTTATTATTTTTTTAGTTTATTATTATTTTTTTATTTGTTTTATTTTTTATTTTTTGTTTTTTTTTTTTTATTATTATTACTCTTCTAGCAAGCAGCATTCATAAGTTTGCCAAGCTTACAAAGATAAGCTAATTAACCACCACCAAACAAAAACCTTCTTAGTCACTGGCTCACTGCTAAAGTTTAGATATATTTCTCAAATTCTATGATTGATCTATTTAACACCAGCTTCTCCATTTGCATCAAGACATTTACTAAAGATGCTAACTCAAGATCCATAACCAGATTAATATCGCAATAACCTGTTTCTGATCAGCTACGGACAATTTCGTGACCTCTGATAAAAGATGATGTTCATGTACAATGAAAATAATCAGAGAAATCAGATTTACTTAGAACCAAAGGATAAAACAATTGAACTACCATTTACATATCAATAAACCCAGAAACTGAGAAATTCTAAAAGCGGACGCAGACTAAAATCAGCCATGACTACGGATGGTTCTTGATTATTGAAGAAATCATCGAGATCGGAACTTGGAATCGACGAATCAGCACTTGAATTTCATGCTGAGACCATGCTTACCGCGAACGCAACCAGGTTTCAAGTGGGAATACGGAGACGTCTTTGAGGTAAAGACCTTCGCGATTGCTCTCTTCCCCAATTTTCTCATCCTCTGTCTCCCCAGCTTCTTACATACGCTCCGCGGCACCAGCTCCTCGTCTAGATCATAGGAATCGTCGTATTCACTATCATCAGCACCGCGATCTTCGTCCCCGTCATCATAACACCCATCGCGATTGACACAATCCCCGTACGTAATACCAACAGAATAATGAGTAGTACCTCTACGGAGCAACACCATCCGCCGTTGAGCCCATCCGAGGTCGTTATCATCAACCTCTTCTCGAACGGCATCATCCTCATCGACATCGCCCTCATCATCGACATGGCCGTTGAGATCCAGATCCGCGGCGAGTTCACCACCGTCAGCCACATGGAGCATCTGAGGCGGCGGTGAATTGACAGATGGTGAGATAAAGGAAGCGTCGTCCAGAGATATGACGTCATCATCGGAAAGACTATCGTCGGAGAAAGAATCGTCAGAGTACTCGCCGTCTGAGGGGTTAACGACTTCCCAGAGATCAAGATCGATTTCCAGATCGTCTTCATGGTTGAGAATGAGAGGAGACATGGTGATAACCCTAGATCGCTTCGCCATTTTTCGAGTGTTCTGTTTTTTTTATATAATTTTAATTTTCAAAGACTCATAGGAGGAAGTTACCCTTTAATAGAGGCAAATACGGAGAGAACCACCGTCACCGTGTGCTATCGTGTGGCGGTTGGTAGTTAAACTGGAGAGGATACGTAATTAAAGCCAATTATTATTTGCCACGTAATCTTTCTATTGCCATGTCAGCGTGTTTTCAGAGTTGGCCCAGTAAAATTATTAAATAATACTCTTTCCGTTTTGATTTAAGTGTCGTTTTAAACTTGTTTTTTTGTTTACAAATAATTGTCGTTTTTGGATTTCAATGCAGATTTATGATAAATTTTCCAGTTTTATCCCTACTTTTCATCTTATTAATTATTCCTATCAAACAAAATAATGTTTTAATGAAGGGCAAAACAAAAAAATTAATGTTTTCTTAATCTGTGTGAAATATCATAAAACACACTTAATTAAAAACAGAGGGAGTAGAACTGTAAATCGATCGCATCCACTGATGACGAAGATATACCCTTTCCGTTTCAAACAAAAAACTAGTATCTTATTTTTTATTTTATTTTTATAAAATTTGATAAACATATAAATTTTTATCTCAACACATTTCTCATTATCTTATTTTAAAAGAATAAAATATCAAATATTTAAACAAAGAAAACTAATTTTAAAAATTACAAAATTATCAATTTTTAATAAGGGATGATAAAATATTAAAATAACAAACTCATGATGTTTTTTTTAACAACTGAATCTTATTATTAATAATTTGAAACCGAGTAATCACAATGAAACCAAAGATAAGTTTTTTTTGTTTAAAAATATTGTTGGTGAGGGAGAAGAGTCGAACTCTTGTCCTTGCTAAAATATCCGCCACTTTGCTAAAAGAAAAAAAAAAAAACTTGATACTATTTTTAAGGTTGACCAAAAAAAAAAAAACTCATGATACTGTTTCAGTGCAATAACCGTAGAAGTAATAGGTTTCAACTTTCAAGTTTGCAAATGTGATCAAAATACTGGTAATTCTTTTGAACCCAATACCAACAAAATATATCACAATCATCATATTAATATTTATTTGGTACTTAAATTAAATATCGATATCATATCACTGGTTCTTTTTGTTTTCTAGTTTTTTTTTTTCCGGCCTTTTCTAGTTTATGATATCGTAAGAAAGAGGGCCCGTTTCTTCCTCCACTCATTATTTTCATGCCCACAAGTTTTTTCCCCAAATTTTTTGTTTTCTCTCCTTTTTTTTTTTTTTTTTTTTTTTTTTGTGTGCCTTTTTTTCTTTAGCTCTTAAAGAAGATTTAAACATAAAAAATGTGAGTGAACCCCTTGTGGCTTTGGAAAAAAAAAAAGCCTGTACTAGCAGGCATTCTTTGTTTTCATCGATGAATGAATAAATTAACCCTTGAAAGGAATTCTAAATTAGGAATATTCTCGCTGGCCGAATTGGATCGATCCACATCGCAGGTGAGGGTTCCTGCAATTTCTCCCATTTCCTAAACTGCTTTTTTTCCAAGTGGTTCTCTGAATCTCTCACATCGTCGCAGAAATAGTTCTGGCCAACGAATCAGTGCATTGTTGTCACTGATTCCAAGGGGGGAGACGTCGCGAGGATATCGTTCGGCTCTGTTTCTGATTCAAAATCCAGAAACAATGGGGAGCTTGGGCACGATCCTGAGATATCCGGATGATATATACCCGCTCCTGAAGATGAAACGAGCGATCGAGAAAGCGGAGAAGCAGATCCCGCCTGAGCCACACTGGGGTTTCTGCTACTCGATGCTCCACAAGGTTTCTCGCAGCTTTTCTCTCGTCATTCAGCAGCTTGGTACCGAGCTTCGTAACGCCGTACGTTTCTTCTCTCTATCTCTCTCTGCCTCTTTCTCTCAAAACATTTGTTCGATACACGCGTGTACGTGTATTCGCGTGTGTTGGTGGTACTTGTGTGGTCAACGTGTTGGTGTGTGGAGGAAGCCAAATATCTCACAACTCACATTTATTGCGTATGTCGGCGATAATTGGCTTCATCTGTAGTATCGATTACTTTGAATGAATCCCCCTGTGTGATTATACATTCGCATCTTAAGAGTTTGTGCTACACTCTACACTTCGTTCTGCAGATTGCTATATATTGATTCTTAGATTTTCAGCTTTATTGTCCAGTTTTTGTGAGCTGCAGCAAATGCAGATTGCAATCTATTTTTTCCTATTCACGTTGATAATTGCCTCTTGTGCTATATCGTATGAGGCTTTCTCGGATCATGTAACGCATAGAAGAAGGTTTAGGTTGTATCATCAATCTAGGCGTGTCCAATCTCTGCAGCATTTCTTATTCAGTTGCCTCTTCTCTTTGTAGGTGTGTGTGTTCTACTTGGTTCTCCGAGCTCTCGATACTGTCGGTTAGTGTCTCTTGACTATGTTTCCAACATTACCTTGATTTGACGAGGCTTCTCCAAAAATATGCAAAACTTTTGTTTTTGAAATGTATTCGTGTTAGATCCATCTTCCTACTTCATGCTCCTGCGGCTTAATACCATGTCTTTTTGTACGACAGAGGATGACACAAGCATACCAACTGATGAAAAGCTTCCCATCCTGATAGCGTTCCACCAGCACATATACGATACTGAGTGGCACTATTCATGCAAGTCTGAAGAGTCTCTTTACATCTTGATCTTTCGCATACCGACTATATATGACTTTTTCGTTTACAAATTCTACTCAATTCAACTTTAGGTGGTACGAAGGAGTACAAGGTTTTAAT
Organism: Alliaria petiolata; assembly: GCA_020283515.1. NCBI lineage: Eukaryota > Viridiplantae > Streptophyta > Magnoliopsida > Brassicales > Brassicaceae > Alliaria > Alliaria petiolata. The sequence continues at coordinate 169,061,071 of JAHZTW010000001.1, read as the reverse complement.
GGACCAATTCCACCATGTTGCTGCAGCTTTTTTGGAACTTGAAAAAGGGTTCGTTCTAATATATGCATTTCTTTTCTGATTTACTGTTTGAGCTACTGAACTTACGTTATCTGCTTTCTGACAACACTAATTTGTAACTTGTACATTGGTATATGAAGGTATCAAGAGGCAATCGAGGAAATTACTAAAAGAATGGGTGCAGGAATGGCCAAGTTTATCTGCCAGGAGGTCTGTGATACAAAACATTTTCGTAGTGTGGATTTATTTTCGAGTTCTGGTGACAAGCTGGTTTGAGCGAAGACCGGTGCCTCTGTTTCTTTTAGAATCGTGAAATTATTAAGAACTGAAATGATTTGTGTACCGATCCAGTTTTCCATGCTATACGCAGGTAGAAACTGTTGATGACTACGATGAGTACTGCCACTATGTTGCTGGACTTGTGGGTTTAGGTCTGTCTAAACTCTTCCTTGCTTCAGGATCGGAAGTTTTGACTCCAGATTGGGAGCAGATTTCCAATTCAATGGGTTTATTTCTTCAGGTACAACAACGTATTATGACATGTACAATGTTTCTTCCGCCAATCTTTTGAAACCTTTGACAATTCTTATCTTCGAATAATTCATAACATTGCTCTTATTTACAGAAAACAAACATTATCAGAGATTATCTTGAGGACATTAATGAGATACCAAAGTCCCGCATGTTTTGGCCTCGCAAGATTTGGGGCAAATATGCTGGCAAGCTCGAGGTCCATGCATACCACTCTCAAGCTCTCGTCTTAGGTCTGATGTTACCCTTATTGACTATTTTCTAACAATGTTCTTCCTTTTGTTCGGTGAACTATAAATTCCAATGTAGGACTTAAAATACTAGGTGAATTCAACCAAAGCAGTGCACTGCTTGAATGACATGGTCACCAATGCATTGATGCATATTGAAGATTGCCTTAAGTACATGGCTGCGTTGCGTGATCCTTCCATATTTCGGTTCTGTGCCATCCCGCAGGTTAGAGAAATAAATATTACATATTTGTTTGTTTCCTTATCTAAAGTTAACTTTACCTTAAAGTTCTCGTTCAGAACTGTTTATATTGTTTTCCTTGTAAAATGAAACCAGTTTCAAGAATTCCTATCCATGTACACAAAATGATTACATATTCTCCTCTTTTAATGCACCTGCATTGATATAGAGTGTCTTGGAACTCAATATCGATTTGCTTGGATGTGTTTCCTTGATCAGATCATGGCGATTGGAACACTTGCATTATGCTATAACAATGTACAAGTATTTAGAGGCGTCGTGAAAATGAGGCGAGGTAAGATGTTTATCTCGAGTTTGGTTTTCTCTCCTTGTCACTGTCCCTAGCCTGAGAAAATTTTATGGGTCAATGTCTGATTTTTATTTCTGTGAAGAAAACCATTATCATTTGTAGTCAACAAGCTTGAGAACGTGTAACAAGCATTGCCATGTGAAAGCTAATATATCTTTCTACTGTTTAGGTCTAACTGCTAAAGTCATTGATCGCACGAAGACAATGGCTGATGTCTATGGTGCATTCTATGATTTTTCTTGCATGCTGAAAACAAAGGTATGTTAGTATATTTCTTCATTTGTTAGTTTGTTTTGCCACTCCCTTCTGTTCTTGGGAGAGGGAAGTATGTGTATTTTACATGGACATATATATGTGCACATAGGTCGACAAGAACGATCCAAATGCCAGTAAGACACTAAGCCGACTTGAAGCCGTTCAGAAAGTCTGCAGAGACACTGGAGTCCTTCATAAGAGGTAAAGTATTTTCTTTTGGATTTTCTCATTCTACGGGATAATCTAGATTTAGAGATTATGCCTAGCCAAAGAATCTGCTTTTGCTTTTTAAATCCAGAGGATATCACACGAAGAAACTGGTCTCGACAACCTATAATTAATCTTCCAAGTATTCAAGAACCGGATAGAATTGTCGTAATCTTTCGTTTTGGTTGGGTTTCTGATGAATCTTTGTCTCTCTTCCTTGCAGAAAATCTTATGTCGATGACAAAGGACAGTCAAATGTCTATGTAAGTTACATATTCCCCAAGCATCTCCCTTTTTAAAAAATATAAATAAATTAATACATTACTTATCATACCCTCTCGCTACCCGAAAATGCAGATCGTAATGCTTGTGATTCTACTGGCCATAGTCTTGGCGTATCTCAGAGCAAACTGAGTGATTTATAGGTTCATTCTTATTTACGCCACTCTCTTTTCTTAAAACCCAAATCCCTTATTCAAGATTGTTTCCATAACAAAGAGAGTTTAAACTTGGCTTGGTCTAAAACCATGGATTCTATTTTAGTTACTGTCTTCTCTGTCTTGTACCGTTTTTTTTTTTTTTTTTTATCTCTAGTTGGAATAAACGTCATTTTGTTCATCTATCTTTCTCCCTTTGTGTTTAAATATTTCTTCTTCTCTTTTTTTACTCAATTTAATATATATCTTTTGTATAATGGTAAGAGAGTCAAATGGTTACTGTTCTAAGATACGCTACCCCTTGGTCCATTACCATCCCGCCAAAATATGGGCCATTTTTTATGTCGGCAACACAATGTCAAATCTCTTCAAAGTTCCACGAAAAATCTCTTTTCAAAGTATATAAAAGAAAAATCAGAAATATAAGATTTTTCTAATTTTTTTAACGTTTCGCCTGTAGCACGCGGCAAGCTTTTTAAATTACTAAAACAGAACATCGTTGGCCCAATTACATCCCGTGGCAAGTTAAGAGTCTTACATTTTGTTCCCCCCAACGAATCCGCCATTGTTGTCACTGTTTCAAAAAAAAGATTGATACTTTTCCTCTGTTTCTAAATAAGCATTTTATGAAAATGGGAAGCTTGAGTACGATTCTGAGACACCCAGATGAGATATATCCGCTCTTGAAGTTGAAAATTGCGATTACGAAAGCTCAGAATCAGATCCCACTTGAGCCACACTTGGCTTTCTGCTACTCGATTCTCCAAAAAGTTTCTAAAAGCTTTTCTCTTGTTATTCAACAACTAGGCACCGAGCTTCGTAACGCCGTATGTAGGAGACTGATTTAGATTGGCCAACTAAATTTTGTTGAAAGATATTTCATGTATATAGCTATCTAAGTTACAGCAATATTTTCTTATTTTGATTTGTTTTTATTAGGTCTGTGTGTTCTACTTGATTCTCCGAGTTCTCGATACTGTTGGTTAGTGCTTCATAACTATGGTATCCAAAAATTACCTTTGATTTGATGAGTCTTCTTCTTCTCAAAATTTTTTTTATTTTTTAAAAAAAATGTATTCATGTTTTGTCTTTGATCAATATAAATCCACCTTCCTTTCTTCAGTGGATCATCTAATTTTTGTTGTTGTGACTACAGAGGATGACACAAGCATACCAATGGGGATCAAGGTTCCAATTCTTATAGCTTTCCACCGTCACATATTCGACCGTGACTGGCATTTTTCATGTAAGTAACAAGAGTCATTTTCACAACTTAATATTTCAGATGCACGAACCTTTTTTTTTTTTTTTTACTCTTTTGGTGTATAGTTTATTTCTTTTTGTTATTTTATTCTTCATTCAATTTCAGGTGGTACAAAGGAGTACAAGGTTCTAATGGACCAATTTCACCATGTTTCTGCTGCATTTCTGGAACTTGAAAAAGGGTTAGTTAGTTCGTTCTACTATTTGCTATATGCAACAACTCTGTTCTATTTTTATTAAGTTTCTTTCTTGGTCATAAATTGATTGATCTACTGAGTTTGTCGAATCTCTTTTCTGGTCATACTAATTTCATCATGTCGTCCGAACTTACACCAAGGTATCAAGAGGCTATTGAAGATATAACTAAAAGAATGGGTGCAGGAATGGCCAAATTCATTTGCAAGGAGGTTTGTGATACGAAGAATTTTTGTAAATTGTGGATTTTGTTTGTTTCATGCTTAGTTTTGTCATCAATCGTCCAAAAATCAATGCTTAGTTTTGTCATCAATCGTCCAAAAATCAATGCTTAGTTTTGTCATCAATCGTCCAAAAATCAATTATTAAGAAATGAAATGATTTGTGTACTGATCCAATTTTCCCTGTTATACGCAGGTAGAATCTGTTGATGACTACGATGAGTACTGCCACTATGTTGCTGGACTTGTGGGTTTAGGTTTGTCTAAACTCTTCCTTGCTTCAGGATCGGAGGTTTTGACTCCAGACTGGGAGCAGATTTCCAATTCAATGGGTTTATTTCTTCAGGTACAAGTTACAATTCAACGTATTATCTTGACGATTTTTATCTACGAATATATCATAACATTGGTCTTATTGGCAGAAAACAAACATTATCAGAGATTATCTTGAGGACATTAATGAGATACCAAAGTCCCGCATGTTTTGGCCTCGCAAGATTTGGGGCAAATATGCCGGCAAGCTCGAGGTGCATACATACCACCCACAAGCTCTCGTCTTAGGTCTGATGTTACCCATATTGACTATTTTCTAACAATGAGTTCTTCCTTTTTTTCGGTGAACTATAAATCCCAATGTAGGACTTAAAATACGAGGAGAATTCAACCAAAGCAGTGCACTGCTTGAATGACATGGTCACCAACGCATTGACGCATATTGAAGATTGCCTCAAGTACACGGCTGCGTTGCGTGACCCTTCCATATTTCGGTTATGTGCCATCCCTCAGGTTAGAGAAATAAATATCACATATGTGTTTGTTTTCCCTATCGAAAGTTTACTTTGCCTTAATATCGATTTGCTTGGATGTGTTTCCTTGATCAGATCATGGCGATTGGAACACTTGCATTATGTTATAACAATGTACAAGTATTTAGAGGCGTCGTGAGAATGAGGCGAGGTAAGATGTTTATCTCGATTCTCGAGTATGGTTTGCACTCCTTTTCACTGTCTCATCATCTAAATCCCAAGCCTGAGAAAATTTTGTGGGTCAATGTCTAATTTTATTTTTCACGTGAAGAAGAAAACCATTATCATTTGTAGTCAACAAGCTTGAGAACGTGTAACAAGCATTGCCATATGAAAGCTAAATATATCTTTCTATTGTTTAGGTCTAACTGCTAAAGTTATTGATCGCACAAAGACAATGGCTGATGTCTATGGTGCATTTTATGATTTTTCTTGCATGCTGAAAACAAAGGTATGCTAGTATAATACTATGTGTATGTGTATTTTTTTTCTTAGAAGAGGGATGATATTATCGACATATATATGTACATAGGTCGACAAGAACGATCCAAATGCGAGTAAGACACTAAACCGACTTGAAGCTGTTCAGAAAGTCTGCAGAGACACTGGAGTCCTTAATAAGAGGTACTGTCTTTTCTTTTGTATCTTCTCATTCTATTAGATAATATAATGATTATGCCCAGTCAAAGAATCTGCTTTTGCTTTTTTAAATCCAGAAGAATATCTCACTTAGGACCTGGTCTCGACCACCTATAATTTATCGTCCAAGTAGTCAAGAATAGGATGGAATTTATCATAATTTTTCGTTTTGGTTGGGTTTCTGATTAATCTTTGTCTCTCTTCCTTGCAGAAAATCTTATGTTATTGACAAAGGACAATCAAATGTCTATGTAAGTTAACATATTCCCCTTTTCCATAGAAGCATCTCATTTTCTTTTTTTCTTTCATTTTTAAATACGTTACTTTTATCATGCTCTTTCTCTACCCGAAAATGCAGATCGTAATGCTTGTGATTCTACTGGCCATAGTCTTGGCGTATCTCAGAGCAAACTGAGTGATTTATAGGTTCATTCTTATTTACGCCACTCTCTTTTCTCAGAAACAAATCCTTATTCAAGATTGTTTCTATAACAAGAGTTTGGTCTAAAACCATGGATTCTATTTTAGTTACTGCCTTCTTTGCCTTGTACCGTTATTTTTTGAATCTGTAGTTGGAATAATCGTCATTTTGTTCATCTATCTTTCTCCAAATAATCTTCTTAGCTTCCAAAACACCTGAAAAACACTTCAAATGCAACCTATAAATAATCTTCTACCTCGATTCTTTTGCAATTTTTTGAGAAACATATGTTATGTTATATTGCAGAAAACAAACACTATTATTAGAGATTATCTTGAGGACATTAATGAGATACCAAAATCACGCATGTTTTGGCCTCGCAAGATATGGGGGAAATATCTTAAGGACATTAATGAGCCTAATTGTCCAAAACAAATAGTATCTCTCTTCGAAGTTCAAAGTATATAAAAGAAAAATATCAGGAATTTAAAATGTAAGAAAAGACTCTTAACTTGACACTTGTATCTTTTTTTCTTAATTTTTTAACGTTTCGCGTGTAGCACGCGGAATTTAAAATGCTAAAACAGAGCATCGTTTGACCCAATTACATCGATCACCGTGTGTCAAGTTAAGAGTCTCTTAATTACATTTTTGTTCCCCAAACGAATCCACCACTATTGTTATCACTTGTTTCAAAAAAAGATAAATACTAGTACTACTTTTCCTCCGTTTCTGAATACTACTAGCATCATTCATGCAAATGGGAAGCTTGAGTACGTTTCTGAGACACCCAGATGAGATATATCCGCTCTTGAAGCTGAAAAATGCGATTACGAAAGCTCAGAATCAGATCCCACTTGAGCCACACTTGGCTTTCTGCTACTCACTGCTCCAAAAAGTTTCTAGAAGCTTTTCTCTTGTTATTCACCAGCTAGTCCCCGAGCTTCGTAACGCCGTATGTAGACTGATTTTGATTTCGACTTTGTGTTTGGCCAACTAAATTTTGTTGAAAGATATTTCCTATCTTACATTTAGTTTATAAGTTACATCAATATTTTTTCTTTTATAATTTGTTTTATTAGGTGTGTGTGTTCTACTTGATTCTCCGAGCTCTTGATACTGTTGGTGAGTGCTTCATCACTATGGTATCCAAACATTTACCTCTGATTTGACGAGTCTTCTTCTTCTCCCAATCCTTTTTTTTATCTTACAAAAACTGTATTCATGTTTTGATCAATGGCAGAATATTCTTTATGACCTAAATTTAGTATCATCTAATTTTTTGTTCTTGTTACTACAGAGGATGACACAAGCATACCAATGGAGATCAAGGTTCCAATTCTGATAGATTTTTACCGTCACATATTCGACCGTGACTGGCATTTTTCATGCAAGTAACAAGAGTCTTTTTCACATCTTAATATTTCAGATTCACGTTTTTTTTTTGTTTTTTTAACTTAATTTACGCTTCATTCAATTTCAGGTGGATCAAAGGAGTACAAGGTTCTAATGGACCAATTTCACCATGTTTCTGCAGCATTTCTGGAACTTGAAAAAGGGTTAGTTAGTTCGTTCTACTATTTTCTATATGCAACAACTCTGTTTTGTTTTTATCAAGTTTCTTTCTTGGTCATAAATTGATTGATCTACTTGAGGTTTGTCCAATCTCTTCTCTAATTTATGTTGTTTTCCTAAATTACACAAAGGTATCAAGAGATTATTGAAGATACAACTAAAAGAACGGGTGCAGGAATGGCCAAATTCATTTGCAAGGAGGTTTGTAAATTGTGGTTTTTGTTTGTTTCAAACTTTCAAGCTTAGCTTTGTCATTAATGTGTTTCAAGCTTAGGCTTTGTCATTAATGGTCCAAAATTCAATGATTTGCAAATCTGGATAATGACAACCACTTGCTTTGTTGAATGCTGAAATGATTTGTGTATTCCACAGGTAGAAACCGTTGACGATTACGATGAATACTGCCATTATGCTGCTGGACTTGTGGGTTTTGGTTTGGCAAAGCTCATCCTCGCTTCGGGATTAGAAGTATCGTTTCCAGATTGGAAGCAGATTTCATTTTCTGCTGGTTTATTTCTGCAGGTACAACAATGTATCTATGTCATTTTACAATACAATGTTTCTTCCTCAAAATCTTTTCCAACTTTTGACGAAGAAGAAACAAAAAAACTGTTACGTTATATTGCAGAAAACAAATATTATTAGAGATTACCTTGAGGACATTAATGAGATACCAAAGTCACGCATGTTTTGGCCTCGTGAGATATGGGGGAAATATGTTGACAAGCTCGAGGTGCATACATACGTACATATCACCCTCAAGCTCTCATCTAAGATCTCATGTTAAAACACAACGTGACTTCTTTTTCTTGTGTGGGTTCTTATGATAATGTAGGACTTCAAAAACGAGGAGAAGTCAACAAAAGCAGTGCAGTGTTTGAATGAGATGGTCACTAATGCATTGATTCATGTTGAAGATTCCTTGAAATCCATTTCTTCATTGCGGAATCCTGCAATAATTCACTCGTGTGCCACCCCTCAGGTTAGAGAAATGAAATTCATCCAACGTTATTTAGCTTTTCCTATCTAATCAACATTTTAATTTTCTTTAAATATCTAGTTGAGAAGTGTTTATATAAATATTTTTCTTCGAGTAGATCCTGGCGATGGGAACACTTGCATTATGTTATAACAATTTACAAGTATTTAGAGGCGTTGTGAAATTGAGGCGAGGTAAGATGTTTTTTTTTTTCTTGATTTTGGTTTTGCAATCTTGTAACACAATTACATCATTTTAAATCCTAAGGCTTAACTAGAATCAAAGGCTAAACGTTTCTGAGTTAACTCAATAAATGAGTTATGTAATAGACACTTGTATGTGAATACTAATTTAGTCATGAACTTTCTATATACATAGGTCTAATGGCTAAAATATTTGATCGCTCAAAGACAATGGATGATGTCTATGGTGCATTCTATGATTTTTCTTGCATGCTAGAAGCAAAGGTATATTCTATTTTAGTATATTTCCTGTTTTATTGTTAGTATTAGAAAATGAAATTGTTGTTCAAAAAAAAAAAATGAAATTATGTGTTATTTTGTAATAGGTTGACAAGAATGATCCAAATGCCATGACAATACTAAACCGACTTGAAACCATCAAGAAAGTCTGCAGAGAAAATGGAGTTTCTCACAAGAGGTAACACTTTTTTTTTTACTTGGTTTCTTCTTCTTCCATTAATTGAAAGAATATGCAAAGTCATTTAACCATTCTTGTCATTTACCACGAGGATTATACTCTTTGCGTTTTAAAGAAGGCATCTCAATAAAAGAATTGTATTTTACTTTTTGGCTGAGGTTCTAATGAAATCTTTGTTTCTTTTCCGCGATTCAGGAAATATTATGTTAACGATGAAACACAGTCAAAGACGATCTTTGTAAGCTAACTTTTTTTTTTTTTAAATCCGGTGTTCATAGAAAGTAATTAATTTTTAGGATAGCTTACTTATTATTCTCCGCCATACCCGAATATGCAGATTGGAATGCTTATGCTTCTACTGGCCATATTATTCTTTGCGTATCTTGGAAAAAAAACCAATGCAAGTGACTCTTAAATGCAACACTTCAAGAACATACTTTGTAGGTTCTTCTGAAGGTTTCATCAATCTTTATTTACGTCATTCTCTTTTCTTGTCAGTGTTTTTACTGAACGGATTGTTTCCCTTATTAAACATTTGGTTTGCTGAATTAATAAGATTTCTGTTTAGTTACTGCTATCTTCTTTTTCTTATATGTGTAGTTGGAATAAACGTGCCTTTCTTCATGTATTTTCTCCCTCCTTGTATCTTTGAGGTGAAATCTCAAAAGTACTATTATTTAAGATCTAAGTTCTTCCATCAAGCTCATGAATTTTTGTAAAAATGAAAAATCTTACTCACGTATAATGAACAAAAACCAACATGAATCCAGAATTTTGCAAGACTAATGTTCGGAAAAAGAATGACTGTGAAAGTAATTGGACAAAAAAAGTCACAAATAAAACCCCCAAAGAAGTATATTCACAAATGAAGATAGATAGAGATTTGTCGAGAGATCCAAATCCAAATATTGAGATAATACCTAAAATTAACTCTTGTTCTAGTGGCATCACTATCAGATTCAGAAAGCCGCATCAACTCTGATCCTCAAGAACATGGACTTCTGTTTAGCAGGTGCATCGTTTCTCTTTCTTTCAACGTATCACACACAACTCTTCCACAGAAACAACTCATTTCCATAACCAACAAAGGGAACCACAAATGTTACCTTCAACTTCTCAGAAAACTTCGGACACTTTGCTAGCAAGAACTCGTTCCCGTCTTTCGATGTACTCATAAGGGAACCAACCGGCTTTGCCTTTGCATTCACCTTCTGCCCATCCGCTGCCTGTAACCTGACAGTGAGTAACAGACAAAAATGTGATATCAAACAAACACTCCTGAAAACCGTATTGGGGCTAAATGTGAATTAAAGGAGACATTGTTGTCTTTCCCATTCGGGGGTTAGTTTAAAATCAAACCTTTCTAACAACAACGTATTCACCAGTTGATAAGCTGAGCTCGACGTCTGTTACACCGTGATATGGGAACAAGACCTGAAAATGGTAAACAGGGAATAATACGTTATAGTGGAACATCAAATGAGGACCAAAAGGAATCTAGATATAGTCTGTCTTTCTCTTCTGTAATCGGAAAGAGTTTATAAACATCCCATTACCTATTTAAAACGTTTACTACCAATGCTACTCGGTGATTTGTGAAAAAAAGGCACTAAACGGCATTAAAAACTGAGTAGCGTACCTCTCCTAAGAAGTAACCCATGCTATCTGTTGACGTGTCATGCATGTGAGATGCAAACGCTCCATTAGCTTCCTCATATGATGGAGGCGGCGGCATATTGTCTGCACTTGAGGGAGTAGAGGGAGCTTCAATACGTCGCCTCTCAGATACCATCTGCAGGTTCAAATGATGTTCAATTTTGACCTAGATGACTCATTTAATGATGAACTGACTGTAAAACTAATGCACACCAACCTCTCCTTCGAGCTGATCAAGGATTTGGAGGACTCTTTGATGGTACCCACGTTCGGATTCAACCTTGAGAACAGGAATGAACAATGTAGTTGTTTCAAAAGAAGTACATAGGGTAAGTAAATCAAACTTGACCTAATAACGTAGCTTATAACCAATCATGCTACCATTGAAATAAGTCGTTCAAGTGTCAATTTTTGTTGTTGATCTTCAACGGAAGATAAAGCAGAAGCTGCTTCTTTCCCCAATATTGTCATATTTGATTTTAGGTCTTGAAGTTTTGCTTCAGCAGATTCCAGTTTCATCAAGATGTCAGGATTACCTTGAGACTCTCTTGCCTTTGCTTGTCGTCTGGCAACTTCTGTAGCCTGTTTAAATTTAAAATTTGTGCTTGAGTAAATGTCTATCATGCTAGTAATCACAAATGTCTAGTTCTAAAAAGAGCCTAGTTCTAGAAAGAGGAAAATACTCATATTGCTTCATGGTATTATCTTTCGTGGTACCTGAGCTTCAGCTTCTTGGCGCATTCTATCATATCGTTGAGCAAGATGTCTAGCATCCTCCAATGGAGCTCCCAAAACCATTGCCCGTAATGGCTCAGCAACCTAACAGTTTCAGGTTAAAATTCCAGATTGACATGTGAATGTAGTAGCCAAATTGCAAATTGCAATAAAGAAAGAACCAAGGGAACAGCGTGACACTAATTGACTCTTAAGGTATAAATATCTATAGATACATTATGGAACAAAGAATTCCAGATAAAAGAAATAGATCTTCCCACAAATGGCAGCCACTCGACTAACGGTGGCAGTAAAATAATTCTTTGTGTAGTTATATCACACACAAAAGATATGACTTGATATGGACTAATGCTTAGCACTTTGATGGAAGATGAGAAAGAACAAACCTGTGTACCAAGAGCCTTTAACATATTTCCACGCTCCTTCTCCATTTGTGCCCGAGCACGTCCGTAGCTCAGTGCAGCCCTTGTTAATACGTTACCATTCGTACATGTATTATCTGAACCATATTTCCTGCTATCCTCAGACAGTTTCGTCCCTGAGGAACAATGAATGCACAATGCAAGCCAGGCCTGTGAGCAAATTCACGTCTATAACAGACATAAAAAGATACTATAAGCTAACACTCAAGGGTCAGCAAAATCACCTATTTCAACTTGTTTTGACCCCGTGACTATATAACCTTCCACACCACGAACAATATCTCTTTGGTAATGCTGAAAAATGACGAATGTATGAGACCAAATTGATAGAATAGAAAACTTCAAATAGTTAAAAGGCTTTAAAATAAACCTTGGCAGCACGGGTGGAAATGTAAAGCTTTTCTAGTTTCTGATGTTGATGGAGTTCTGCATCATCCGACAAACCAGAGCCATATCCTCCTCCTCCAAATTGCTTGAAGACAGCCTATACCATTCCACAAAACTAAGTCAGTGTACTGCTTAACCTCATACTCGAGGAACTAACACCGGATCTCATGGTAATTTGTGAAAAGTAGCCAACATAACATAGTTTGAAACACAAGCATCACGCAAAAGCATCAACGCAGGATATTAATATATGTCACATTTCCCGTGATTACATCATTTCTCATTTCTGTATCCAGGTGCTAAAATAATTTTAAATGGTAATTTGTAGAACTAAGATAATTCATGACTACAAAAAAATCTTTCAACTCTCTGCTCACAAAAGTGAAACGAATCTATACCCAAAATTTATCAATAACTTTTGATCTTGACATATAACCATCGCATTTGATGAGTCAAACCAAATACCAAATTATGCATATTGAAACTTCCCAAAACCAGAAGGATTCTACCCAATCTCACATCGAATCAAAGTATTCATCACAATCAAATGAATTCAAACCCCAAAGTAGAAGGCACACTCAGATCCAAGTACTCAATAAGTCGAAAATTTTCGATTTGAAAAAAAAAGCTAGCATTTCATCATCACAATTATTGATTGATTCAACAGAAACCAACAAATCAACCAAAACACGTGAAACTACAAAGAAAAACAGAATCTGGGCAATGTAAGAAACGGGATCTAAACAAACGGGCAAAAAGAAAGAAAGAAAATTTCACCTGCTGCTGTCTTGCGACTTGTTCCCTCAACCTGCTGGCTTGTTTTCTTATTGCATCCATTGTTCACCTGATCAAAGCTCTTCACAAATCTTCCTTTTTTCTCTTTCTCCTTCTACCTTACTTCCACCTTCCAGTTCCCTCCGATTATCAAGAAGAGCTCGGCGAAGAAGAGATTCGAAATCGTGAAATGGCGTTGAGCTCCCAATAATTTTTCTCTGCTTTCGAACTTTTTCATTCCTAACACGAAGAAATCAAAGATAGAGAGTCTCTGTCTCACAAAGAAGTATCCAAGAGTTTGTATATTGGGCTCTTAAGGCCCGTTGGGCTTAAAATCAAATCCAGTAGCTATCTAAAATTATTCAATTTCAATTTTATTAAAACACAAAAAAAGGAAGGAAAAAAAAAAAAAAAAAAACTGGGCCGAACAAAACCCTAGATATATATAAATCGAAAGCCCGTAGCATAGGGCTTTCTCTCAGTTGTTGAAGCCGCTTCTTCTTCTTCGCTGTTGCTCGACGTCGCCACCATCTGAAGATCTCTAATCATGGCCGTCGGGTACACACCTCTGTCTTTCAGATTCTTCATCATAATCTGTCATCCGATATCTTCGAGTATCATGTTCTGATCTACATTTTTTCCTGATTTTATAGGAAGAACAAGAGGATCTCTAAGGGCCGTAAAGGAGGAAAGAAGAAGATGTAAGTAACATATTCCCAGATTTAAAATTTTCAGATTTTATATAGAATCTGTATATTGACGAAAAGTCTGAATTTGATCGATGGTGCAGCGTTGATCCTTTCTCCAAGAAGGATTGGTATGACGTGAAGGCTCCTTCTTCATTCGCCGCGAGAAGTGTTGGGAAGACACTTGTTTCAAGGACCCAGGGAACCAAGGTAATGTCTATGTCTGCTACTATGCTGGATAGTTTAGGGTTTACTGTGAAATTGCTTGATCTGTTGTCTCTTTTAAAGGGTTTAGAGCTTTGTTGTTTACTGTGAGTTGTAGAGATAGAAGTTCGCTTTTGGTTTGTTTCATTTTTGGAGTTATAGGAATTGCATTGTGATAGAGTAATCTGTGGGTACTCTCAGATTGTTCCTTTGCCAAATCTGACCTGTGTTTTCTGGGTGGACTCGAAATTATAAACAGATTGCCTCTGAGGGACTGAAACACAGGGTTTTCGAGGTTTCTCTTGCTGATCTCCAATCGAATGAGGATTATGCATTCAGGAAGATCCGTCTCAGAGCTGAAGATGTTCAGGGCAGGAATGTGTTGACCCAATTCTGGGTAAGAAGAAGAAAACTTGGAGATAACTTTGAAATTTGGTTTTACAACAAACTAATGCACTGTTTATAATCCTTTTAGGGCATGGATTTCACAACCGACAAGCTTAGGTCATTGGTGAAGAAGTGGCAGACTTTGATCGAAGCTCATGTCGATGTGAAAACCACAGACGGCTACACCCTGAGGCTGTTCTGTATCGCCTTCACAAAGAGGCGTGCCAACCAGGTGAAGCGTACTTGTTATGCCCAGTCCAGCCAAATCCGCCAGGTAATAACAATTTTAATACGTGTTTATCATTGGCCCTGTAGAAAGAAATTGAATATGATTCACCGCAGACTCATATATTGCATGTAATGTTTTGTTGGATCATTGTAGATCCGCAGAAAGATGAGTGAGATCATGGTCAAGGAAGCTTCATCTTGTGACCTCAAGGAGCTTGTAGCTAAGTTCATCCCTGAGGCCATTGGAAGCGAGATTGAGAAGGCGACGCAGGGCATCTACCCGTTGCAGAACGTGTTCATCCGTAAAGTCAAGATCCTCAAGGCTCCCAAGTTTGACCTCGGAAAGCTCATGGAGGTGAATTGAGATCACATTATTGTCATCAACATTGGTCTTGGTCTAGCCATGAAGACAATCAATCTAACCTTGTTCTGTTCTTTATCTTGTTAGGTGCATGGGGATTACAATGCAGAGGATGTTGGTGTGAAGGTAGAGAGGCCAGCGGAAGAGACAATAGCTGAGGATCCAACCGAAGTCATCGGAGCTTAGTGGATTTATAGATTTGTTTCTCTTTTTTTTTTTGGCAAAAAAAAACTAATGTTATGTCGCCATTGTTGTGACTGGTTTTGGACTCCTTTTTGATGGATGATCTTCTTGTTTATCATGTTACCTCTTTTATATTAAATGTGTTGGTTCTATTCTTCATTCCTGGATATGCTTAAATTGTGTTTAAGAAGAAATGACGACATCAATGCATATAATCAGATATGCCGATTTAACACACCTATGGGGTTACTTGCTTTAATCAATTTGTTAAAAATTTGCTATTTTATTAGCTATGATTGCTGTATAATATGTGTAATGCAATATGTAGTTTTCGTTTTGACAGGGCAGTCACATTTTCCCCCATTCTCTTCCACCATTCTCATAATTTGTGTTATACGATTTCTGTCTCTCGTCTTTGATTCGAAGAATGACATGTTGTTTCGTCAGCTAGGATTTGAGTTTTTATTTATTTTGTTTTTGTTTTTTTAACAATGCTCACTGACGAATGATTAAATTGTTTGTCAACATTCAGTGTTTCAAATGGATTATGTTTTGTTAAAACTCAATGATTATGTTTTTTGACTTTTGTCTTAACTTCTTTTTTGTCCGCAGTCCGTTTTTACTCTTGTTTTCTTTGATATTTGATTTTCAATTTTAGGGTTTTTTTTTTTGTTTGGAAATGTAAAAACAGAATATCTTAATTAAATGTTCAAGGATTGGAAATGTAAAAGAGTGAGTGATGATTGATATTCTGCAACACAAGAATACAAGGAACACTAACTCGAAAACAACTTGCATTGATTACAAGATTTGAAGCTGTTTCATTTCCAAACAAAATATAGAAAAAAAATTGAAAAAAGAGAAAGAGTGATGATGATGCAAATGGGATCGACGAGCAAGAGGTGAATGCGACACGTTCTCCTTTTCCCCCCATTCCCACCCTCGTCGTCACTCCTCACCTTACCAGCCTGCTTCCTCTCTTTTTTTTTTTTTTTTGGATTCTTTTATGTTTTTCCCCTTATTTTGCCAAATTAAAAATCAGCCAAAAATGAATATATACACCAACTTTCAGAATAAAACTTTAAAATACATTACTCTATAGATAAATATACGAATATAATAAGTATAACACCCCGTACACTACCATACCAACTAAGGTTGGCAAACAAAAAAAATCACTACCAAACTAAGTGATCGTAACGACTCGTTCAAATAAACCAATCCCTATTTGTTTCCAAGATCAATTATACTTCTTATATCATAACAAATTAGTGAAAAACAAAATTTGTATAAAAAAGTAGACTGAACCCTATTTTTGAAGGTTGGTGATGTCAAGTCTATAGAGACGATTCCAAAAAAAAATACAATTCGGTTTAGTAAACCAAACTTAAAAGGACAGATTGCATAAATGAAGAAGTAAAATACTTAACAATGGTAAGGTATATATATATTAATTCTTGTTAAAAGGATTTTTGGCTATAGTGGTTGCTTTGGCGAACTCCACTCCAACGGTGGTTTGCATCTTCTCCATTCCCATCACTACCAAAACCCACACTTCTCTTCTTCTTCCTTTTTTTGCCTAGTGATAGTTAAAAGAACTTTTTTTTTTTTTTGGTTGAAAAATAACTTTATTTAAGTTTCATTTCGTTGGACTTTAATTATCCTGTTTTTGGGTTGAATATGTGTTTGAATCGAATTTGATTTCGTTAAGATTATCTTTAATATAAAATTTGAAATTTAAGTTCATTCTAGTTTGAATAGAGATTATGTTAATTCGGGTTTAGTACAAATCAAGTTAATCCAAATACACATTTGATTAAAATTGCAGTTATATTTAAATCCTATAATTCTTCATGGAATATATAGAAGTAAAAAATGTTTTGTTAACTCTGTTTGTCACTAACACATGTAAGTATGTAACTGTTAAATTTCAATTTCTTTTTAAGAGTAAAAAATGTTGCCGTACTAATATTTTCACAGATGACTCCAACTAATACTGATTTGATTTCTAATATTATTATTATTTTTTAAATTAACCATTTAAAAACCTGTCCAACATTTCGTAAGAAGAAATGGTCAACCCTTTTGACAAGACATGCTAAATAGGCAGCGACAAATGTGCATGATATAACCCTTCACAATAATAACAATAAAAAAAACATAATATAAAAACCAAGAAATCAATCAAATTGAATTGAATAATGTGAAACGGACCTGACTTATCAATTTCTGACGAAGGATAAGCCCAAGCCTAAACATCCACGTTAAGAACTCATTGATTAGGTCCAAAGAAAAATGGAGGAAAAAAGAATCTTGACGTCTCAAAACGAAAAGAAATCATCAAAACTTTTTCTCCTTTTTTTTTCCTTCTAAAAATAGAACCTAATAGTAATACTCCTAAATAGAGCAGCAAAAATAAGCTAAGGGAAAACAATCAATTATATAAAAATATTAATAACTAAAAATAACCCAAAGGAAAAACAATCAATTATATAAAAATAAGCCACATCTACAAAAATTGAAATTGAATTTTTTTGGAGAAATAAAGGACACATCATTTTACACCAAAATGAAGAGGCAAATAAAGAAGACGGAAAGCATTGATTCTGAAATTCAATTCTAGTATCATTCGTGAAAGAAGATTTTGTAATATTCTTCAAACTATAAATTAGGGGAAAAGAAAGAAAAAAAAAAAGATGGAAAAAAAGAGCTTTAACTTTTGGAATTGGGAAGCACAAACACAAAAACACAAAGTCTCTGTTTTACCTTTTAACCCTTTCAAGAATCCTCCTTTAATTTCAGTGTCCTCTTACTTTGCGTATCTCTCTCATCCTCTGTTTCTTCGCCTTCTCTCAGCTTTTTCTTCTTCTATCTTCGTCTTTATCAGGTAAAGAACTATGATGAGCATATCCCTTCACATACCTTTCTCCTATTCTCATCTTTCTGATTTCTCGAATGTTTGCATGCGCAGACGGTTTTGTAGATCATAAATTTTAGCCTTTTTAGCTACCTTTTTCTCTTGTTTATGTTATGTGTATGGTTGTTGTAATAGTGAGAATTAAGACTATGTCAAGTGATAATTGAAACTTTTTAAGAATTTTATATGTATGTATGAAAGAGTGTATGGAACTGTGGACAGAAGCTAGAGCCCTGAAGGCAAGTCTAAGAGGAGAAGCTATAAAGCATCGAGTGATTGTGTCGGAAGAGTTAAGCCGAACTTCTTCTGCTGAAGATTTCTCCGTTGAGTGTTTCCTCGATTTCTCAGAAGGCCAAGAAGAAGAAGAAGAAGAACTTGTCTCTATTTCTTCTTCACAAGAAGAACAAGAACAAGAACAAGATTGCATCTTTAGTTCACAACCTTGCACCTTTGATCAACTTCCTTCTTTGCCGGTATATTTCCCTTTATTTAGAAGCTTCTTTTTGTTATAATTATAAATAAATTTGGTTCATTCTCTGAGTTTTTTAAAAATCTTTTTTTAGTAAGATCAAATAAATTTTAGTTGTTTTCTGATTTTTCTTGTACTTTATGATTTTTAGGATGAAGATGTGGAAGAGCTTGAATGGGTATCTCGTGTTGTGGATGATTGTTCTTCACCAGAAGTTTCACTTCTCTTCACACAAACCCACAAAACCAAACCAAACTTCTCATCTCGAATTCCGGTTAAACCAAGAACCAAACGGTCTCGGAACAGCCTAACCGGTGGCCGGGTTTGGCCACTCGTTTCAACCAACCATCATGCAGCAGCAGAGCAGAGGAGGAGGAAGAAACAAGAGTCGGCCGTTGTGTTTCAACGAAGATGCAGCCATTGTGGCACAAACATCACACCTCAGTGGAGAACCGGTCCGGTCGGTCCAAAAACCTTGTGTAATGCCTGTGGTGTCCGGTTTAAGTCCGGTCGGCTATGCCCGGATTACAGACCGGCGGATAGTCCGACGTTCTCGAATGAGATCCACTCGAATCTTCATAGGAAGGTTCTGGAATTGAGAAAGAGTAAAGAGTTGGGTGAAGAAACAGGTGAAGCTACTACTAAATCAGACCAAGTCAAATTTGGCAGCAAAGTGGTAGAGAAGACTTAGGTAAAATAAAAACCTACTTTTTTTTTTAACATTATCTGTAGTGTGTTAATTTAACAACTTGCTTCATAACATTTGAAACTGTTTTGGAATTAGTCTAAGAAAAGTGGTTTTCTCTATAAGCAAAATTATATATTTTTTTTTATCTTAAACGATGTGAGACCACCACCACTACTACTAAGAATGATTTTGGTCCATGTTAAGTGGCTGTAGACCTTTTGAAGTATTTTGCAAAAAAAATATAAAAGCTAACACTTTGAGAAAACAAATGCAAAAAGAAAAGAGCCATTCTATAATAGATATGAGAGATAAAATCTGGTTAGCAAAATTTAGTTCCATTTTACATCTTCTCTGTATGGCCAAATACGTAGTTTAAGTCATAAATTTAGAGTTTAATTACATTGGAAGTATTGAACTATTGTGTTCAAAGCAACACAATTCTTTTTGGCAAGCATAAAAATATATAAATGTTTCAAGTTTAGACTATGGTGACAACATGATTAAACAAAACATATTATAATAGCGCATATCATTAACCCGCTTTAATATTCTAGGCTAGCTACAAGTTCTTAATTTATAACAATTTCTGCATAAAGACTTACAGTAGAAGGACCACAGTACCATCGATGGACCCTTTTGGTTCTGTAGTTTCAGAAGTGTTTTTTCAACAACTAGGTTTCAAGAAAAAAGTAGCTTTATCATGTGCTATCTCTTTCTGATCTTTCCCAAGCCCAAACCAATACTCAAGAACTCTAAATCCTTTCGATCTTCTATTTCGAAGCAATACAAATCTCAACTTATTCATTAACATTATCAATCAGATATATTTTGTTTCCAATCAAAAAACCATTTGATTCTAGAAATTGGTGTTGTCTAAGCTTTTTCCAAGAGAATCTTTCTCACAAACACACGGTCTTATGTTTACAAATGTTCTTGATACTTTGTGCGTAAACAATCTCCACAACAGCAGTATGTTCTCAAACAGAGCCACAAGTCCGTTGTAGTCTAGCTGGTCAGGATACTCGGCTCTCACCCGAGAGACCCGGGTTCGAGTTCCGGCAACGGAGTTTTTTTGTTTTCCTCCTACTTTTTCAGTTTATTGGTTTATGTCCGGTTTATAACAGAATTGCTCGGTTTGGTTCAACTGCTATCTCCCTTTATCCATCTCATGTTGTTTCTTAAATTCGTTACTAATGGAGTAATGGGCCAAATTCTTTTCATAATTCCAGGCTCCAATCAAAAGGCCTATGAAACTTTCTTATCGGTCCCTCTGAACGGAACAGAAGTTTCATACTGTTGGAAAAGGGAAATTAGATAGAAGACTCATCATCCCCTAGGTTTTCAATTTCTTGTTCCAGTTCTCCTCCATTGTAGCGCCGCTCCTCTCCTCTCTTGTCCAGATCCAATGGTGTGTTTCTTCTCCCCACTCTCAAATTGTTGTAAATCTCTCTCTCTGTCTCTTGTATTGTCTGATGATCGTATAATGGCTTCTCTGTCCGATTGCAGGCACCCAAGAAGGACAAAGTTCCTCCTCCGTCCAAACCCGCCAAATCCGGTGGTGGCAAGCAGAAGAAGAAGGTCACTAATAAAAAACCTATCTTTTTGCCTCTCAGTTACCTATTTTTGAATCATAATTATGGGTTAGCTTGAATCCGGTTTCCTCTCTGTTTCGGAATCAACAGAAGTGGAGCAAAGGAAAGCAAAAGGAGAAAGTGAACAACATGGTTCTGTTCGACCAAGCTACTTACGACAAGCTTCTCTCTGAGGCTCCCAAGTTCAAATTGATCACCCCTTCTATCCTCTCCGACCGTTTGAGGGTAATACTTTCTTCTTCTCCTCTCTCTTGGATTTGTGAAAGTCGGAAACTTTTCTCTGATAGAAATGCATTGGTTTAAGTGTTATTACGTCTTGATCATTAGTGTTTGCCTTTAGTATTGAATGGTCTATTCAATGACTATGGATTAAGATTTTGGTAGTTGTTTATCGGCTTCTAGACTCTATTGGTTGTGACAAGAGAACTCGTGTGTTGATACAGATCAATGGATCGCTTGCTCGGAGGGCCATCAGAGAGTTGATGGCTAAGGGAACGATCAGGATGGTCTCTGCTCACTCAAGCCAGCAGATTTACACTAGGGCAACCCACAGCTAGTTTATTTCGACTGTGTTTGGTGTTTATCTATCTTTTACCCAGTGTGGTTTTATGTACCATCATCTTTCTAGAATGCACCTTCACTTGCATACCTTTGAATTTTTCACTGTTTTATTCTATGAGATTATTGATACATAAATACTTGTTTTGAGATTTCTCTTGCTTATCTTTTGAAGAAAACAAATATCTCAACAGAAATCTTCTGAAAATTTTATCATATTGGAATATGTAAATCATAATTACATTTACACTACATAGCTCAAGGATTAGATCTCGCAGTTGAAAATAGGATTACACTAATCATGTCCTCTCTCTTTCTGGACTTCCCCAAGCCCAACCATCAAGAACTCTAAATCCTTTCGATCTTCTATTTCGAAGCAAAGCAATACAAATCTCTCAACTTACCCATTAATATTATCAACCAAATATTATTATTTTCCAATCAAGGATTCGAACCCAATATTTAAGTTCTCCTCTATAGGAGGAACTTCACATATTTGTAAAATTCACAATAAAAAAAACCATCATAATGGTTCCATGACAAAACGGAGAGGAAAACCATCATAATGTTTCCATGACAAAACGGAGAGGAAAACCATGGGATTTCTTCAACTCGGAGCTATCTAGCTTTCTCCAAGAGAATTCTTATCACAAAACATGGTCTTATGTTTGCAAATGTTCTTGATACTACAAATTTGTGCCTAAACAATCTCTACAACAACAAAAAGATCGTACAAGAAATCGAATGAAAGTAGATAGTAAAACGAATTATAAACTCAAAGTATCGACGAGAAACGCAAGTCTCTCATTATTCAAGTAAGCTCGGAAAATTTGGTAATTTCTGATTCTAAATAAATATAAATATGTTTGTTCTCAAATTCATTCAAACATCCGTTGTAGTCTAGCTGGTCAGGATACTCGGCTCTCACCCGAGAGACCCGGGTTCGAGTCCCGGCAACGGAGTTATTTTTTATCTCCTAATTTTTTCAGCTTATTGGTTTATATCCGGTTTAGTTCAACTGCGACCCTCTTTATCCATCTCACATGTCGTTCCTTCAATCCGTTACTCATGGGCCCAATTTTTGTTAGTAATTCCAAGCAGCAATAAAAGGCCCATCTGCAACTTTCTTTTCGATCCCTCTGAACGAGAAAGAAGGTTTCTCACTGTTGAAAAAGAGAAAATTAGATAGACGAAGAAGAAAAGAGGGAGGTGTAGATATACTCGAAATCAATCGGAATCAGAAAAATGAGCGGAGTTTCGACGGCGGCGTATTTTGCGCGGCGAGCGGCTCAAAAGGAGAGGGTTCGAATCCTCTATCGCCGTGCCCTTAAGGATACTCTCAATTGGGCTGTCCATCGCCATATTTTCTACCGAGATGTAAGTTTTTCCTCAGATCTCCTCCGGCGGTATCCGAATCGGACTTAAGACTTTTTGTTTGGCCGATCTCACATTTCGGATTTTAATTCGTTGATCTCCGTTCCTTTTCAGGCTTCTGATCTGCGCGAGAAGTTCAATGCCAACCAAGACGTGGTTAGTTTTCTTTATACCCTCTTTTTACCTCCTGCAATTTCCTTGTTTGATCGCTGATTGAATTTTTCGATGAAATGTGGAAGTGGAAGTTTATTGTGTTTTGTTTGATTTTAATTTGGTAGAGAGAGACTTTAGAGATGTGACCCATGTTAAGTGTGTTTGGATGAGAAAGTTGTTGTGGAAATAAATGGGGGAAAAGCTTGTTCTTTTCTTTCTGCTGGACTTACTTTGTTTCAGATTTCTGCTATTGTCTGTGGATAATTATATGTTTTCCTTTGTTATCTGACTTGAAATCCCATCGAAATAACTGAATAAGCAAAGCTTGTTTCATAGGTGTGTTGAGTTGGTAGTATATCCATTCATTATATAGAACTCTGCTTTCTGCAATCGATGAGCTTATGATGAATGTTTCGGTGCAATCTATGAAATGTTTTGTTGGCATTAAGTAAATGATGTACCTTTTCAAACCTGACACAATGACAACATTTTTGATGATTGTGAATGTACCTTTTGAGTCTCTCATATTTGTTTCTCGTTGTTTGTCCCTTCCATCGGGGGATTTGTAGGAGGATGTCGACAGAATCGACAAACTGATTGCTCATGGTGAAGCAGAATACGACAAGTGGCGGCACCCTGATCCTTATATCGGTTAGCATCTCGACCCTTAAATTAATTTGGTGGATAGCTGTATCGATTCTGGTCCAACTAACTCCTGTAAATGACCCACATTTTCTGTTCTAGTTCCATGGGCTCCTGGTGGCTCCAAGTTCTGTAGAAACCCGACTCCGCCTGCCGGGGTAAGTTTTCTTCTAAACACTTAATCACTTCCATCGTCATGATCTCACTTTCTTGTTCGCAAGTAAGTGCTGATGATCTTCTTTTGTGACTGATGCAGATTGAGATTGTGTACAACTACGGTCAAGAAGACAACCCATAATAAACCTAGTTTGCATATTTTCATACCCATCAATAAAGTAAGTTTGATAACCGTCAGATGCTCAGGTTGCTCTTCATTCTCGTGAATCACCCTTTGGATATACTAAGAAGTCAAGTTTCATTGGTGTTTGTTGGTTTATTACAGATTGAAGCATCTGGTGCCTGGTTCAGCAGATAAATTTAAAGACTTTCAAGGTTGAGACTTTGAGGGAACCAATTGTAGTTTTCAAAGACGTTTCGTTCCAGTAAGACAATCTTGTTTCGACTTGGTTTATATTTCTCCATCTAAAAATATTTCTGGTTGCTCTATAGCTGCCAAGCATGTGATCGTGAATCATGGATGTTCCGACCATGAAAACTTTTCAGGAAAACAAAAAAAAAGTGTGTTATTTTTTACCTTGGCCGCATATCGAGTACCCGATAATGAATAGTTGAACTCAAATCTATCAGGTTTTTGATAGCCGTCTCGAAACGGGTTTGAGCCGAACAGGATTTGTTCTCTCGTTACAGTCCTTGAGTCTCAAAAAGGGTTCAACTTTGGCAGACATTGTTTGTTCTTATGTCTCTTGTTTTGAGAATCAACTTGTCTTCCTTCATACTTCTAGAAACGCAGCGTATCAACTCACTCCAAATCTATGGGAGATCCAACTTAAATGTAAAGAAGATGCTATTAGTATTCCAAACACAAACAAAACACTATCTGTCAATTTTAAGTTGTATCCTTAACCCCAAGAAGATAAACTTAACTGAAAAGAAGATGCTATTAGTTTTTAATCTTTCTAGAAAATGAACCATGATGGTTCTACGCCAGACTCGTGTGGCTCCAGACAATCGAACTTCACATGAGAGCTGAGAGTATAATCGTCCATTTGAAGTAAATCATTTTTGATCTTGCAAACATCTTTTATTTTTTTCGTTCTTATTTTCTTAATAACTACGAATTTCATACCAAAAAATGTATCCTACACATTCACATATATGTTTAACTTTATCTTGCTATTTTGAAAGCACCACATTCTATATTTACCAACAAATACACACAACAAAGTGAAAAATATGCAACGACAAACCACACGATCACCATTCTTACGCAGAGAGGTACTCGAAGCCGCCTTCGTCGCAGTAATAAAAGCCGAGGCTATTGATCGCAGCTGAAAAAGAGTTACTAGGAGATGCCAGCGAGATACGGCATGTTGTGGAATGAACGATCGAGACAAGCCGCGACATTGATGAACTCATCATCACCATCTTCATCTTCATCTTCTTCTTCTTCTTCTTCTTCTTCGTCTTCTTCTTCTTCTTCATCGCCACAGCCTTTGGTATGCATCAATTCCGCCGCTCGGTGCTTTAGGGTCTGAGACATTAGCTCGGGCTCATGCTGCACTGCTCGGAGAACATCCGCAGAGGACTGGCCAGGCACGACTCGGGTCACCGCAAAGCAATGTGGTCCATCGCTCTGGGAGACGCGGACAACGCTTGGCCCGCCAAACAAATTGCGGATTCCACCAAGCGCCTCCTCGTACGCCCCTCCAAGAAACATACCCAAAAAGTACCTCCCTCCACAGCCGCCATTGCTGTCCAGCTCGTGCAACGGCAAGCTGGTTTCTCCGCCTATGAACTTGTCAATCTTGCCGTCGCTGTCGCACGTTAAATCCGATAAGATCCCTCGAGCCCCTGGCCTTTGATCAAGCTTGTGGATAGGAATTATAGGAAACAACTGATCAATCCCCCAGAGATCAGGAATCGAGGTGAAAACGGATAAATTGATGTTGTAAGTTTGAACCGGATCCGAGGCGCCTATAGCACTCAACACGGGAAAGAGAGGAATGAGAGAATGTGAAGTTTTCTCGGGAAAATGCAAGAAAGCAGAGACGGAAAACCTTAACGGAAATGAAGAAGAGAAGAAGCGTGAGCTGGTTTCAAACAAAAAAAGAAAAAGAAGCGTGAGTTTTGTGAAGAGGTTAACTTTGTATAAATCGCCATGTGTTAATCCGGTTTTTTTTTTTTTTGTCGGCAATTTCCATAAAAAAATCCCAAAAAGGGCAAAACGAGACATCATGGTCAGAGTGCAAAGCAAAAGAAGGAAGAGATGATTTTCTCTCTATAGAAGCTAGAGAGAAGTCTAAAACTCTCTGATAGGCAGCTAGCGATCATTTTTTTTTCCAGATAAAGTAGAATTGGAGTTTTCTTTGAAAACGTTCCGATGAATTGTCTGCATTCCAGAGTATCGAAGATTTTTCTAAGCGTTGTTCTCTCGGTGTTAAGATGTGATCCTATTGATAAGCTCTGGCAAAATTATGAGGATGGAGTTCTCAAGTGGAATTGAAGAGATGTTGCTTCGATTAACAAGGTCGAAAGCTTAGATCATATTTCTTTGGGTGCTGGAATATGATCTTCCACTTGTAAATGTTAGCCCATTTTGGGTTTTAATGATATATATGAGACGACAAAAAAATATAATCATACTTCTTCTTCTTCGAAAGTAACACATTCTATATTTACCAACAAATACACACAACGAAGTGACACGATCATCTACAAATTGATAACATGAACCATAGGGGATACTATACCATCTTCGTCAAAACTTCTTACCTTTTAAATTTTAATCCTTCTTTTTTTAGGAGAATTATATGCTTTTTTTTTTGCATGATGGCCAAGTGACGACGCCAACAACCGGACAACTAACACGAAAACAACACATTATCTCGAATATGCATTTTTCTTTTTTCCCTTTTTTTTTTTGGGCCCAAAATTACCTCCAGGTAAAAGGAAATATGTTCCACCAAGCGGTCCAAACCGTGACCCAAAAATAAAGAAAAATATCTGATAATGTAATCACCTAAAAACACACAAACATGGGAGCCACATAACACAATCAAAATCACTCAACCGCTTCCCAGAGCCTAATAAATAAAGATGTGAGTCGATAACAACACAGATGTCAGAATATGTAACTTGTGTGTGTTGTCACGCTCTCTCTCTACTCACAACAACTCACAACCACGAGTCCACGACGCCGTTCGAGTCTTCAAAGATGCGGAGAAACGTATGTCCTAAAAAATAAATAAAAGGACTACTAGACAAAAAGTCTCTACTTTTTTATTTATTAAATTCTGACAAGAACTTGTAGCACTGCATTCAATTAATCGGTTTGAAAGAAACTCGCATTAAAGTGTAATGGCAGACAAAAAAACAGAAGAAGTTGTTCATCGTTTGAATTAAAAGAAAAAGCTCATAAAATGGTCTTCTATATAATAAATGAAACCGGAACGCTACAAATTTCAACGGGAAAATAAATAAAATAAGATACAAAGATCCGAATTTCACAAAAGGGCTTTAATCATTCGGATCCTTTAACTAAAAGTTAAAAACCTTAAGCAACGATGAATCTAACCATCTTATTATTTGATAACTTATTGAAAGAAGAAACTAAAGAACCGTACAATGACGATTTTACGATAATAGAATGCAACGACAAACCACACGATCACCTTTCTTACGCAGAGAGGTAATCGAAGCCGTCTTCGTCGCAGTAGTAAAAGCCGAGGTTATTGATCGCAGCTGAAAGAGAGTTACTAGGAGATGCCGGCTCGGTCGCGAGATACGGCATGTTGTGGAACGAACGATCGAGACAAGCCGCAACATTGATGAACTCATCATCATCTTCATCTTCTTCTTCTTCTTCTTCATCGCCACCGCCTTTGGTATGCATCAATTCCTCCGCTCGGTGCTTTAGGGTCTGAAACATTAGCTCGGGCTCATGCTGCATTGCTCGGAGAACATCCGCAGAGGACTGGCCAGGCACGGCTCGGGTCACTGCAAAGCAATGTGGTCCATCGCTCTGGGAGACGCGGACAACGCTTGGCCCGCCAAACAAATTGTGGACTCCACCAAGCGCCTCCTCGTACGCCCCTCCAAGGAACATACCCAAAAAGTACCTCCCTCCACCACCGCCACTGTGGTCCAGCTCGTGCAACGACAAGGTGGTTTCTCCGCCTATGAACTTGTCAATCTTGCCGTCGCTGTCGCACGTTAAATCCGATAAGATCCCTCGAGCCCCGGGCCTTTGATCGAGCTTATGAATAGGAACTATAGGAAACAGCTGATCAATCCCCCAGAGATCAGGAATCGAGGTGAAAACGGATAAATTGATATTGTAAGTTTGAACCGGATCTGATGCGCCTATAGCACTCATCACCCACTCGCATAAACCATCAACAGAAGCTAATTGCTCGATGCTCAAAACACCATCTTTGAAGCCTTCAACACATCCCTGCTTCAGCTGGTCGACATAAAGTAGGCAGCTTTCGTGGTCTCCACGCATCACAGCCGCGTAGAGATCCTTGTAATTAGCTCGAGCTTCCTCACCTTCGAGCAGGAACTGAATATCATCCGGATTCGCATAATGAGCCACTGGTTTACCCGCCGAAACAGCTTCGAAGATCAGCACGGAATGATGAGAGACTATTGCTCTTCCGCTTTCGCTGCATATCACCGGATGTTTCACTGATCTCCGGTCACATACAAACCGGACGGAAGCCACAACAGCTGCAGCATATTCCTCGAGAGTATAGGCAACAGAGAGATCCGTTTCTCCAGATTTAGACCCGTCGTAGTCAATCCCCAAACCACCACCGATATCGATAACTTTCATATGTGCACCGAGACGCACGAGCTCACAGTAAAGCTGAGCAGCCTCGGCGACACCGTCAGAGAGCAACGACGTCGATGGAATCTGTGATCCTATGTGAAAATGCAGGAGCTGGAGGCAATCGAGCATACCAGATTGGCTCAGCTTCCTCGCGACACGAACAATCTGAGTAGTGGTCAATCCGAATTTGCCCTTCTCACCTGAAGTTGACCCGAAATGTCCCGAGTGTTTGGTTCTCAGCTTGGCTCGTAACCCAATCACAGGCCTCACATTCATCTTCTGGCTCAGATCGATCACCAGATCGAGCTCTTCTTCTTGCTCGAGCACAATCAAAGTGTTCAACGCCAGTTTTCTCCCAAGCAGAGCCAACGAAATGTACTCGGCGTCTTTGAAGCCATTACAGACAAGAAACGCATCGGGATTACCTTTGCACAAGCAGCTCATGGCGAGAAGGATCTCTGGTTTAGAGCCAGCTTCCAATCCAAACCGGAAAGGAGATCCAAATTTGACGATATCCTCGACAACAAAGCGATCCTGATTGCATTTCACCGGATAGACACCTTGGTAATGGGAATCGTATCCCTGGCTCTGAATCGCGAAATCAAACGCAGACTGGAGGCATTCGAGCCTGTTCTTCAATACATCCGGGAAGCGGACGATAAGCGGGAGCTGCAATCCCAGACCACCGGAGGATTTCGGATCCGTCACCTTCTTAACGAGTTTCAGCAGATCGATATCCTGGTGAGGCAAAGTGTCAGACCCATGTGGACGAACAGAGATGTTACCAGACGAATTGGCGATGAAATAAGGAGCTCCCCATCCGTCGATCCGATAGAGCGAAGAGGATAGAGACGGGGACCAACGGCAAGAGCTGTCAACAACGGCGGCAGCGGAAGTTGGCGACGCCGGCATAAACACGTCACCGGCAGTGGGAAGAGAGCTATCACCGGAGAAAGCGTAGCCGGGAGGCACAAAGGCAGTATCAACACAAGCTATGGCAGGCATCTTCTTCACTCTCCTTCAGCAACGATCACAATTTTACTTTACAGAAAATTCTCGAACAGGGAGAAAAAACTTCCGAGAGAGACGAAAAATCGAAAATTATCAAACGAAATATTTTTGTGTAGATGTTAATTTTCCCAGATTTTGTGAAGGTAGGGGTTTAAAAACCGCCGAGGCCGGAGCCCCGGCTACCCCCTCAAAAGAAGGCAGAAGATGAATCTATCGCCGCCGTGAAACCCCCCTCTCGCAGCCCGACCCGATCCGAGAATCTCCACGATGGCCGTTCAGAAAATATCTCAAAAGTTAAAAGCCGAAAAAGGAAAATTTCCAAATCTGAAATCAACAGCAAAAATTATTCCCCTACCATGCAAAGCCTGAATATATTAATATGTGAAGCTTGAGAGGAATTGAAAAGCGAAAGAAAAAAGGGGAATGAGAATGTGAAGTTTTCTCGGGAGAATGCAAGAAAACAGAGACGGAAACCTAGCGGAAAAAAGGGGGCTTAACGGAAATGGAGAAGAGATGAAGCGTGAGTTTGGTGAAGAGAATAGCTCTCGTTTATATAAGGGGGAAAAGCAACCGAACGGGAGAAGGTTACGACTAGGCAAGTTGGACTTGGGCCGTGGGGCCCATTTACTCTTATTATCTCTTTTTAATTTTTTCTTCTTCTTTCTTTGTTTTTCAACATCTTTTGTTTTTACTTTTCACCCTACATAAAATAATCTTATCTTATATTTGGTTTCCTCATACGTCACATATTCAGGTGTTTGTTCAACTAATCACTAAATTATGTTTTATATTTTCTGATTCGTATAAAGTTAGCGCCTAGCGGATACATATAATTCCCTAAATATATCTTCTTTTTGCAGAATTTTGCATCAATAATTAAATTAATAATTTATGCAAATAAATCAAGATACGCTCATGAGTATCTTATAATAATGTTATAGGAATAGAAAAGTACATCGAGAATATTCTTTTATATCTTTCAGGGAAATCTTTTTAAGAAATCAATTAAAATTTTATCCATAATATACATTAAAATCAGAAGAATATTGAATAATACTAATTTTAGTAGAATTTCAAAAGTAAGAAAAAATGTATACAGTTTAGGAGAATATTTAGAAGATAATAGCAATAAATCTAAAAATCATCTTAAGCATTTACAGGACAGCTATGTAAGTGAAAATAAAATTTGTTCTCTTAATATATAATTGAATAACATCTTTTTAGTTTACAAATCCAGTCCTCTATCTTTAGAATTCGAATAATCTTTTGTGTAGCTCACTTTGTTTCGAATACCAAGATTTTTGGTTTTCTTTTTGTAAAACTTTATCAATCAAAGATTTATTAAATTGGTAAAAGCAACGTATGTTTTCGAACTTGCGGTGAGATGGATCCGACCGTTGATCCAATGATCCCTGTACTGTCTAAGGTGACACATGGCATGACCAATAATTGGGTAATAGGGTACATATTCCTAATGGACCGTTTTTTTTTTTTCTGAAGTAGATAAATATAGACAATTGCTTTTATTTTCAAATATTTTGTTGGAAAACAAAAATCAGACAATAAAAATGACCAAGGAAATAATAAAGTTTTGGCATTTAAGATAAAAAAAAATAGTAATAATAATATAGTCCTTTATTTGGTTGTTGCTGTTTCGTTATTAAAAAGAGCAAGATTCTGTTTTGGTCACGAACACTTGGTTACGAGCCGCCGTGTGGCGGTCTTACGTGGGGGAGTAGTTGCGTTATGCTGTTTCCTCTCTGCTTCTTCTTCTTTTAGGTTTAAAAATCTTCTTAAAATGCGCCGCTCCTCCTCACTCGTGCGAGTTAAGAAGGTCTATGTTTTTATCGTGTGACGCGATATTATCGAATCCGAGACGATCTCCATCTAAGGAGATCAAGAATTTTTCAGTCCAACGGATCAGATTATGCCACGTCTGTCGTTTTGTTGGATGTTACTAGTATTTAATTTTCTTGGGTGCTGTTACCATATTTCCTATCTTAAATACGAAACTCGGACCATACTTTATTTGGAAGCATGTAATTAAATTTTTGTCTGGAGTTTATATATATCAAGTTAAACTTCGCCCAAAATTACTGTTTTGGCGCCGGGTTGACATGTTTTTCACAATCTAACAAAATAATTTTATATAAACCTAAAACTATATAAAATATTTTAAATGTTTGGTCCAAGTTTTTGACTTAATCGAATCGAATATCTATTGGGAATTAATTGGGAATTTTGTTAGAAACATTTTATATAGTTTTAGGTTTCTATAAAATTTATGTCAGCAAACATTTGAAAATATCGCTTGGCGTAGAGTTCAAGCCGCATTAACATATTTTTGGGTTATTTTCACCTTGATTTTAATGAAAGATATATAATGGTCATTTTTTCTTTGTTTTTTCCTGAAATATGTGAGTTCAACAACCATGGATCAAGGCCCCCGTTCACTCTGTCATTTTATGCATCATTTCTTTTCATTTAAATAAAATTATACTCTAATATTTTAGATTCACTATAGAACAATAGATTTGTTAAAAAAAAAGATTTCATATTTATAACAAACAAAAGCATGAGTCTTTTTTTTTTTCTAAATTTCTAAAGCTTCTAATCGAATATAATAAAATCCTGATGGTTTTAAATAGCCGGTTATTAATTATCCTGACACCTAAACGGTTTTTTTGGTCGTTTTATAATTTTGACTTTTAATTTTTTTAAAAAGAATACAAGATATTATTCCATCACTCTTTTAAATTTTATTGCATGAAATAATTATTTTCATTGTTTTTAGTCTCAACTTTTTGACACCGTAATCTTTGGAATGTTTCACTTGTTTTCATGTTCTGCAATTCAATATCATTTATAAATGCGAAAAAAAAAAAATGAATAAACAAGTCACGTTGTTAGTTTCTACAACGTTTTCAGAGAGCTAATTGATTTTTTTTTTTTTTGGTTTGTAATGAGATCAATTTGTATATTTCATTTGCAGCATTAATTTGGTAAGAAAGTTCATTTGCATTATTTCAAGAGTGATGTAAGTGGATGGTGTCCAACGGCAACGAAATAAAGGCATTGGAGTGGGCGTGCTGTTTTTTTTTTTTTCCTTATTAAAGGTCTTCCCATTCCTTATTGCTGGTATATGTGTTCAATGCTCTTCAACGCTCTGTTTCTCTATAAAAGCATCTATCCTTCTATTGTATTTATACATGCCTATGCAGTTCATTTATTATAATGTATGTCTCCTGTGATCGGGTTACGTTTTTCGATTGTTAGGCATGAAAAGTTATTATCTCTAAGGGTTCTCGGAAACCCATATCAAAAATCTAATACTCCAAGTCGAAAAGAAAAAAACGACGAGGCAGCACCAAACTATTCGATCTATGTGAATATGTGATGAGCATCTGAAGCTGATAAAATGTTGATCAACTTTACAAATTGAAATATGCAAAGTTATAATGGAATATGGAAAAAGGAAGACGCGTTGACGGCGGTAAACGGCCGTTTACTAAACGCGGGCTGCACACATACACCAACGCTCTCACTCCTGCTCCTCTTATGGCTATCGTAAAAAGTTCTCTCTCATTTCATCTTCCATATCACTAATTCTATTTGTCGTGATTATAATTGGGCTCAGGCAGGTGGGCTCTTCTTTTGTGGTATGGGCCTAGTGGTTGTAGCTGGCCCAGAAGAAGAAACCCTGCAGAAACGACAATTGTTAGTCCTGCTTATTACTTCATGAAACAGAGAAGTTGTGTCATTGATAGGTGTCGATCAGGGACAAGAGAAAAGCAGGAGCTGTAAGAAAAGGGTATTGGATGCTGAATATAAAGTCATCACTCAGAGACGGAAGAAGATAGAGTTCACGGAAAAATCAAACAAAAAAAAACAAGAGGGAAAAGTGTGAGAGAAAAGCTAAGTAGAAGAGTGAATCCACTTATCTTTTCTTTGGTCTGAATTTCTGTAAAGTGAGTGACGTGAGCTTGGTGTGAGATCTCTGTTGTACTCTGCATCCAGGATATTACCCTTGTGAGCTGGTGAAAGCTTACCGAAACGTACCGAGATCACGTTGATCTTGGGAACTCGTATATCTTGGTGTTCTTTAATTTCTGCACATCATCATCAAACACAAACAAATCAGCACAAGTATAACTAACTACCTGCAATCTGAATCAATAATCAGAATTGGATACTTGATCAAAACACCAACAGTGGTAGCAGAGCTAAGTTAAAGCTATTCAGTTCTAAGGATTCTAATCAAGATCAGAAAGCGTGTTTATTTGGGTTATACTTCTTCACCGGTTCAAGGTTTATTGTACCAAGAGTTGCTGCTGGTTATTGAGATTCTGAGTTTGAGTTCAAGGATACAAAACTTGTGGGATTACAAGCTTTGTGAGATGGAGCCAACTCAGGGGAGGTTTGA
Organism: Alliaria petiolata; assembly: GCA_020283515.1. Taxonomy (NCBI): domain Eukaryota; kingdom Viridiplantae; phylum Streptophyta; class Magnoliopsida; order Brassicales; family Brassicaceae; genus Alliaria; species Alliaria petiolata. The sequence continues at coordinate 169,027,282 of JAHZTW010000001.1, read as the reverse complement.
GGTGGAGAAATTTGATGGAGAGGGTGATTTTACTTTGTGGAAGCATAAGGTCTTGGCACAATTGGAGATTTTAGGGTTTGACTCAGTGCTTCAGCCAGAAGCTCTTACAGATCCTAAAGGAAAAGGGATCATGGAAGAAGGAGTTGAACATGAAATAAAGCTTGATCCAAAAAGGCTAGAGAAGGATCGAAGGGTAAAGAATCTTTTGAGTATGAGTTTGGCAGATATTGTGTTGAGAAAGGTTATCAAAGAACCTACAGCATATGATATGTGGGCAGCGTTGGAAAACATATATCAGGTTAAATCTCTGCCACACAGGTTTTATCTCAAGCAAAGATTCTACAGTTTTAAGATGGATGAAGACAAGAATCTGGATAAGAACCTGGATACATTCAATAAGTTGATATCTGATCTCTCAAGCCTAAATGTAGAGATGAGTGAAGAGGATCAAGCTGCAATTCTTCTTAACAGTTTGCCTAAAAGGTTTGACAATCTGGTACACACTCTGAAGTATAGCAGTGGAAAAGATACAATTACACTAAAGGAGATAATCAGGTCAGCCTATTCTATAGAGTTAGAATTAAAAGAAAAGAGTATCTCCAACAAACAAAAAAACGCTGATGAAGGGTTAGTGGTTCAAACAAGAGGCAGAACTGATAAAAGGTCAAAAAGAAGGTCTAACAACAGAAGTAAGTCCAGAGATAAAGATAAAAGGGCTTGCTGGATCTGTGGGAGTGAAGACCATCTGAAGCGAGATTGTCCAAAAAGAAATCAGTCAAGTTCAAGTCAATTCAAAAGCAGTAAAGCAGAAGCTGGTATTGGTAAGTCACAGTGCAAAGAGCGTGAAGAGCCTGTTCTGTTAACTGCTTCTGAAAAACATTCAAAAGAAGGATGGGTGTTAGATTCTGGATGTTCATATCATATGACATGCAGAAAAGATTTAATGTTTGATATAGAAGAGATTGATGGTGGCAAAATTCTAATGGGTAATGATACCTACTGTGAAATTACAGCCATTGGAAAGATTAAGATAGTTAACTATAACATGAGCACAGTTGTGTTAACTAAAGTTAGATACTCTTCTGAAGCAAGAAGGAATCTGATTTCTTTAGGACAACTTGAAACTCACGGCTGTTGGTTTCAATCTAGAAACTACAGATTACAAGTCTTTAAAGATGATAAGGAGGTTCTAGCTGGTGATTACAAAGACACCTTGTATTTCCTCGATGGAAAACCAGAACTAGAACAGATGAATGCAGCTATTGAAGCAGTAGACAAAACTACTTTATGGCATAGCAGACTTGGCCATATAAGTAATAAAGGGTTGCAATTGCTGGTTAAAAAGGAGCTGCTAAAGGAGAATGAGATTTCCGAGATGAAGCAGTGTGAGTTCTGCATATTAGGAAAATCTCATAAATTGTCTTTTAAGACAGGAAAACATACTTCAAATAACGTTCTTGAGTATGTCCACTCGGATTTGTGGGGTTCTCCAAACGTGACACCTAGCTTGTCTAAGTGTCAGTACTACATATCTTTTGTGGATGATTTTTCTAGAAAGGTATGGATTTATTTTCTCAAGACAAAAGATGAAGCATTCTCTAAGTTTGTTGAATGGTTGGCATTAGTTGAGAATCAAAGTGGTAAGAAATTGAAGGCATTACAGACAGATAATGGTTTGGAATATTGCAACAAAATCTTTGATGACTTTTGCAAAGCTAAAGGGATTATGCGACATAAGACATGTCCTTATACTCCCCAACAAAATGGAGTGGCTGAGAGGCTGAATAGAACTATTCTAGAGAAGGTTAGGAGTTTGTTGAGTGAAACTGGATTAAGAGAGTCATTCTGGGCAGAAGCTTCTTCGACAGTGGTTTACATGATCAATAGAACTCCTTCAACACCGCTGAATTTCCAAATTCCAGAAGAGCTTTGGTCGGGTAAAAAACCAGAATATTCTCATATGAGAAGATTTGGATGTTTGGTTTATTACCATGTTGATCAAGGGAAGTTAAAGTCAAGAGCAAAAAAGGGAATTCTCATGGGGTATCCACATGGAGTTAAAGGATACAGAATTTGGAGTATTGATGAAAGAAAGTGCATCGTAAGCAGAGATGTTATTTTCTGTGAGAACATACTATATAAAGATATAGTAAAGGTGTCAAGAGACGATAAGGAGAAAGAAAAGAATCAAGTAAAAAAGGTCTCTTTTATTCTGCCAAATGAGATTGATGAAGGTGAAACTTCTGAATCAAAAGCTGAAACTTCAGAAGAAGGTGGAGTTTCTTCAGGAGATGATGAGGTAGTAGAAGATTCAGAAGAAGAGTCAGAAGAAGAGTCTGATGAAAGAGGACTTGAAGACTATAAGCTTGCAAGAGATAGAGCAAGAAGGATGAACATTAAACGTCCTAGTAGGTTTGATGATCAGGATGTAGCTGCATATGCTTTGAATGTGTCCCAGCTCATGAATGTAGAAGAACCTCAATCTTATGAAGAAGCCATAAGTTGTAAAGATAAACTGAAGTGGATTGCTGCCACTAATGAAGAGATGGATTCTCTTCTAAAGAATCATACATGGAAATTGATGCAAAGGCCTGAGAAAGAAAGAACCATTGGGTGCAAATGGATTTTTAAGCTTAAACCCGGAATAACAGGAGTGGAGGAACCTAGATACAAAGCTAGGTTAGTTGCTAAGGGATTTTCTCAGATCGAGGGGATTGATTATCATGAAGTTTTTTCACCAGTGGTGAAGCATACTACTATAAGGCTGGTGTTATCAATGGTTGTCTATCAAGATTTGGAATTAGAACAGTTGGATGTAAAAACAGCATTTTTACATGGAAATCTAGATGAGAAGATTCTGATGGAACAACCACAAGGGTTTGAGAAGGATGATCAGGTTTGTTTGCTACAGAGGTCACTGTATGGGCTGAAGCAAGCACCACGACAGTGGAACTTGAGGTTTGATCAATTTATGAAAAGACAGAAATACACAAGAAGTCAATTTGACTCTTGCGTATATTTCAAGTGTTTTGGTGATAATGATTATGTTTATCTGCTACTATACGTTGATGATATGTTAGTAGTAGCTAAAGACATAAAGGAGATCACAAGACTGAAGGACATTTTAAGCAAAGAATTTGAGATGAAAGATCTCGGAGCAGCTAGAAGAATACTTGGTATTGATATTTTCAGAGACAGAAAAAAAGGTATTCTTCAATTATCTCAGCAAGATTATCTTGAAAGGGTTCTTAAAAATTATGGTATGTTGGAATCTAGACCAGTTCAGATCCCTATTGGTACTCATTTCAAACTGTCTAGTACTAAGGCAAAAGATATGGCTGATACTGAGGTTGAGATGAAGAACATACCTTATTCTAGTGCTGTGGGGAGTCTCATGTACTCAATGGTTGGAACAAGACCGGATATTGCTCATGCTGTGGGACTCGTTAGCAGATTCATGAGCTCACCTTGCAAAGAACATTGGATGGCAGTTAAATGGGTGTTGAGATACATACGGAATACAACAGATTTCAGGCTAACATTCACTAAGGCAGATAAGTTCGAAGTCAGAGGCTATTGTGATAGTGACTATGCTGCAGATTTAGACAGAAGGAGATCAATTACCGGTTATGTCTTTCAAGCTGGTGGGAATGCTATCAGTTGGCGTTCTGGACTTCAACATATTGTGGCCCTATCGACGACAGAGGCTGAGTATATGGCTCTGGTAGAGGCAGCCAAAGATGCTCTGTGGTTAAAAGGGATTGTTGGTGAATTAGGATTTCCGCAGGAGCAAATTAAAATCTTTTGTGATTCCCAAAGCGCTATTTGCTTGGCCAAAAATAGCGTTCATCACGAGAGGACGAAGCATATCGATGTTCGATGTCACTTCATTCGTGATATCGTGGCCGAAGGATCCCTGAAATTTTCAAAGATCAACACAAAGGTAAATCCTGCTGATTTATTAACAAATTCAGTACCGGTGAAGAAATTCGAAGAGGGATTGGATTACTTGAAGGTGCTTAGGCACTGATACTAGCTCTGAGATGAGTTAGATTTCCGGCGGTGAAGTCGGAGAAGTGACGAGGGAGGTGAATCTCTCAGGAATTCTGTCTGAGACCAATCAAGGTGGAGATTGTCGTGATTATGATTGGGCTCAGGCAGGTGGGCTCTTCTTTTGTGGTATGGGCCTAGTGGTTGTAGCTAGCCCAGAAGAAGAAACCCTGCAGAAACGACAATTGTTAGTCCTGCTTATTACTTCATGAAACAGAGAAGTTGTGTCATTGATAGGTGTCGATCAGGGACAAGAGAAAAGCAGGAGCTGTAAGAAAAGGGTATTGGATGCTGAATATAAAGTCATCACTCAGAGACGGAAGAAGATAGAGTTCACGGAAAAATCAAACAAAAAAAAAACAAGAGGGAAAAGTGTGAGAGAAAAGCTAAGTAGAAGAGTGAATCCACTTATCTTTTCTTTGGTCTGAATCTCTGTAAAGTGAGTGACGTGAGCTTGGTGTGAGATCTCTGTTGTACTCTGCATCCAGGATATTACCCTTGTGAGCTGGTGAAAGCTTACCGAGACGTACCGAGATCACGTTGATCTTGGGAACTCGTATATCTTGGTGTTTTTTAATTTCTGCACATCATCATCAAACACAAACAAATCAACACAAGTATAATTAATTACCTGCAATCTGAATCAATAATCAGAATTGGATACTTGATCAAAACACCAACATTATTCCTTTTTAGTTTTTTTTTTTATTATAGAAAGAAACAAAAAATAGTCGCGCTATTATTCCTCAAAAGTAAATGATATTTGTAATGAGTCATACCAAATTATAAAAATCTTTTAATTGAGATCGCACGTAAATCCCAATATCCCATCGGCCCAACGTACAAAACATAGCTCTTAATTACGTGACGTGACGTGTGATTTGGAGATTCATTATCATATGTTGTGATGGTCAAATTGAGGCTACGCAATGACTTTGATACTCTCGATAATCCTTTCTAACGTGCCGTGTCAAACTCGGTTAATTAATTCCACTATTTTTTTTTGGTTTTTTCCCCCTATTTATTCTATTTTGTTCGGAATGTTCTAATAATAGATTACCCAAACTATTAAATACCATGACATACACAAACAGCGGCCGAAAGTGGATTTGTTAATGTAACATCGTGGTTATAAGTATGACTTAGCTTCTCAATTGTTTTAAACACAATTTTTATGTATGTGCCTGCGTTAAAAAAAAAAAGGGATCACTATCACAATTTTGAAATATAACAGAATTTCAGTTTTTTCATAAAATATTTCAGTTAAGTCAAACAGAAACGGAATTTTTGTTTCTCTATTGCATTTGATGTTTACATTTGCAATTAACGAATAAATTTTTATTTTGAGATGCTTAAAGCCGTTAGTGTATTTGGAGAGATATATACATTCGATGTAGATGCAAATGTCAATGCAAATGCAAATGTCAATGCAAATGCAAATGCCAACAAATAATTTATGCGCAATTTGGTGAATGAGTTATGGTCCTCGCAATACCAATTTATTTTTGGCTATAAGATATTCCTCTTTTTTTTGTGAATTATTATAAAAAAAATATAAATGATAAAAAAAAATTATAAAATAAAAGGCTGTTTTAATAACTTTCCATACATATTATTCATATATATAAAAACAGTTTCAATATAATTTTTATTAAAATTATTTATAAATTTCTTATCCTACATAAGACGCAGTTTATCACCTACATTCATATTAAATTAGAGACAATAAATTTAAGAAACTATGTTAAATATGAATTATAAAGACATCTTGGATCAATGATATACAACATTTACACGTTCTAGATTTCTAACGCAATTCATGTTAAATCTAGTATTCCGTGGTTGACAAGAAAATAATGCTATTCGGGACCATAATGTATTGGAGAAAACTTAAAGCCATTGGTATTTTCTATCGTTTTACTTTATAAAATATATATTTTAATTGATATATATATATATATATACTATTCAATTGATGAGAAGATTTAATCCAACTTTTTACTAAATGAAAAGTTCAATACGTTTTTTGGTATTAGATAAATACGACAGTCGTCGGCGCTTTTGACTGTCGTTCGTAACTTTGACTCATTTTCATGCATATCAGTATATCACTGTTTCGCTGCATAGTCACGTAAAGACCATTCATCGAAATTTTATTTGACTATAACAAAACAATATGCTATACAAAAAGTAACACAATCAAAATAAAATAATAAGCTGGCCTAACAAAAAATGTACAAAATTAATTAGATGGTCTTTTGACCGCACCTTTTTATGTAGTTTTTATATTGGCATCGGCCATGTCTATATTAAAACACTAAAATAAGAAACTTTCACATTTTTTTGTCTAGTTGACATTTGTATATTCTTACAAAAGTTGATCAGTTCATAACCTGATTTAGCTTAGTGGTTTTCATTAGTATTATTAGTGTGTTGATCAGCATCACTACTAAAGATAAGTGTGTTGCTATTTTATTTGAATGTCCTACTTATCTTATGATGAGTTAGTGAATTATCAAATTATTCTGTCTTTTTGTTCAATTAGCAACGAAATTTCAGTAATTGATTCGGTAATTCACCGAGGTTTTTCCATACGTGCGCATTCGAAAAATACGGCAATAATGACATCATATATTAAATCAAAGTGAAATTACAACAAATTTGTGTTGGCGTTATAAAAGAAAAAAAAACAAGAAAACAAGTTCATGACCGCCATTAAACTCAAGTGAATAATAACTTTGCAATATGGACACTGTCACACTGGACAGCTGCAGTGGTGGTTGTGCGTGTCCATTTAAAAATGCTGAGATATCTAAAGTTAGCGGCAAAAACAATTACATAATTTACATACGTATTATGTAAATAAAATATATGAAACAATATATTTTTTAATGAAAATATTCAACAAAATATAAGTTATATTTTTTACATGTAAATGCCATGTAGTAAAAAAAAAAGAATTGTGGTTTTCAATTAAAAAAGCCTTCATTTTTGGTAGTTTAACAACCGAAAAACTATAGGAACTATAATGGGATAATAAAACAGCGACATATTCAAATTCAAATGTAACTAATTACAATCGATAACTAACATAGCGGATTACGTGGTCTATGATAATAATAAAAAAAGAACTTTAATAATGAAAATACTATTTTTATGCTTTCATAATCTATTCATATATTAAAAATAAAATACAACAAATATGGATTTTCTATTTTCAAAAGGTAAATAGTCTAACAGAGGTTTCCAAAGGGCGCGAGGTCTTGGTTTGTGACCCTGTATTAAAGTGATTATTACTTCACCATAATATTTAAATAATTAAACACGTTTATACATAAAAACTTGTATATACTTATGTTGGAGTACTATATTGTGAAAGCGAAAGGTTACAAAATTCCAGAAGGATTTATGCCACTTAAGAAATCTTGCATAATCAATGATGTAGCCCAACTGTAAATCGTCGTCCTAGTCTGATACTCTCCTAGTCGTAGTCTCGCAGACAATATATACACATGAATAGTAAACAAAAAAAAGAAGCAACTTTGGGAAAAAATGGCATCGGACTAATTGAGCTAAACCTTAAGCTTTTGGGACCAAATGATAATACCATTCATTTCGTTTATGGTGCGATTATCAAAATCTCACCTCTCAGTCTCAGCTTATTTCCTCGACCAAAAACTGAGCTCAAATTCTTGAGTCAAATCCTTTTTTTTGGTATGACATAGCAAAAAGGGTTTGACATTCGTGAGTCGCGTGACTGACTGAATTATTTTCTATCTTGTGGTTTCGATTTTTCATACAACTCTAGTTATGGCCTATTTTTCTTTGTTCTAGACTTGTAATACATAGATCTCTGATTCAGCCTATGAACTCTGTTGCTTCTCAATAATGCCCTTTTGAGGTGTAAACATTTGTTTCAAGTGTTGTAGGATATACGACTTTTGGAAATAGATGCGATCTAGTTTTGCAGTCTTTCATTACAACTTGATTAGAAAAAAAGAAACAGAGAACAACTGGTTCCTCATGTTTTTAAAACTCACTCTTCTTCCGAGAGCTCACAACAATGCTGAAATCATAAAGATGATCAAGTCAAATCCCTCTTCACTCACACTGATAACGTCTTAAAGGTTTATCCCGCGGATGACATGAACTCTAACCGCGTAAACAACACCTTGCTCGCGGAAGAGTTCACACAAGACGCTATCTTCTTTCTTCACCTTGTTCCTCTTGCATACGCGGTTCCAACTCTTGATAGTCACACGCTGATCCCCCCACTCTGCTGTCTTCGCTTTTAGTTTCCCGTCTCTGTGATTGTCGATGTAGAAGATCTTGTCTTGAAACTTTAAGCAATAATCCTTCACTAGTTGTTTATGAATAAACTGTATTTAAAGGTACACAAAGCAATCAAAAACGTTAATTAAACCTGCTTTTAAGTTAAAAATCAGTTATATATACATAAAGAAAATCTATCGCACTTCTTACCAGCTCGAATATCCTATTCTTCACGGCCGTCTCAAAATAAACATTATTTGGATCATCCAAATATGCCTCCGGGTTTTTGATCTTGGGAATTACTGTAAAATTCTCAAGAGACAAAAACATTTCAATGTAATTATCACACAAATCAATGACCAAACTAAATGATGATGAAAAATTAAGCAAAATGAGTTTACGTTTTTTGCTCCTCACTGAACGGCAACTGTTACTGGTTGACCCAACACCTTCTACTAATTTGGACTTCCCTGTAAAATTTCAAGAGACAAAACAGGTCTATATCTAAACATAAATAATCCCAAGTCTTGAAAGCTGCTGCTTCTTATGTGTTTTACCTTTCTTCCTCGGTTTTGCCACAGTGATCGTGTCTTCCTTGTCCGGGGAGAAAGAACTGTCGCTGTTGGAATCCTCTTCTCCGTCACTATCTTCATCAGAAACTTCCACAATCTCTTTCCCTGGAAAAATCTCAGCCGACAAACAGTTTGTTACTTTGTTTATATATAAAGAAATCAGAGTCTCTAAGGTAAGCGTAAAGACAGTTGAAAGAGTGGACTTTCCCAAGCAAACAAAATCAAAGCATACAAAACTCATCTACACTTTAACCTATTCAGACATCTCTGTTTCAAAATCCATAACTAAAGCTGATTCATACAGAATGTTAAACATTTTTACCACTCAGAAAACAGAGGAAACCAATCTATGCAGGAACCTAAATGCAGATAAACCCATAGAAACAAATGGAAATCACAGGAGTTTGAGTGTTGTTTCGATGTCTCATTCACACCACTATCGAACATGTTTTCAAGAAATCACAAGGCTAAAATTTCAAGAGACAAAACAGGTCTATATCTAAACATAAATACCTTTATTTCTGCTTTTTGGGACAGTCTTCGCCATCTCAGTTTCTGCACTAGTGTCGGTGTCTTCGCTGCTCAGAGTACGGACACTGTCTTCTTCGTCATCTATTACTTGAGCAACCGCTCTTACCTCTTTACACCCTCCACTACCATAGATGCTGACCTCGAAAACGCGATCTCCGTCATAAACAAATGACAAAAAGTCTCCATCACTCAGATGGTTATCCTCGACGAATTTGGGCCAGCCTTGTCCAAAATACACGTCATCTCGCCTCCTCATCATCGCGACCTTCCAAAAGCATCCACCGATTCCTTGGAGAGTCGCCGTTTTGGGCAAAGGGCGTGGTAGCCCATCGTAGTAGGACTCTGGGATCACCTGCTCAATGCAAATATTTGGCGTAAAACTGTTAAAATATAAGCAAAGACACAAAAAGAGAGTCTCCAAGGTAAGTTAGAGTCATCTAAAGTCCAAGTCAGTTTGAAACCTCCGAGCATAACAGAGGCTTTCCACACACAAGAACAAAACGACTTTGTTACACTAACATACCACAAAGCGACAGACAGTTAAAAGAGTGGACTTTCCCAAGCAAACAAAATCAAAAGCATACAAAACTCATCTATACTTTTAACATATTCCACCATATAAAGACATCTCTAGTTCAAATTCCATAAATAAAGCTGATTCATACATAAAGTTGACATATTTAGCTCTAAGAAAACAGAGGAAACCAATCTATACAGGAACCTAAATGCAGATAAACCCATAGAAACAAATGCAAATCACAGGAGTTTCAGTGTTGTTTCAATGTCTTATTCACACCACTATTGAACATGTTTTCAAGAAATCATGAGGCTAAAAGACTCTTGCCAACAAACAAACAAAAAAGGAGTCTATTGTTCATGGTAGTCTTGTTCTTCTCATGAAAAAAAAAAATTTAGAAATCATATCTTACCATGGACTCGGAGCAACAATGGGAGATGAAAACTTTGAAGAAACGAGGGAGGGAATCAGTGGCAGCCATTGAGAGGAGATGTTGGAAATGTGTGGGAGAGAGTGAGAAATTATAAGAGAAATTGGGAATTAGGGAGAGAAGAGGGTAACCTAAAGTTGAGTAGAAATAGAACAGCTTGAAGTTGAGTCAAAAAGCAACGAGAAGACTCTGAAAACAGAGTACGATTCTCATTCATTGCTATTTTCATTTTTTTGCGTGACACCTCAAAAGATTTGATCTTTTTTTTACCGATTTGATCCCCAAAAAGTTTTCAGAAGAAACCCATAACTTCTAATAAATTACGGTCAAAGACAAAAGAAGTGAAGAAAGTAGAGGTTACGGTCAGAATCAGAGAATCTTTGGAGCTTTGTCTTGGAGTGGCCAAAGAAATGATCCATTCAGAAATTGTTTTCGTCCCGTACGATGCCTATCAGATGTTACTTCCAGCTTTTTCCTCTGGTTTTCTTTTGGCGTACAATAACATTTGTGTTTATTATTTGATTAAAAAGTTGTTTTGTTTTTAAATTTTTAAAAAAATCTTGACATATAAACTCAAACATCAGAGTTTGTTTTTCAAACAATCAAAATCATAGATAAATTACTTATGTGTTAATTAAGAAATCAATTTCATCAGAAGGTGTGTTTGTTAAGGCTCAAGTTAAACTTCTTTTTCTTTAAACTTTTGTCACAAAAACCACGAATTTTCATCATTGTATATATATTAAAAAAGAAGAAGATAAACCTAATTTTTTCGAAGAAAACATTACAACAAAGTTGGAACAAACACCAGAGGAGAGCAAGACACATCGCAGATTAATTTCATAAGACTCGAGATGGTTTCAGAAAGCAAACTTCTTTACAAATAAATGTATTTAACTTCCTCAGGACAAATACAAGAATACAAAAACATACCAAGCTCCTCAGAGCTCTTTATTACAGAACCAAACAATAAAAATCCCTACATCGGAGAGCAAACCACCGGGAGAGAAAAAGGAGATGACGATAGGCGGTTTTGCTTCCGAAACAAAGTTCCACGAATCCAGTAAATTTTTTGGTTCCCGATGATACATACTAAGAACAATAAAAAAAAAAAGCGCACACAGAAGTAAAGAAAGTAGCTTTGGAGCAAATCCTGTGGTTATTCTCTCATTCTGCTCTAGACTGGCCAGCTCTCGAGGAGAGGATGATTCCTACGATAAGCCCGTAAAGAGCGAGCGCTTCTGCGAAGATAAGGATAAGAATCATCCCGACAAAGAGCTTAGGCTGCTGAGCATTAGCCCTGAAAAAAAGAATTGCAAACGAACAAAGTCAAGTACCAAATGTTATATATGCATTCATTTGCGAAGCTTCTCAAGTTCCAGGACTGAGACAAACCTGACACCGGCATCACCCACAATCCCAATGGCCATTCCAGCTGAGAGACCGGCAAGACCACAAGCAAGACCAGACGAGAGATGTGCGTATCCATCAAAGAGGTAATAAGACTTTGCCTTGGGGTTAATCCCGGTACTGATGATGACAGCAATAATCAATCCGTAAATACCCAAAACTCCAGCCATAACAACTGGGACAATCGATTTCATCACCAGCTCGGGCCTCATCACTCCCATAGAAGCCACACCAACACCACTCTTTGCGGTTCCATAAGCAGCTCCCATACCTATTCATCCAATGAAATTTCACAGATTTAACATCATCACCTAAAGATGAACAATCCTTATTGGATCCCACAAGATCACTCCGACTATGGTTTCATATGATCCATCAAGCACCAAATGGGTTCCAAGTTTCAAGGAATTCACAACAAAATCGAATCTATGACTTACAGCCAAATATGAATGGACTAAAAACTACACAACACATGGTGATTGAAAAAGCATTGCTCAATCAGATGTTCTAAAGTCAAATGCAAATCATATCCAATAAATCACAAATTCCTTCTTTTTTTCTCTGGATGCAGATCGAACCCAAAAGCTTCATTCTTCAATCAATCAGATCCTATGCGAAAGTAGCAAATATCTATCGACCCATCAGCAGTTTCTCAAGCAATTATACAAATCTCAGACAGTTTTCCCAGAAACTAGGAAGACGATCAAAACGAAAGAGAGAGAAAAAAAACGATTGGGAGAACATTTTGAAAAACAGATAAAAGATTTGGAGAGGATGAGACAGATGCGAATAGAGAAAAAGGGAATTACAGGAGAAGACGAGTGCGGCTGCAGCGCCAAGGAAGCCGAAGAAGGGAGCTGTTTCATCGCCGCTGAACGTAGACATGTTGAAGTTTGTATCTGGTGGGATCTGGAAATCTCAAATCTGAAATCGTGTCGATGATTGAAATCTGGCGAGAGAGAGACGGAGAGATGTGGATATATCGCGAGCGAATTTATTTATTGGTTTTTTTTTTTCAGATGAGTGGAAGGGAACAACGTTGCTTGTTCTATAACAAGGACGACCACGTCATTTTGGGCCTGGGCCTGTATGACTCCCTTAAGCCCACGTTTTACGTTGTCCAATCCGGTTTTTATTGTGTTTCGGTACAGAAACCGATTTGTTTGAAACTCTGTTACTTGAGTATTTTAAAGAAAACTATTTTTTAATCGGTTTGTTTCCTTCTCAATTCGATTTAGTTTTGGGTCTGTTCAGATTATAAGAAACTTGAAACCAAATCCTTCTAACAGCAGAACAACAAATACATTACAGCAAAGCAGAGACAAGGGCTTATGACCAGACTGACTAATCCAAATTGGGGGAAGAAAAACAAACATTTCGTTGAAGAGATCTCGAGAAGCTTCCAGGCTCCATACCTGGGAAGAAACCATGTACCTGTCATCGGTAATCATCTTCTCCGGTTCTCCATTCCGCCTTACACTCTTGTCCAAACTTCACACAAAAACATGAAAAATGATTCTCTTAAGAGTCATGAGTTTCGATTTCTTAAACCTTGTTTCTTTCTTTCGGATACTTTTCTACACCATATATTATAATATCCAATAATTGGGAATTTTTAGGCTATGTAGCCAGTCTTTCGGTCAAGGGATTGAAATGATGAATAATGTTACGGGTGTACTAAGATGAATGATCTCACCTAAACCACCTACCAAGCTTTAGCTCGTAGATGACTTGAACATATGGTGACTCCCTCGTGCTCTGTGCTCAAACTGCTTCAGGCCATTTACTTTACATAGATGATGTCTTCGTCAGGGTCATCCACTTCCCAATCTTGATCATCCTCTAGTGAATCAGATGCTTCTCCTCCCCCTTCGTTTACACCATCACCACTTCCTTTCTCGGCTTTTATTTTGTCCAGTATTGCAATTACCTGAAACAATCTCCGTATAATCAATCTCCAGATAGCAAGCTATAGATTTTGACAGGCATCATTGAGACTTTCATTTACAAACTGCAGATTGCATAAAACGCAGGGATATAGTTTGTTTCTGTAGAAAGATGTGTATAGAAGCCTTACTCTGCTTCCTCTTTCCATGGACTCATCCTCGATAAATCTGACCTCAGGTGTCAATCTCAACTTCATTCGCTTCCCAAGCTCACTCCTAACATACTTAGCTTTTGATTTCAAACCCGCAATGGCAACGTCTTTCCCTCTATCATCCCCGAACACGGACACATATACTTTAACCACCTACAAACACCAAAGTAACCCATTTCAGCTTCTAACGTCCTTATCTAGTACCTGTATCACTCTAAACCCCACGAAAATGCACAAATTTGCTATAGCAAAAGTTTCATCATCAATCATGAACAATGAATTGCTTGTGTCAAGAACTGATGAGCAAATTCTAAAATTGCGGAAGCAAAGATGTGAAAAGACCCTAAATTTCTACTCCGTCTGCATAGAAGAGCAAAGCACACAAATGCTTTTACAATTAGGGTTTCCTCACCTGCAAATCATTAGAGACCTCGACATCGCTGATTGTGGTGAGAGAAGATAGATAGCGGTCGGCTCCAAGTGCAGCTTCGGGCAGCACGGCNAAGCTCACTCCTAACATACTTAGCTTTTGATTTCAAACCCGCAATGGCAACGTCTTTCCCTCTATCATCCCCGAACACGGACACATATACTTTAACCACCTACAAACACCAAAGTAACCCATTTCAGCTTCTTGTAACGTCTTCTCTAGTACCTGTATCGCTCTAAAACCCACGCAAGTGCACAATTTGCAATAGCAAAGTTTCATCATCAATCATGAATAATGAATTGCTTGTGTGAAGAACTGATGAGCAAATTCTAAAATTGCGGAAGCAAAGATGTGAAAAAGGCCCTAAATTTCTACTCCGTCTGCATAGAAGAGCAAAGCACACATGGAAACTACACACGAATGCTTTTACAATTAGGGTTTCTCACCTGCAAATCATTAGAGACCTCGACATCGCTGATTGTGGTGAGAGAAGATAGATAGCGGTCGGCTCCAAGTGCAGCTTCGGGCAGCACGGCGTGCTGTAAAACCGTGTCAGTGAGAAGCATGTCGGAGAGCTCCCTCATTATCTGCTTAGCCACCATCTTCACTCGTCTCGGGTTCGCCATACACTTTACGCTCCGTCGCACGGAGAGGTTCGTACGGAGGTTAGCCGGAGCCATTGATTGCGGGAAATGGAAAGCCTGCGTTTTGGAACGGACGGTGGAGATTGGCGGATGGAGGAGGAAGAAGAAGGTAGATGGATGTGTGTGGAGCACGTTAGGCATCGCCACGGTGGATCCTAAATCTCTTGATTCCTCTCTTCTGTGTTTTGGATTTGAAAAGCTGTGAATTGGGTTTGGGGAGAAGGAGAAGCAACTAACCAAACAAGAACAATATCCAGTAGATATGTAACTGAGGGTATTGTGGTAATTTTAATAATCAATGGTGACGTGGGAGAGTTGCATCCAGCATCACTCTGCTCACTGCACTTCGGGTATTGAAATCCACGATAAAAAACGATCCAATTTTAAATCAAACCGAAATAACCAAATCAAATTTTGAAACGGTCAGAGAAGATTTATATTAAACCGAACCAACAAAAAAAAATTATTTCGAACAAAAACCATACCAAATCGACCAAGTTTACAACGACTGCTATTTTTCAAAAACCGAAATACTGTATGGAAAAGCTGAAAACATAACCAAAATATGTATGGAAAAGCTGAAAACATAACCAAAATATATAGATTGAACATTTCTAGTTACTTCGTGGCTTCTGTACAAATTCACATGCTTTTAGTTCTAGAACATAAAAATTCACATGAAGTTAGAATCTATGAGTTTAGAAAGATAACAGAGATGTCTAGTCTCTCATGTACCCACCCAATACAACTTCGATTTTCCAAAACTTTGCTTAAGAAATTGCAATGAAAACAAAGAAAATATTTGGATTCTAAATGAGACAAAAGAACAAAAAACCTTTCAAAGATTCAGACAAGAACAACCCCTTGTCCATCCCAGACTCGAAATAGTAGTAAATATGCAGTAATTAGGTCAAATGGATCAAAATTCAACAAGATTTCGTCATCATATAACTCCATTAGTACCCAAGATTTCGTCAAACATCATCTTGCAATCTATCGAACCCAACCTCCTTCGATGTTGTTAATTCCCCCAACGAGACCATCATCGATAAAATCCCCTCCTCGCTTCACCTTATCCTCCGTGGGCTTCACTGGATAGTTCCCGGTGAAGCACGCGTAGCAGAAGCTTCTAGAATCCTCCCCCAGATGTTTCTTCAAAGTCTCAAACGACAAAAACGCAAGAGAATCGCTTCCGATGTAATCCCTAATTTCATCAACACTCATCCTATTCGATATCAACTCCTCTGAGCTTGGCGTGTCCACACCGTAGTAACAGGACGCCACAATAGGAGGACTCGCGATCCTCATGTGAACCTCCTTCGCACCCGCTTCTCTCAACAAACGCACAATCTTGGATGAAGTCGTTCCTCTAACAATCGAATCATCCACAACAACAACTCTTTTCCCTTCTAATACTCCTCGGACAGGCGATAGCTTCAGCTTCACTCCAAAGTCTCTTATCTTCTGAGACGGCTCGATGAAAGTCCTTCCCACATAGTGAGACCTAATCAAACCTTGCTGAAACGCTACCCCGGCTTTAGCCGCGTAACCAAGAGCAGCCACAACACCAGAGTCGGGCACAGCGATCACCACATCGCAATCAACAGGCGACTCGGTGGCTAATATCTCGCCAAAG
Organism: Alliaria petiolata; assembly: GCA_020283515.1. Taxonomy (NCBI): domain Eukaryota; kingdom Viridiplantae; phylum Streptophyta; class Magnoliopsida; order Brassicales; family Brassicaceae; genus Alliaria; species Alliaria petiolata. The sequence goes on along the minus strand of JAHZTW010000001.1, from coordinate 169,010,692 downwards.
ACATGCCTAGATTCATAGACAGACCGACCAAAGACGATCGATTTGGGCAACGTGAAGTATATGTGCTCGAAAATGCATTGCTTTGGCTCAGGATGAGGCATCAAGCACTGAGATTTCACACCGTCTTTATCCACAACTAAAACCTCGCCTGGATAAACCTCTCTCTCATAAGTAGCCTCAATCAAATCAAGAGCACAAGTCTCAGAAGCAAACACAATAGCTCCATTACTTCTCCTACCCATCACTAAAGGCCTAAACCCATGAGGGTCACGGACAGCTACTAGCTTATCTTCAGTGACAAAAACCATCGAATACGCACCTTGAAGCTTCTCACAGGCATCTACAATCCTCATGAAAAAGGGCCTAGCTTTAGAAATCGCAATCAAATGAAGCACAACCTCAGTATCAGAGCTAGTATTGAAAATCGAACCGTTCTCCTCGAGTTCAGCTCTTAGTTTGGTGTAATTGACTAAATTCCCGTTGTGGGCAACTCCAACTGAGCCGAATCGTTAGCCGGCGACGAACGGCTGGACGTTCTTGAGCATCGACGAACCGGCCGTGGAGTACCTGACATGACCAATGGCGATGTCGCCAGGTAATTGGTCGAGTTTGGACTCGTTGAAAACCTCGGAGACCAAACCAACACCTGTGATTGTCTGAAGAACCTTGTCTTTGCTAACGGTTACGATACCTGCACCTTCTTGGCCTCGATGCTGGAGCGCGTGAAGAGCTAAGTAACAGAGGCGTGAAGCTTCCGAGTCGCCGAAGATTCCGACGACGCCGCACTCCTCCCGAGGCTTCTCGTCATAGTCATCGTTGTCCGCGAGGAAGGCAAGAGGGTGGTTATCGTTTCTCGATGAAGAAACTCTATGCGGAAGCGAAGAAGAAGAGGAAGAGAGAGAAGCGGGAAGAGGGGAGAAGGAGGAGGAGGAGGAGGGTTTAAGGAGGGGATTACGGAGGAAACGGAAAGGCTTAGAGGGCTTAGAGGGCTTGTTGGGTTTAGCATTGAGAGAGAGGGAAGAGGAGAAGCTAGAAGTGGCCGCCATGGATGATGATGATGATGAAGGAGAGGAGGATTTGAGGTTTGTGAGGGCAAAGCGAAGAAACACAAATTGCTCTTTTAGGTTTTTTATTGTTTTTGATTTTCTTTTTTTGTTGTTGTTGTTGTTGTAAAAGGGTCAATTTGGGGAAAGGGTTTATGACTGTGTGTATGTAGAGCACACGTCAGTGAAGTGACCGCCTCACCCTCGAATCTTTTTCCCTTCGCCTTTAATTCTCTCTGCCCTTTGATATTTCAGAAGAAGAAGAAGAATCTGTATTTTATTCGAGGTGGGCCCCGCGTTGTATTGATCTTTGTTGAGAGTTGTAGCCACAACAAGTGGTGAATGTGTGTATTTTTTGTGGCTTAAAACAAAAGCTGCTCAAATGCAGCAAATTTTAATTTAAAACACGAACCGGATTGGATTTGGGTAAAGTCGGTCTAAGCCCACGAAAAATATGTTGGTTTTGGTAAGAGAGGAGCTGGCCACGGCAAAGCTCTCTACCATTATTAAACTTGAAGAGTATTGTTCGTTCTTGGTGCCTTGGTGGGTAATGATTTATCTTTGTTTAATTCTCCTGAGAAAAATGGAAAAGATATAACAGATACAATGTATAATTTCATTTCTCAACTCATTCCCATAAAAGATACGATTTTGTCCAAATCAAGAATACTACTACTAGGCCTGGCAAACATTTTGAGAAAGCACTTGTAATTCCCCAAATCAAGCCATGTGGGCTTTTCTTTACGGCCTTGACAGCCTGCTCTTCCATTTTTAAGGAAATAACTTAAAAACATCAGATAACAAGAGATTTTGTTAAAAGATATCATCTGCATGCATGAATCAATTATATATTTGTTTTATTTATTTGCTTTATTCATCATTTAAATATATGATTTTATTAAATATAAGAAATTTTCTGTTTTAACTTGCTGTTGATATTATATAAACACTTTATAATAATTAATAAACATTAAAACAATAAAAATAATTCATATGCTGCGGATACTTTTCTTAAGTAATATCCATTGTATGTAAAAAAAGACACTCTGGCTGATTTTGTTTTACAAGAAGATAAGGATAAGAAATAGAAAAAAGAAAAAAATCTTAAAAGATATGATAAATAAATAAAAAGCCATATATTGTATAGAGTAATTTCATAATTTGACCGACGACCAAGGAAAAAAATAAAGACAGAGTGAGAGAGAGAGTAATTTCGTAATTTTAGCTAAGTTAAGGGGCGTTATAAAAACCTATATCTGACCTTTAAATATCCCAGGCTCCCCCTCAATATTCCCCTGCTTGCCGAATTTTATCCCAAAAATTGAAGAACGCAACGCCTAAAATGTTTCTTCTGTAACCCTTTTTTTTTTGTTTTCTCTCCCAACTTTTTCCTTCATTTTCTGGGGAGCCAGGAAGCAATCTGTCGCTGGAGAGATGGGGAAGAACAATAAGATCGGAAGCGTTGTGCGGATCCGTCAGATGCTCAAGCAATGGCAGAGGAAAGCTCACATCGGATCCAACAGCGATCCTGTTTCCGCTGTACCTCCTGGACACGTGGCGGTTTCCGTCGGCGAGAACCGGCGGAGATACGTCGTCCGCGCGAAGCATCTCAACCATCCGATCTTCCGACGGCTCCTCGCGGAGGCAGAGGAGGAGTACGGGTTCTCCAACGTCGGTCTGTTAGCGATCCCTTGCGACGAATCGTTGTTCGAGGAGATCATTGGGGTCGTAACTCGGTCTGAGTCATCACGACGAGGCAATCCGGCGACGCTGGAAGATCTCCGGAGATGCAGCCACGTCGGGATGGCGAAGAACGCCGAGTATCTGTGCGAATCTCGGCCGTTGCTTCCTGGGATTGCTGAAAAATCTGTATGCTAATTGTGAAAAGAAGAGGACAAACCCGAATCTCTGGAATTTGCAAACCGAATTTGATTGAAAGGTCTTTTGGTTAGAGATAATTTTTCAATCTCTAATTGGAGATTTGGTTTTTCTTCTTTTGTTTCGTTTTAAAGTTTTATTTGTTTTTCGTGCTAATTTTATGATTCTAGTTTGACTGGGAGATGGCAGTTAGGGTTTGATTGTTTTTTGGTTGTCGCCGCCGATGTCATCCCAGGCTGAAGAGATTGAAGGAGATAGTGTTTGGAGAGAAGCCTCAGTTTTTAATTTAGATATTTTTGATTTGGTCAAGAGATCCTTATTTTATTTCTTCTGGCTATTTTCAATTGTATATTCAGGTTTCTGGATTTTAACTGAGGAAATAATAAATTTTAAGAAATTGGTGGTTTCCTTTTTCTTTATCAATAAGTTGTGGTTAAAAATACGTGAGAGTTTTGTTTTTCATACGTGAGAGTTTTCGGTGAAACCAAATCCAAATAAACATTTATCTAATATCAAAAATGGCAATATATAAAAAAAAATGAATACGATCCTTGTTTTTTATTTATTTGATAGGACAATTGTAGCCTATTTTTCATAAAATAATTTGCAATTTCCAACAAAAATAATATGCAAAATACCGTTTTAAAACTCAGAATACTATTATTCATTAGAGTAACAAAACAATAAACATCCACAATTTGTTGTGAGAAAATGTAATCTGGAAAATTAAAGACGAATCATATTAATACATTGAAAAATCGTAAATATGATTGTATCTTCTTTTTTGTGTGCGCTAAATATGATTGTATCGTACGTATTTATTATCTGGAATATAATATGTAATTGATACAACGACATTTATACTAATATGAAGTATGAACAAAAAAAATTTCTACATCATATTAGCAATACACAAAAGTAAATTTTAAACTTTCTTTGTTTATATAAATTTAATGTTTTGTAGATTTCTATGCAAATATGTATGATATTTTCAGACATACCACATAAAATAATAACTATGTAGTTATATACTGGTGCAATGTGTAAGCATAGTAAATAAATTTCTTAAAATGCTATATTTATTGCCATTTAAATATTTTATTTACATGTGTGGAAAACTTTAAAAAAATCAATATTTATGAATTAGACTTGCCCCAAAAAGAAAAGAAGGGCATTTGTTTTTTTTCCTCAGAAACGGAGGACCCATATTGTAGATTATTTTCCCATTTTATTAAATAAATATTCTGTCTCTCTAACCTGACCAACATTATAATATAATCTAATTGGTACGGTATACGTGGTACCTCCACCAAAGGATCTCACCTAGATGTTACGCTCTGAGCCTCTGATATAACAGTTAAAATATTTCCCACTTACATTTTCTCCACCTTCTAAGAAAATAAACATATAGCTTTATAGTAGGAGTCTAAGAGATTATTTATTTTAATCAATTATACTCATAGTAGATCTACGTACAAAGATCATTTCGAATAACGTTAGCCTTGTGAGAATTTGTCACTATATATTTCTAGATTTAAAATACTCATACTCAGTAGATTTACGTACAAAGATCATTTCGAATAACGTTAGCGTTGTGAGAATTTGTCACTATATATTTCTAAATTTAAAATCGATCATGAACAAGATCGTGTTCTTACTGTTTCTGTAAAGGACACAAGAAGGAAACTATTAACTTGAAGAATATTACGTTTCTATCATTATGGAAGCTACTGTAAATGCGTTAACCTAGAGTCTCCTTGCTGTACGAGTATATATCTGTATGTACCTCATTTCATGAATAATAAGATTCATCTTCTACATAGTATCAGAGCGGGTTATCTAAATACCAAAAATTTCGCAGCCGCCTCTCTTCTTCACCTCTTCTTTTTTTTTTCCCTCCCTCATTCGTTCTCTCTCATGGCTGGCCAAACAGATGTTGTCAATATTGCATCGCAAACAATTCTCAATGTGAACATGTCAAATTTCACAAAGCTTAATTCAAGCAACTATCTCATGTGGAGTCTTCAAGTTCATGCCTTACTCGATGGCTATGAACTCGCGGGTTTTCTCGACGGATCCAATCCGTCTCCACCTCCAACACTCACCACCAATGGTGTCCAATCTGTCAATCTCGCCTTCACACTCTGGAACCGTCAGGACAAACTACTCTACAGTGGTCTCCTAGGCGCCATCTCCCTTTCTCTCCAGCCGATTCTGTCCACTTCCCGCACTTCTCATGAGATCTGGAGGACACTTGCTTCAACCTATGCAAAACCAAGCAGAGGTCATATCCAACAACTCAAACACCAACTCAAGCAGTGGTCCAAAGGTACAAAATCTATAGATGAATACATTCTAGGCCTCACTACTAGATTCGACCAACTGGCGCTACTCGGTAAACCCATCGATCATGAAGATCAGATTGAGTTTATCCTAGAAGGCTTACCTGAAGATTATAAGACAGTAGCGGATCAAGTAGAAGGTAGGGAGACACCACCTTCTATCTCTGAGATACACGAGAAGCTGATCAACAAAGAAGCAAAGCTAATGTCCACCGGTGCCGCACACGCAGACACACCTGCTACAGCCAACGTTGTTCACACTGCCTCACGGTCTTACCAGGGCAAACATTATCATCACCAGCGCCCCAACTCCTCCTGGAGTCACAATCCACAACATCAGCCCCGTCCTTACAATGGTCAGAAACAAGACAATCGTGTAACAAAAGGGTATCAAGGGAAGTGCCAGCTATGTGGAACTTATGGGCACAGTGCCAAGAGATGTCCACAGCTCCCTTCTTCAGCCAGCACCAATCAGCCACATCCGCAGACCCGTCCTTGGCAGCCTAGTGCCAACATAGCTCTCGGATCTCCAGATCCAGCAACTGCGTGGCTTATGGATAGTGGTGCCACTCACCACATGATCAATGATCTCCACAATCTTTCCCTTCATCAACCTTACACTGGTGATGACTCGGTTCTCATCGGAGATGGTTCAGGTTTATCTATTACGCACATTGGTTCTCACATTCTCTCCTCACCCTCACGCAATCTTGCTTTGCACAATGTTCTCTGTGTTCCACACCTACACAAGAACCTCATATCAGTATATCGACTGTGCAATTCTAACAAGGTGTCTGTTGAATTTTTCTCTGCTCACTTTCGGGTGAAAGAGCTCAGCTCGGGGGTCTCATTGCTCCAAGACAAGACTAAAGGTGATCTATACGAGTGGCCGATCTCAGCAGCCCAGGCGTCATCCTTCTTTGCAGCCACTCCCACAAAACCCACCTTAGATCAATGGCACTACCGTCTTGGCCATCCCTCTCCCGTAATCCTCAATAAAGGTGTCTCTCAATTCTCTCTTTCCTGTTCGTAATCTGCTACAACAACCTCTTTATGTACTGATTGCTCTATTAATAAAAGCCACAAATTTTTCTTTCATCAAATTTCTATCCACTCTTCACGACCTCTAGAATACATTTTTACTGATGTTTGGTCGTCCCCTGTCCTCTCTTGTGACAACTACAAATACTATCTCGTTCTTGTCGACCACTTCACCCGCTACACTTGGCTCTATCCACTCAAAACAAAATCCCAAGTTATCGAAATGTTCAAACCTTTTAAAGCCCTCGTTGAAACTCGACTCAACCAGAAGATTGGGACGCTCTTTTCTGATAATAGAGGAGAGTTTATAGCTCTCAGGTCATTCCTTTCCGTGGCAGGAATATCACATCTTACTTCGCCTCCCCACACCCCGGAGCATAACGGCATCTCCGAACACAAACACATGCACATTGTTGAGACCGGACTCTCGCTCCTCACGCACGCAGGGATGCCCAAATCGTACTGGACTTACACATTTGCCACAGCCACCTATTTAATTAATCGCATGCCAACACCAACACTTGCGATGGATTCTCCATTCCAAAAATTGTTTGCGGACGCTCCCAATTACTCAAAGCTCAGAATCTTCGGATGTCTCTGCTTTCCTTGGCTCAGACCATACACCAACAACAAGCTAGAGAATCGATCTACGCCATGTGTATTCCTCGGATACTCGTTAACTCAAAGCGCCTACATATGTCTAGCACCAAGCTCCGGCCGTGTCTATGTATCCCAACACGTGAAATTCGATGAGACGGCGTTTCCGTTTAGCTATCTTCAGTCACCATCTCCCTCCGGTACCGTCGACACCACCAACGTCGCACCCGCTGTGGAGTCGATTAGTCTACAGCCTCCACTAGTCACACCATCTCCGATTGCCTCCCCGAGAACCTCGAGCTCTGGTCTTCACCCCCCACCAACATCGACGACGGCAGGTATTTTCTCTTCTCCTCCGATCTCTAATGATGGCAGACACGGTAAATCCTCTCTCGCCTTGCCTAACTCCTCGATGTCCAGGGTGATGATGCTGAACCACAAAATGAGGCCCAACAACAAATACCAAATACCAACCCTCAAAGCCCAACATCCGGCCCAAACCCAAAAGCCCAACAAACACCTGATCCACTACCAAGCCCACTTGAGCCCACCAACACAAATCCTGCCCCACCACCTCCAAATCAAAATCAAATCCTTAATCCATCATCTTCTTCAACCCCTCACCCACCAATCATACTCCTTAATCCCAAAAATACTTACGAGATGCGCACCCGTCGCAAAGACAATATCGTTAAACCTAATCCAAAATATGCTAAAACGGCTGCGCTCTCCACCAACATTCCTCCAGAACCGTTGACGGTTACTCAAGCAATGAAAGATAAACAATGGCGACGAGCCATGTCCGGTGAAATCGATGCGTTTGCCGTCAACCAAACACTCGAGCTCGTTCCTCGCCCCTTGCACAAAAACGTCGTTGGATGTAAGTGGGTATTTAAAAATAAATTTTTACCTAACGGCTCTCATCACAGATGCAAAGCTCGACTGGTCGCGAAGGGCTACAATCAGTAGCTCGGCCATGATTATGTCGAAACCTTCAGCCCGGTTATCAAGCCAACGACAATCCGTCTAGTCCTAGATGTCACTGTCTCCAAATCTTGGCCGATTCAGCAACTCGATGTCAACAACGCATTTCTCCAGGGCTCTCTGACCGACGAAGTTTATATGGAGCAACCGTCGGGGTTTATAGATGCAGACAACCTCAACCACATTTGTCGCCTCAAGAAAGCAATATACGGCCTGAAACAGGCGCACATGGCTTGGTACACTGAATTCAAGACATATCTTCTCTCACTCGGATTCCAAAATGCTCTGGCTGACACTTCTCTCTTCATTCTACGACTTGGTAACGACTATCTCTACCTATTGATCTATGTGGATGACATTCTGGTGACAGGTAGCAACACCAAGCACATAGCTCGAATCCTGTCTCAACTGGCAGCACGGTTCTCCATCAAAGACCCAAAGGACCTCAATTATTTTCTCGGTATCGAGGCACACAGAACCGCCGCAGGACTACATCTCTCTCAACGCAAGTATATTTTGGACTTGCTACAGCGGCACAACATGATAGATGCTAAACCCGTCAGCACCCCAATGGCATCCTCGCCCAAACTCACTCTGTTTTCGGGTACTTCACTCTCTGATCCTACTAACTTTCGAAAACTAGTGGGCAGTCTACAGTATCTAGCGTTTACCAGACCGGACATAGCATATGCGGTCAACCGATTATCACAGTTTATGCATCGCCCAACGGAAACACACTGGCAGGCAGTAAAGAGGGTCCTTCCGGTACCTCACAGGCACCACCTCACACGGCATCTTTCTCTCAGCGAAAACCAGCTTAAAACTTCATGCCTTCTCGGATGCTGACTGGACAGGCGACACCGACGACTATGTCTCCACGAATGCATTCATTGTGTATCTCGGAAGTCACCCCATCTCATGGACAGCAACAAAACAGAAAAGTGTAGCACGTTCTTCCACGGAGGCTGAATACCGAGCCGTCGCTCACACGGCTGCAGAAGTACGGTGGATATGCAATCTCTTAACCGAGCTTGGGATCACACTACCAACAGTCCCGATGATCTATTGTGACAACATAGGAGCAACGTTTCTCTGTGCTAATCATGTGTTCCACTCTCGGATGAAACACATCGCTCTGGATTATCATTTTGTCCGTGGCCACATCCAAAACGGCATCCTCCGTGCCGCCCATGTTACAACAAGAGATCAACTCGCGGATGCCTTAACTAAACCATTGCCGTGCACTCGCTTCTTGGAACTACGAAACAAGATTGGAGTTACCACAGCTCCTCCATCTTGAAGGGGCGTGTAAAGGACACAAAAAGAAAACTATTAACTTCAAGAATATTACGTCTCTCTAACTATAGAAGCTGCTGTAAATGCGTTAACCTAAAGTTTCCTTGTTGTACGAGTATATATCTGTATGTACCTCATTTCATGAATAATAAGATTCATCTTCTACAGTTTTTTTTGTTTTTTTTAATAGAACTGCTGAACATTTTAATTGAAAGATTCGTGTATTTTATGTAAATGTAGTAAGTCTCATCACTCTCATCCCACTCTGTTTTTTTTTTTTAAACGAATCTCGTATTTCTAGTTTGGTACGCGTTTAACCTTATTTGACTGTAGTAAATATATCTATACTGTAACAAAGATTCTGTAATTATGATAAAGAATTCTTTTTTTTTGAAAAATATGATTAAATGATTATTATTATTATTTTGGTAGAAATGATAATAGTTGACAAATGGATATTATTAAGCTTTTAGTAGACAAGCATATCTTAGTAAATCATCTGGCTTTTGCGTGAGTATTCATCAAAGCACTAACCAATTTAATAATTTTACTATGGGCTGTTTTTATCTTTTTCGATTTTAGTTAATAACATCTCAAGGGAAATAGTGGCATTTCTTCTACCGTGAGAATGTTACGGGCTTTACTTTCTGAAATATTCGACTTGATCCAGTTCTACCAGGATTAGTAAATTATGGATCCGATTTAACCTGATCTCGATTTGTTAGCCTAAAAATCGGCCGAGGCCGGACAAAAAAATCTAAATGTCGAGAGATTAATATAGAATCTGCGATTTCAAATAATAAAAAACACCTAACAAGTTGAACCGAAAAATACGGCCTGAACATTTTGAACTCTTTTAACCAATCAAATCATACACCGAAATTAAAAGTCAATAAGGTACATTAGGGAGTAATTGTTAATGAGCAAGTTGAATTCGGACGTTTCGTAACCTACTAAAAGTAAGACACTATTTGCTGTAGATCGTTCGTTGAGTAGTATGTGTCGTCATAATCCTTCTATATTATTATGCTTTGCTTTTTGAAAAGTGGTCACGAGAGATCATAGTGTCTGCTATATGATTAGCTTACAAATGACATTCGTCGTTTTGTTAATTACAACTTGCAAATTGTTTATCCATCAAAACAATTAATACTATACTGGTAATTTGGGTTCAAATATATCACACCGTCAGAATATTGGATAAATTCTAGTGTGGATCTCCTTTATTTGTTGTTAAATAGACCATTCGGTAGGTTGTTTCATGTTGAAATACTAACATATATATATATATATATATTATATATACAAAAAAAATATATATCATATGGTTCAATTGCACGAATGTAGGATACCGATATAAGTGTGTTGTAAATATTGTTGTCAAGTACCTTCATTTCTGTTAAATCCTTAGAATGCACTAAAGTCTCTGAAAAATACCTATATTTACAACAAAATTTAATCCGAAGTTAAATACCTTCATTTCTGTTAAATGCTTAGAATGCACTAATTAAAGTCTCTGAAAAATACCTATATTTTTGTAGGAGGTAAATGACAACAACAAATTTGCACAAGAATCAAAATAAATATTGGGGAACTATTAAACAAATAGAGGAATACTTTTTCTTGCATTAATGAACTTCTCTCACAGAATCAAGATATGTGAGGAAAACGTTACAAACTTTTCTTTACAGATCTAAACCCATACAATCTCTATCTCATACGGGGTTCTTTCTAGTTAGACGAGTAATTTAACTCGTAAAAAAAACCCTAGATGGGCTTAAAAATAGAAGAAAAAAGACGGATAGAAATTGCAGAAACTTGGGATAGCTTCCTAGCTGTCTCTTATACACATCTATCATACGGGGTTCTTTCTAGTTAGACGAGTAATTTAACTCGTAAAAAAAACCCTAGATGGGCTTAAAAATAGAAGAAAAAAGACTTAAAAAAGAGAAGAGATGCTATTTTTTTTTTGTAAAGAGAAGCTTCTACTTCTTCTTTAACCATCTCCTTCTGCTTCTTCTTCGGATGATTTAACTTATATTATCATCGGATCATGGAGGTTAGGGTTTGAAAGACGAGTTCATCACAAGGAATGGTGAGACCCATGTCGTGGTCAAATCCAAACTCTTCCTCAGCTCGTCGTAGTAGAGATTGGAACTCAGGGTGAGTCAAGAAGGAGATTGGGACAATGTATCTGCTTCTGTTCTCTCCGACATAGACAGGAAAGTGTCCCTTTGGTACATCAAGTGGGAGGCAATCTTCATCGTACCCTCCTCCATTCTTCTTACCTAAGCTCGAGCGTCTCTTTAGAATCTGCTTCAGCATTGCTGTTTGAGTGAGTTTTGAAGATTTCTTCATTATAGCCATTTGTTTTTGGGTTCTTGTGAGAGAAAAGCTTTTGATTGTGTTTAGAAGGAGAGAGAGAGAGAGAGAGAGAGAGAGTTATGGAGAAGGAGATGGGTGGATATTGAGGAGTTGAGAAGTATATATTTATAAATAAAGATTTTGTATGTCTATGTGTCTGTATATATTTGTGTGGGTAGAGAGGAAGAGAGAGAGCGAGAGAGAGAGCGAGAGAGAGAGAGGGACATGAAGACATGTGCATATGTGTGGAAGGAGAAGGTGGGAGCCAAAATGGCAAAGGCCAGCTGAGGAGTTAATTGCATTGTTGGTCCTCTTTGTGACATTGTGGCCCCTTTTGATCTCCTGGTCCTTACCAAGATACACCATAAATACTATATCCTTTTCATTTCTTACTTCCTTTTTCTTAGTTTAAATATTCACTTCAAAGACGTATGTGTGACTCATTGAATAAAAAAAGATCGGCAAGCAAAAAAAGTCACTTATATATATTTTTTTTAACTTCAATACTATAAGCTATGAATATAACCACCCTTCTAAATCCGTTACTTTCATCTAGAAAGACAATGATACATCTCAATTCTATGTGTACTAAATTGAATCATTACACTTAAATGGCGAGATCTATTATAGTATCAATTATCATTAGGTATTAAATATCTACATCACATTTCTAATTAAATTAACATATTAAAAAGTAAAAACCAAGAAGATATAATTTTTGACGCATTTAGCAATCTCTTTTATTTTTCAGGAAGTTCGGTTTCATTGGACCATAATTTGGTTTTAAAGATATGCGATGTGTCATGTTAGTTGCAGACTTTCAGTGGCCCAATGGAACTCTATTTTAAATTTGTGTTATGCTTACATCTTCGAACGGCTAGGCGAACTACCATCACTGTTTAATATATATTTGATATAGATATAATATTTTATTGATGATAATATATAGTTATATCAAATTTGCTTTGGGGGAAGCAAATGAGCCTGTGAAGGTTGTTCCTTGGGTATAAATATACGCATAAAGTTGGAAATATAATTTTTCATTCAAAGAGTATTCATGTAATAAGTTATGATATGTTAAATTAAGAATTCGACATCTCGAAGTATCACGTACTCTGTTTTCTCACATAATATGATTTGCACTATGGTTGTTGCCAGTTATCACAGTATGGTAATTGTTAAGCAGCTAGAAACTGTTATATTTTTTCATTCAAAACTATTTTATTTTGTTAGAAATAAGCTAAGAAGATTGAAGTCTTTAAACAGTTAGAAAGTGTTGTAGTTGTTAAGCAGCTAGAAACTGTTATATTTGCTATAGCTAAACCACGTACGTCATACATACGAAGCTTACAATACTGACCACAAGTGAGAAATACACATTTTATAATCAGGTATATATATATTTTGGGCTGATTTCCTAGTAAATATGGACCAAAAGTAAAATGTTGCGTTAATTATGTAGTTCCTACTTAATTAATTAGAATGCTGAAAATGGGATGGCAGAAGAAAACGAACAACCGTATTTCTCTCTCTCTCTAGAGAGGTGTCATCGAAGAGCGCAAATCACGGACTTTGGAAAGAGTAATGTGCTGAAGAGTACACAGCAGTAGAAGAGTGTTTGGAGTTTTGTTAAATTTGGTTCGAGAGAGTGTGCCTGTGACACTTTCAAACAAATTTCTTTTTCCTTTTTCTTGCAGACACCCATGTGCCTCTTTCATAGTTATAGTATTTTTTCTTCTTCTTTTATTCATTTATTTGTTTTTGATAAAAATAAATCTTCTCTTTTTATTTATTTCTGTGTTTCTGATCGTTTTTCTTTACCAACGGTAGGTTGCAGTTAATCCCCAGCCTCCCCCACCTTTTTCTCCTTTTTTTTATATTAAAAGAAAACCTTTTAAAATACTCTGGAAAACGCGTCTTGGATAATTTACAAACGAAAAAAAGGAAAACTAATCCTGTTCAAAAAATAAGGAAAACTATTTAGGACACACAAAAAGATGAAAATAGGTCTGAGTCACCCATTGAAGTGAGTTCACTTCACAGCATGACACTGAACTGGGTCTCTCAAGTACAATTATGCTACCGACGTTGGATAAACGTAAATACTCGTCTTGCAAAAGGAACTAAACTCTGTTTTTAAAAAAAAATTTATATGTGAGATTTCACTGTTAAATGGATTGTCTTCTCCTCAATGTTTTTTTTTTTTTCATGAATTGATCTCTAAATTTTTTTTTTATTTTTTTTTAAAGTAGGTTCACAATATATCGAGTGACTTCTACAATCGGAACTGTTACAATTTGGATCGACCATTAGAAAACGATTAACACCAACAACAAAGCAATGCACACAAATTTATTGTAATAGTTCATTTTGAACATGAGAGTTATGTCTAATTTCAATCATCGCATATATGATCAGACATTCTTAATATTTGAAATACTCTTAATTAAAATCATAGGTCAATCTGTTGTATGATTTTCACAGAATCCGCATGCAAGAGTTTAAGTTCAATTCACAATAACAATAATGTATTTGTGACATGATTTAGAAGAAGGAAAAAATGAATGACATGGAAGATATATATAGTCTTAAATTAAACCTTTAATTATTTTAAGAAAACAGAATTTGAGTAGTTGGACTGTACATGTTTCAACCTATTTTCATTAACTTCCTATAACCCGACTTCCATGAATATAAGTAGTTGAACGAAGAAAATTCGACGATAAACGTTTCCCACCTGATTATTAGATGAGAAAAGCTGTATGTCTTTCATCCACTTTTCTTCGAACCAAGATAAGGTAACGCTGATGAGACATTGCTGATGATACTTCCAACAGATGTCTCATCTATACTGTCTTGTAACAATTAACTGAAATACTTGTTTTAACAGAAATACTTGTTTGATAAATCTCATAGGTATCTCTGGTATTATTATATTAATAAGATCTGTTAATAAAATAAAATAAAATCTTGCAGACTATGTTTCTAAGATATGCATGGCACTTTTCTACTCGTTTCCCGATATTTACAATCTTTGACTGAAATATAAAACTATGGAAAAAAAAAACGTATCAATACTAAAAGTGTTCAATTTGCATTTCGAACAGTAAAACCTCGATTTGTTTCTTTTCAAAAAACAAATCGAGCTTAAAAACTCAATTTTAAAAATTAATTAAAATTAATCTCGCTTGGAGTCTTATTTTTATATATACTATGAACTAATGAACATACCGGAAAGAATAATATGCACCGGAAAGACGAAGAATTTGAAACCTAAATCTTATAAAGAAATGATGCGTACGTGTAATGTTCTGACGCATTAGCGTTGTGCGTTTGTTATGCTAACGCTCCCGTTCAGTATATTTTCTCGTATTACCCAAAAAAATCGAAAAATTGATGTTACTAATTAAGATATTACCGTCAAAATATAATTACGTTTTGTACGTCAAACATACAAGCTTTCCGGGTTGGGCTCAAGATGTCAGTGAGCTATTTTAGTCTTCAAAAGTTGGCTTCTTTGGTTAGAAGAGGAGACCTTGATCCAACAAAAATATCACTTTTACATACCTATACGGCATTTAAGTGAAAGCAAAAAAGAAATTTCCACAGAATATATTTTCCATAATCGACGGGATTGGTTTAGTAACAAAACTTCGAAAGTTAGATAGTCGTGATCTAAATTGATTAGTATTAAAGCAAAACATGGTTTTGTCTTCTTAAACAATCCCATATGCACTGTCTTGGGAGCTACGAACCATGCGTTTAGGAGCCACCTATGTCTCTTATGTCCTAATCATCTTTGTCCTAATCGACTCTTAATTATTATATTGATATATAAACCTTTCTTTTTGGATAACTGTGAGATCGACATTTTTGTATATAAAAATGTATTATATATTTTTGATCAGTTAGTTTTTTTTACTTTGAATGTTTAACTATAACAAAATGAGAAAATGGCAAAATCTACTTGCAATTCTTTCATAACTAGACCCGAGTAGACAAACTTCATTTGTTTCATTTTTTACTCGGTGGATTAGAAAATAAAGTATAAAAGGCAAGGCTATGCCTAGTTTTTAAGTAGTTTTCGACGGTTTAAGAAATGTGGTTGATGTAAAGGCAATGGCAGAATCTGTGCTAGCCGGTTATGACCGGTACAAGTTATAGCTGATTAGGAAAATCTGGACTCTACTACACCTTATAAACGAAAGTTAGTTGGGGACTTGGGTTTAGGGTCTATGTTGTTCAACCACAAAAGGTTCATTCTAGTGACAGCGTAATTTAAATCTCTACTAAAGTCACAACAACTATATCCCGATAATAAACATCAAAAGAAGGATGTACGTACGTAGTCATGCATTTTATTTGTTAGATGTTGCTTTGCATGTTCTGTGATACAGGATGGATCGTGGGAATACGACGTGATTGAAACAAGATGACCATGAGCGTATGGCCCATATTTTTTAATTTAATTTTATAATTAGTAATTGTTGTATTTTTGTATATTTTTTTTCTTAAATTTCTATTGGCTAGTAAATCAAATCAATTGAATGGTTTATTTGCATAGTGAATGTTGTCGTTCTTCGTTGGTGGTGTTGTTCGATGGTGACATTAGGGTCAGTGTGAGCACATGAACGCCATGTTACTCCTTCACCTCTTTTATTTCTTACGTAGACAACGTTTTGTCACAAATACGTGTTGTGTGAAATTGATGTTTTTAAAAACCATAAATCAAACTCGTGATTTCAGGAGGGAAAATTCGAAATATTTTTAGCAAAAAAATAAAATAAATCCGAAATATTTTATTATTTTTAGGAATATATGATTATTTATTTCAGGAATATATGATTTTTTAGTGTTATACTATTAAGAGAACGGCTGATAACTTCACAGTTCAAAAACTAAAAAAATAATAATATACTTCACAGTTCAATTAGAAATTTTAGGCCTTGTTTCAGCCACACAAAATTTAAGCCTCTTTTAAAAGCTACAAAAAATCAAACTTTTTTAATAAAAAACAACACAAAATGTAAAAATGAATTAAAAATCACATCAAATTTTGTTCAATATAGAAAAAACGTGATTTAAAATCTAATCAAAATTTTAACTAAATAACGAGATTGAAATCACATAACATATGATGTGAAGTTCAAGGCTCAAATTTAATTGATGGATATTTGTTATAAATTCTGTTTAATTTTGATTAATTGTGTTTTTTTTTACTAAATCGAACAAAAAACCATCAAAGTTTAAATGCATATAGTTTTGAATCGATTTTCAAAATTAATGTGATTTTAAATCTTTTTCAAATTTATATGGGGTTTTGGTTTGAAAAGTTTTGTTCGATCTGTATAATTTTAATCAAATTATATGTAGTTAGAACAAGATATGAAACTTCTGGTATATAGATGTGGATCGAGCACCTATATACTATATATTGACTAACGAACGTTAACATAGTTATAGAAACGTTATTACTCTATTGACTCATTTTGTATTTTTATGATCATCACCGTGCATGTATTTTATTCTATTGGCTAACGAACGTTAACATAGTTTCTAACGTTTTTTTTTTTTTTTTTGAAACTTTTAGTTTCTAACGTTAACATAGTTAGAACTTAGAAACGTTAATTATTATAACTTCTACTGTGAAAAAAAAAAATGAAAAGCTAAACTAAACGATACTGCATTTGAATGTTTATTATTATATGAGGTTTATTAAACACTAAACATTTAAATGCAACATCGTTTTGAATAATAGCTATCTGTTTTTGTTTTTATTGGTTTTTCATTAATAGAGTTACCAACGTTTTTATCTTTGTTTATTGTCGGTTGATTCGATGATGTAAAATACAAGCACGAATACTAAAATGAGCTTGATGCTTTATTTTTTTGGTCGAAAAAATGAGCTTGATGCTTATTCATCATAAAAGCTAAACTAAAGCCATGGGTAGCTCCGTAACTCGATTTTGTATATATATATATATGTCTCTGTGTTTTCTACTTTCCGCTGCCTCATCCTATCACATGTTCCTGTCACGATGATCATGAATAATAATATAACATTGAGAATAATTTTACCAATGCATCGAAAGATAACCAAAAGAACATTTATTGAATTGGATTGAAATGAATTAGGACCCATCCATATAACAAGTGTCAGTGTTTAACTGTTTATATATCCAGCTAATGTTGTACTTCGAAGGCGTACGTAAAAAAAATGTCGTTGTTCCTTCATTTTTATGATGTGATGCTGTCTACTCGCATTATTAAAGTTTGAAAATAAATAGATACATGTCATTACTATTTATTTAGTGTTTACTAGAATTATTGGAGATGTCATTGGTCTTCCAATCCTCTTGATCAACTATTCTACGTCAAATTCTGTTCACAGTTTTCCGTTATTGGCAAGTTTGGTACTGTGAACAAAGTTCGATCTTTTTATATGCATATATATATATTCTATAATTAATTAGCAAAGCACCTCAGCGTCACAGGTAAAATTTGAGTAATAATTAAATTTTAATAAACTAGAAAAATTTCTTATATCTATTTATTAAATTCTCCGACAAGTTAGAATAAAACCACATCACTAGTTGAAGAAACGGAAAAAGATGGTAATTTGGCTAACTCAGGTCAATAAGTACTGATCTATGAGTTGTACAGCTGTTACGGCGAGCTGGTAATTAAGAGAGGAAAAACGCGATGAAGTTTTAGGAGACTTAAGCAGAAGGTTTGTTGATATCAAACTTAAGGTTTGCCAAGTATCACTAGTATAGTCTAGTACCATAACATTTATTGTTTTTTCTTGCACTTAAATTATGTTAACCTACGTGTGGTTGTATGGAGTCTACGTTAATATAGTCACTTACACCATTTTCATTTCATATCTTTATGGGTGTCTTTAGTATAAAAAATATTAAAAAGTTAGAAAACAGTAGAAAAGGAGAGAGAACGGTGTCTGTACACATACATTTAAGACACCAAAGATGAAAAACTACTATTTAACTATTCATAGATTTTAAATTAAAATATTATTAAATTTAATATTAATTAAATTGGAAGACACTATGACACTGTATAGTGTCTTTGCTGCTCTTAGGAACGGGGAAAGAAACAAACATTGATCAATTTCCACACACTGTATTTCCGATTTCTTCTCATTATTGGGTATTGGTGAATCTTTTACATAATTTCTGGAAATTAAAACTCGGTAAGCATAAACTTCGAGCCTTGGTTCCTTTCTCGTAAAATGGAGTGTAATTAGAGAACCATTAGAGCAATGACAAACTAAAAACTAGGGTTTCTAGTTTCTACTTTCTAAGTTACTACTTTATGTGCAAATTGCTAAATTCCTGGGCCAATGAGTTATATGGCCAGCCCAAAGTTAAGTAGTTCCGTTCAAATTTGATTTATTTTTCCGTCATTTTTTATTTGTTCAAGTAGATAGTTACATGTCCAGCCCAAAGTCAAGTAGATCCATTTTTATTTTTCGTCTTATTTTTTTCAAATATAGATGTTTATTTGTTTAAACTCTGAAAGTTCGTAGAACTCAGATATGTTTGACATACTCATAGAGATGTTTAACTGTTGAAACCCTAAAAGTTCGTAGAACTCAGATATGTTGTTTGACATACTTTAGTCTTCTCAAAAATGGAAATACGTTTTCGGCCTTAGAATTATGAAAGTTACTATTTCTTTCTTAGTTTCTAACACAATAATAAAAAAAAAAAGTCTCATATCTGCTGATTTATATTTGAAAAGTTGTCATATATCAAACGCTCCCCCTATATTTGGTGGGTCACATCACATGCTCTCTAATGATTTCATATGAGAAGAGAATCCATTATCCGAAAGAACAGATATATAGGTGTAAAGCCACGATAATGAAATTCCAGAAACATGGATATCCACGAATGGACCGTCCCAAGATCTTCCAATAACAATAAGTTTTTTTTTTCCAGTCAAACGTAGAGAGTCAGTGAGTTGATGATGATGCCCTCGTGTTGTACGTAGCTGCCAAACACTAACATATTAAAATCCACCCAATTAATAAAGCTTCGAGGCACAATAATTTTTTTCGCCTTTTTGACCTCCATTCTGTCAAATACGGTCAAAAGGCCACGAGGACATAATAGCAATAATAATTGGACATTTCTATTTTTTCTATAATAGCAATAATAATAATAATATTTTGTTTGAAATTTCTTTAAAATTGCGCTATCGAAAGCTTTCATAATTGTAAGTTGGAGATTGCTAAAAAAAAAAACCAATTGTAAGTTGGAGATGCATCTAAGTCACATGTGGTGCATGTAAAATTGCTTGTTGAATAATTAAATTCATATGTTTATTCAGATTTTGCATTCATTATTTTTCACGTATCAAAATTTTGTAAAAAAAAAAGAAAAGTAAAGGATGTTGCTCTAATAGATAAATTATTCTTTTTTTATTACTTGTGGTTCCTTAACTTCATTTTATTTTATATCAAAAATGGTGATGGCATAGTATGAAGGTTAGTTTATTTATGCCCTGCATTCAAATTCTCTTAAAGCGAGAATTATTTTTTAAATTAAAATATTTAAAAGCTGACTTTAGTTACTATTGTAGATTTTGGGCAAAATGTTCGGAACTCTCTATAGTTAAAAAAAAAACTTTATTTTATCTTATTTGTTTCTAATCAAATTGAAACATTCTTAAAATACTCACCGGCTGAAACGAAAGAAACAAAAGATCTATTACACACACTACTGTTTTAAAATATTGTTCATTTATTCAAAATGGAAGTAAGTATATTTGAAAGAAAGTCAGTTTATATTATAATTTCAGTAGTATAGGCATTTTTATGGGAAAGCATGACATATGAGGTGGTAGATAAATAGGGACAGTCTTTATTATGCTGATAATGAGAAACAACTAAACAAAGAACCATTAGTTGCACTTGTCTCAAAGAATTTTGGATTTTGTTCATTTAGCTTTTTCGTTATTGCTTTTTTATGGGTACGTTCAATTCATCTACATATATGCCACCATTAGCTACAGTGGTTGCAACAAATGCAGATGCTTTTGTTCCCAAATGATATAACTTTTTCCACGGCTAAAAACATCGACTAAAATATCACTATTAAGTATTAAGAAAATTGCCATAATCTTAGTCATGGTACATTTTAAAAAAAGATACGCCAAATTTGATAACTTATTGTTTGTTATGAGATGCTTGTGCCGAAAATGTGTTTTTTTTTCTTTTATGATTTTTGTTTTTTCATCTACGTCATGTTTTTCAAGATTTATAATTTTGTGCTGAATTCAAACCATTTCTGAAATTAGTTAGTCTAAAATATTTTAAACCGGACTAAATTGCCTTCAAATTAGAATCGGACCGGATCAAGTTAGTATGATTGAGACCATGGATTGTTTTACTATTTTAATTTGTGATAGAACAGTGGCCAAATGGTTCCGGTTCTTTTATTTATTATATGTTTTTTGTTTTAAGGACAGTCTTAACAATAAGAATATAAAAAAAATCGGCCTAAGTTCAGAACTTCCAAAGTTAAAACAAAAAACAATCATGGAACAAAATAAAATTATTCCTATACTACGTGTTGTGGATTAAGTTTAATCTTGTATAGAGAAACGATGGGATAATCCAACCTCTCCTGTACGATTTATTCTCTACTTCTTGCATGTGGGTTGTGTGGCCTATTTGAAAATATGGAACTATATGATCGATCGTATATGCATCATCCCACAAAACAAAAACGTCCTAATTCGAAATAGTTTGCTTAATTAATATGGTACGTCAAATCACTCAGGTTTAGTATCTAACAGAGCATTGCATACATCCAATTTCCTAACATTTTTTTTATATATCTATGGAATAAAACGTCTTTATCAAAAAGTAATAATTTCACACAAGTTGATTGTAACATGTTTTTCCTTTCTTATTTTGGTTCTATTCATATAAGAGATGGTAGGTTGTTGTAATTCATATTAGAGAATGGTAGGGTCTTATAAACATGTTTCACCACAAAGAAAGAAAAAACAAAGTGGTTTCTAAAAAGACAAGGCATAAGCATGTGAACTTCATCCATTACCTCCACCTGATATGTTCCTCAAACTATTTCTCTCCAGTAACTTGCGGTCACAATCCCTTTTAATTCCCTATATATACTTTACACACTCAGAAAACTTGCTTACAAAACTGAACCTAATCCATTTCTATAGAAGCCCAAGACATACAAACATTCATCACTCATTTTCCTTCTTCTTCAAGATCCTCCTTTTTAGTTACTTGCATTAATCCTCAAAGATGGGTATTCAATTGATTGGACTATCTCACGCCAAGCAAAAGCTTCAAAGAAGCTTATCAGCGAAAATCGCGAGCCTCTTGGCCATGTCGGGTACTAATAATGTCCCCAAGGGTCATGTGGCCGTCTACGTGGGGGAGACTTACCAAATGAAGAGATTTGTGATACCAATATCGTATTTGAACCATCCATTGTTCCAAGGTTTGTTGAACCTCGCGGAAGAAGAGTTTGGGTTCGATCATCCCATGGGAGGTCTAACAATCCCTTGCACTGAAGATTACTTCACTGCTCTAGCTTCTATTCTAAGTGGTTCATGATAAAGGAGCTCACTGATCATCACAACATTCATTTAAGTTTCTTTATACAAATATATATTTTTGTTTTTTCTTTAAATGTATCTAAGGAAGTGGAGAGAAAATAACTCGAAATTGAGACACTAAACGTGTCTCTTTCAATTTTTTTGTTCTAAAACGATCTTCATCTTGCGAGTTCTTTTAACCATTCCATTTTTAAAGAATTCACTTCCTGAAAAATTAATCTAAGATTCTCTTTCTGTCGATATGTTTACTTGTTCTATGTAAATTTTTTTTTTGTCACCCGAGTAATTTATTTAATGGAGTACTTTATAATGTAATATGATTTATTTAGAATCTATAGTATTAGTTATTGTACCAAACAAATCTATTACAGTAATTAGATACATATACTAGAACCTGTTACAGTACTTTACATGTACTCATGTTAATTAGATACATGTGCTCAGGTTGACGTTTTGTAACAATATATATAGGGTGGATTACTAAACTAACTTTTAAAAGTAGTGATTCGGCTACTTTGATGCACATTTTTTTTTATTACCTAAATAACCTAGAATATTAAAAATGTCCCTCAAGCTTTTGGTGAAAAAATGGTATTTACGAGAATACCATTACTTTTGGGTTGCCACGTAGGCAAGGCGTTTGACAGTAGACTTATTACGGTTGGTCAACGGACGAATGCGCAACGTAGAATTTGGTAGACTTGTTAATGTAGATCCATAATAACGTGGCGGTAGATTTTTTCAGAGCAGTAGATTTGTTTTATGAATGGTAGATTTAATTGCAACGATGAAAGATTTATTTTTTTACCTCTTCCATGACCGACATTCGTGGTAGATTTGTTTTCGAAATGGTAGATTTATTTTTAACGACGGTAGATTTACCGTTTACCTGGTAGAGTTATTTAATGAAGTGGCAGACTTATTAGGTCTCAACCGTGGAACGGTTGATTTATGCTTGGTGGGAAAGTTATTTCTTTGACGGTAGATTTGATTAGTTGTGGTAGATTAGTAAGACGTGGTGGTAGATTAACCTATTGTATGTAGTGGTAGATTTGTTAGGTTTTTTAATTACTATAGTAACATCGATGGTCAGCGACTGTGAATCTATGTTATGGTAGACTTGTTTTTGAGTTGTACTTGGTGGAAGATATTTGACTTTGTGTTTATGTTATGGTAGACTTGTATTTGAGTTGCACTTGGTGGATGACGTTAGACTAAGTCTTTTCGAAAAATAAGGAATGGTATGGCATCCAACATACGTATGTTATGTTCAAATTGATGAAATTCGTATGTTGAAGAGTTAAAAGCAACTTGTGATTACCATATGATAAGAGATTGAACCAATTCAATTACATCAGAAAATGAGAGGAACTTCATCCGACTACACCTTTACTATTTTTAAGAGAGCGCTACCTTTACATTGGCGTAGTACTTTGACATAGCGCTGAAATCTAAAACAGAGTAGTAAGTAGTACCTAACATGTTACATTAGAACTCAAATCTAAGCAGTTGGTACTAAATGTAAAGGTAGCACATCTCACAGCACATTAATCTGTGTTTGAAAAAGCACTTAGGAGGGAAATCTTCAGCGCCGAATACACTTGGCAACAAACCTCCACAGTCACTCTGGATTGCCTTCTTGGTTGTAGCAACCTGTTCACCGAGTTCAACCATGTAAAGCATTCGTGAGCTCCAGCCTTGAACTCGGTCCAACAGCTCCAATGCTCTTGGATATTGGCCATATGCGGTAGCGCAAATAGCCATCATCAATGTTGCTTGGTCTATCCCGGCTTTAGAAGCCTTGTTGAAAAAGCTGACAGAATTTTTGATGTCTTTGGCTATTGCTATTGTCCTCATCCCGTGGAGGTATAAAGCTTGAGGATTGGCAGATGACATAGCCAAGTTGAAGAACCGAGGATAAACATCGACTAAATTTGGGTCAGCAATGAAGTTTGACAGGTTTAGCGCTTGCATTACGGATGGGTCCTTCAATGTTGAGTTCAGTAGCTTTGACGCACAAGTTGCACGACATGCGTCCTTCGCAGAAAATCGTCCCACCCTTTGTAGAATCGATGGTAGTAGGTCTTTTATTTGTTGGAGTCCACTATTTTCTTCCATTATCCGCTGAAAAACAGCGAGATGAGACAGATAAGTGAGCAATTGTTACAGAAGAAAAGTGGCATTCGTATATTATAAATCTACCACAACCGATGGTAGATCTACCATCAATACCCCCCCCCCCCCGAACTTATATAGAAGACAGATAATTGAGAAAAAGTTATCAGTGACGACGGAAATCTCGAAATTCCCCAACTCTAACAATCAACTTTGGAAATGGCGGCTACGCTCACCGGAAAATCGTCTCTAGTTGGAGATTTTATCAAAAAGTGTGGAACTAGATCTAAAATTGAAGAAGACAACAAATGATAGGGATAACTTATTGAATCCTTGAAAACAAATCCGATAAAGTATGTAATTTCCGATCCGGTGTTGATGGTGGAACAAGGGCGGCCGACGAAACGTAGAGTTCCGGTTTCAGTCGGAAATGTCGAGAAGAGGAGGAGGAGGATGTGTGTAAATTATTAAATTTAATAATAATAAAAAAATATATAATATATAAAAAAATTGGCAACCACATATTCATTGTTGTACTTTAGGTAAAAACCTCTTATGTTGATTTTCTTCAAATGGTGTATGAAGATTTTGTTTTCGATCCTCGATATCAAGAAGTGCAGCTGAGCTATATGTTGTCTAAGCAACTTATGCAAAGATTACCCCAAGATACACCACCTGTATTTGTGGGAAACAATAGACAGTTGAGTGGGGTATTTCGATCAATTGAAAGAAGATCCGGTTCGCTTGTGCATTCAGCTAAAAGAAAAAAACCTAGTCGACGGAAGTTCTTCAGCAGCAGAAGATCTCCGTCGTGTTGGGAAAAAGTCTTCAATAAGATCCGATTATGTTGAGGTTGAAGAAGACGATGGAGACGAAGAATATCATATAGCAGAAGATGAAGAAGATGAAGAAGATGAAGAAGACGAAAATGACGAGGATGTGGAAGAAAACGAAGATTTGAGTTCGAGATATGACGGGTGCGAAGATTCGGATGGTGCTAGTTCGGATGACGACGAATACGGGAGTAGTGGAAAATCAAGAGATAGAGGGAGTTCTGATGTAGAAGATGAAGTGGTAATAAATCTACCACCAAAAAAAGTGTCACATAATATCCAAGATGTCTTGAACCTGGAGCTTAGTTCACTAGATTTAGCCGTCGGCCGGACTTGTGCGAAAAAAGAAGATTTGATGACGCGGTTGCAAATTCTTAGCGTTACACGAAAATTCGATTTTGACATTGGATATTCAACCCCCACACTGTTGACAGTAAAGTGTTGGGTTCGAGGATGCAAATGGCGAGTGCGTGCTTCAACCGTAGGAGATGGTTGTGTACTCCACATTAAGACGTATGTCCGCACCCACACATGTTCGGTAACGGTCCGATCACTCCGTAACCGCCATGCAACTTACGAGATTCTAGGACGGCTGTATAAAGACTATGTAGGTGGTGTTGAACCCACTATATTGCCAAACCATGTCGCAGATGCTCTGACTAAACGATTCGGACTTAAGGTAAGAAGACAGTTTTTTGGGAGATTTATGAAGGGTGTAGTGGTAGATTTATGAAGATGTAGTGGTAGATTTATGAAGATACAGTGGTAGATTTATGAAGACGTAGTGGTAGATTTATGAAGACGTAGTGGTAGATTTATGCAGATGTACTGGTAGATTTATGAAGGATGTAGTGGTAGATTTTTCTAGGAAGAAGATAGATTTATGTAGGAAGTTGTGGTAGATTTATGTAGAATTGATAACGCATCTATTAAGCACTTTATTTTTACAGGTCGATTATTGGAAAGCACATCGGGCTTTACGATATGCACGTCAATTATTTGGTGGCACTGCGGAAAGTGGGTATGAAGAACTACCGGCGTAC
The DNA here is from genome assembly GCA_020283515.1 of Alliaria petiolata. Taxonomy (NCBI): domain Eukaryota; kingdom Viridiplantae; phylum Streptophyta; class Magnoliopsida; order Brassicales; family Brassicaceae; genus Alliaria; species Alliaria petiolata. The sequence goes on along the minus strand of JAHZTW010000001.1, from coordinate 168,984,536 downwards.
TTATATAAACTTAGGCAAGCTAATCCGGGGACACTTATAAAGCTTGATGTTGACGATGAAGATCGGTTCAAGTTTATGTTCCTCGCATTTGGTGCAAGCATTCATGGGTTCCCCTACATGAGGAAAGTAGTTGTGGTAGATGGGACGTTCTTGCATGGGAAATACAAAGGTACACTGCTACTTGCAACAACGCAAGATGGAAATTTTAATATATTTCCTATAGTGTTTGGTGTTGTAGATACTGAAAATGAAGAGTCATGGGAATGGTTCTTTAGACAACTTAATCGTGTCATTCCAGATGATCAAGGGCTAGCCATTATATCAGATAGGCATAGTGCCATAGGAAAGGCCATAAGGAATGTGTATCCCCTTGCAAACCGGGGTATTTGCACATATCACTTCTACAAGAACATTTTGTTGAAATTCAGAGGGGGTGAAACATTTGGCCTAGTGAAAAAGGCAGCTACGGCATATACGGAACTAGAGTTCAATGCCTACTATGCACAAATACAGGCTTTGAATCCTCAATTGTATAGTTATTTGCAAAAAGCTGATGAGTGTAAGTGAAGTCGTGCTCATTTTGAAGGGGATAGATATAACTTCACAACAAGCAACATAGCAGAATCACTGAATAAGGTGTTGGCTAGTGCTAGAAGTAAGCCTATTGTTCGCCTATTGGAAGATATTAGTATGCTTTTAACAAGGTGGTTTGCTAAACGACGCCGAATTGCTCGTCTAATGGAAACATCTTTGACAACAGCAGTGGAAAAATTGCTTGCGGTACGTCGTCATGGTAGGTTTGTTTTGTGTTAACACACTTAACATGTGGTAGATTTATATTATTCTTTCTATGTCCTCAACAGGTTAGAGTTGAAGATGCGAAGCAGTTGGGAGTACAAGAGATAGATGACAATCTAACGCAAGTCACTTCTGCGTCAACATTGCATGTAGNTTGTAGACTTTGGTTTAAGAGATGACTCTCCCTCGTAGTGGATCACTTGAGCTCTAGCTAATCTCTCTTCCAGATCCTCTGTGCTGAAATCGTCTTTCCCTCCCAGCTCATTGAACCCAACCTATCAACAACATTGAAATCATCAAATATATTCTCAAAGATACCAAGATTGGGTTTTTATTTCCTACTCTTGTTTTTTTCAGCATTATTATGACTATACCACATAATCATCCACTTTAGTGTTCTTTATGAGGGCAAGAGTGGGAAGAACGACAATCTTGAGCCTTTCAGCCAAGAATGGACTTTTCTCAGCTTGGATCTTCACAAAACGTGTCTCAATGTGCTGCTTTGCCAATATACTCATGTGTTTATCCATCACCTGCAAAAACATTTCCGTTTATAAATATATACTCTTGAATCCTTTGCCAACAGAAGCACCATTTTAGACAAACACAATTTTCTGTCCTAACATCTCTTATCAAGATCATACATTGACCAATCCCAGCAATACAAACAATTAAACCAAAAGGAGATAACTTTTCAAATCGCTAAACCTAGCAAAATTTCGTAGAAATTGAACTACTCAACTGAAACCTGAGAAATCTAAAGCAACTGAAATCATAAGAAAAAAATCCCAAAATTCGAATGCAGCCTAAGCACAAAGAATGAGAAACTAGAGAAATTCTGCAAACATTATCCGGCGAAGAGGATAGAATTCATACCTTACAGGGCCAATTCTCGCGGTAGAAGTGGCAGACGACGCGTTCGCTGGCCTTGACGGCGGCGAAGAAGTCCTTCTCGGACGGGATCTCGGAGTATTCTCCGTGTCCATGGCTCATCCAGCGTTTCCTTTTCTCAGCCATTTTCTTCATCTGCTGCAACCTTCTCTCCCTCAGCACCTCCAGATCGTCCTCGTCAGGCTTTTCCAGGGACGCGATCTCCTCGTCAAGCTTATCCTCCATAGCTTTCGCCACCGTCAAAAGTTGCTTCTCCAGAATCTGCCATGATAACAAAATTACAAATCCAATCGCCCAAAAGTTTAATATCCAAAATAGTTGAGAAATTCATCCATCGCAATTCAAAGCCACATCAAAAGTGTAAAATGCAAAATGGTACCTCTTGAATAGGATTATCCATTGTGAATCTCCGGTGAGATCTGTTGGACGGATCCTCGTTATTTGAATTCAAAAGAGAGATTCAGCTTTAGGAGACGAAGGAAATCGAAGAACGGAGAGAGAGAGAGAGAGAGAGAGAGAGAGACAAACAAGATGCACAAAATAGAGAGATCTCGGGTTCTGAGGTTTTACGAAACGACACCGTTCCACAGAAAACCGGCTATGTAGAAGTCCTTAAATCCGCTGAAAAACCGGTGAACTATTAGCAACCGGGTTTTTGGCAAAAATCTTATTATATAAAGTAGGATGCGTCAAAGTTGCTAATTAACATGATTATGACACGTGACAAGTTAATCTATAAGATTTCGATACGTTTTTTGATTAAAATATATTATAAATAAAAAATCTACTAATCTTAAAAGAAAAAGGAAAATAATGTTAATTTTAAAAGAGAAATAAATAAAATAATCCTAAAAGAAACAAGAAAATACTA
>JAHZTW010000001.1:168697459-168973113 GCA_020283515.1 Alliaria petiolata | reverse complement strand
CTTGGAAGACACAAAAGCACGACGTTGTATCTAGATCCTCCGCTGAAGCAGAGTACAGAGCTATGGCTGATACAGTGAGTGAGATCCTTTGGTTGCGAGAGCTGCTTCCTGCTCTTGGCATCGATTGTAGTGAACCTACAATTCTGCATTCTGATAGTCTCTTGGCTATTAAGTTGGCGGCTAATCCTGTTTACCACGCTCGCACTAAACATGTTGGGAACGACTGTCACTTCTTTCGTGATGAGATCATACGTGGAACGATTGCCACAACACACGTTGGTACAACTTCTCAACTTGCAGACATCATGACGAAGGCCTTAGGACGTAAGGAATTCGAAGCTTTTCTTAGCAAGCTGGGTATTTGTAATCTACATACTCCATCTTGAGAGGGGGTATTGGGCCTATTGGGTTATCGTTTGTATAGATATTATTAATGAATGTAACCTTAGATAATCTTGTATATAAGGCGTTGCCTTTGTATTGAATCAGATAAAAAAAACCTTTACAACTACTAAGGTTTCTTGACAGGTTACTATTTATATTAAAAAAAAAATTGGAATCGGTTATTTTGTATGATTTTTTTTACCATTTGGATTATTATAAAACTTTCATTTCAGTTTCGGTTTTCATAAATTTGAGTTCGGTTTATCATCCCAACTCTACAGATGTTAAAATAAAAAGGAAACATTTTGATATTTCAAACGGGTTTAAATGTTTGGCCCAATTTATTTCACATACGCTTAGGCATAATACCTGAACCCGAAAATCCAAACCAGACTCGAAATGTGGTTCAGATCGAGATTGGTACCTGTAAAATATCCGAACGAATCTAGTCTTCATATATTTCGGATCTCGGTTCGGATAGGGTATTACCCGAGAATCGAACGGATATCTGAAATATCTAAAATCCGGGCATCCAAAAATACATGATACTCAAAATTAAGTTTTGGGTATTTCATGTATTTTCAGGATTTTTCCAGTTTTTTTTGGTATATCAGATATTTTGGGATACTCTCGGATATTTTTGGGTGTTTTCATATACCTATTTCAGATATTTTAAGTATTTTTGGGTACTTTCGAATATTATCGGTTCTCTAATCAAATATCCGAACCGATCCGAATTTGGAAAGTATCGAACCGAATCCGAACCGAAATTCGAAAATACTCAATGGTACATAAGCTTATAGTACCAAAATTTCCGACCCGGACTCGACTGAGTCCGAATGCCCAGACCTAATTTGACATATTTGTAAGTAAGTGTATATATGAATATCCTCGTTAAAAACCGAAACAGTGGATTTTCAATTCGTGAAAAGTATCCCTACTTTACAGTTATGATCTAGCAGGTATGAACTAAATGCTCACAAGCCATGGCTATTCGTATTTGTATTGTCATAAAATTGCTTAGAGAGCGCTTCGTCTTCCCGCAAATGTTATTTCCAAGACATTTCTTTCTCTAATAAAAAACAAGTAATTACTATCTTAATTAATAATTAACCCTTCCCCTTCTCTCTCTCTCTCTGGATATATATATCAACAATCTTTCAGATCTCTTGTATTGCAATCTTATAAACTAAGCAGTTTTGTACAATAATGAGTTCGAACATTTCTTCTACAACTCTGCAGAGTTGGAGAGAGCGTCTTCCTTCTTCCTATTCCATCAAAGTCAAGAACATCTCCATACTTCAAAGCTCAACTCTTCACTCTGGTGGAAAATATCAATCACGTAGTTTCTCCTCTGGTGGATACAGTTGGTACGTATTGTATATTCACTTAATGTCACAAGACTCATAGATTTTATTGTCCTTGGACCAAGGACCTTGGTAAATGATCACTCAATTTTTTTATCCTTATATGATGTATCATCTTACATGATGATGATGCAATTTCGTTTATATAAATTTATGATAAAAGGAGAACGACAAGGACAATGGGAGTGGATTTATGATAAAAGGAGAATTGCTGAGCTGGAAGGTGAAGACTCTTTGACTGATGACGTGGCGTCTTAAGAAGGGAAGAGAAGAGAAGTGTTACGGAGCTAAGAAGTGTATATATGTCTCTTTCATTCTTTGTTTAGCTTTTATCGAGATCCACAGAGATTAAGATCAATAAGGAATTGTTAGAGAGAGATCTCTTCAATTAGGCAGATTCAAGAGAGTGTTCTTGAGATCTGAAGGATCGATTCGTTTTGGAGAGTCTCCGTTACGTTTCGGTATTGTAATTCCCTTTGTTGAGAGAGTAATAAGAGTTGCTATCTTAACACAAACCACACAAGCGGCATTGGCTCCACAAGCAACAACATTCACAACAACCACACGTCCCCATCAAACCACTCAAGCGGCATTGGCTCCACAAGCAACAACATCCACAACAACCACACGTCCCCATCAAACCACTCAAGCGGTACAAGCAACAACGGCCACCACAATCACACGTTCCCATCAAACCACTCAAGTGGCACTGGATCCACAAGCAACAACAGCCACCACAACCACACGGCTCCAGTATCGTCTAGAAGAAAGATTGAGGTTACTGTGTGGAAAAGCGGATTCGATTACCAAGAATGGGCTTCGAAGCATGCGCCAATCTACGTCGACGATGTGCTTGTTGTAGAGTACAGAAATAATGATCAAACCAAATCCAAGAACGATGTCTACTTGCTCCCAGACTTGAGGAGCTACAAGAGATGCGATGTGAGCAGAGGCAAGAGGCTAGTCGCAAGAGGAGGCTCATCATCATCATTAGGGTTCAAGTTGCTTCTCCGTAAGAGTCAGACTTACTACTTGGCCAGTGGGGACCACAACGGCTGCAACCACAACATGAAGTTCTCCCTCTCCCCAGTTCCCCGCTCTTCTCCACACACCTTACCCTAAATCCACTTTACTACTTGTTTCATATTCGTTAAACTTCTAGTTTGTTGCGTTTTCAGATTCTGTTTGCTCTCCCTATAATCAATGTAAATGTTTTACTTTTTTTTATAAAATATATTAAAAAAAAAATTACTTACTATGTGGCCATATGCGCTGTATGCCTAGTTAGCCATTTAACTCGCTTTATTGGTGTGAAGGCTCCCTGGATCCATGCAATCCATTCAACAGGGTTCCATGTATCCTTATGTTTGCTTGCGTTGGTCCCGGAAGAAGTTATGTTGTCTAGATGGGTAAACATTAATGAAACATTTGTTGAACTCTGGACAAAGCTTTGATCTAAAAGTTATATACAAATGTAACTCATTCCACCCCTTAAATACATACTTGAATCCCATAGGGTCAGTTTGATACATTCCAGTACATGTTCTTGCTCGTATCCAATGTCTGGTCAAACGAAAATATGTTTGGATAACTTGTACCAAATCTTTTGCATGATTATTTGGACTGAGTTATTTGTTCCCAATGTTTCAAGATGATCACTAGGAGGAATTGTCTATTACGGCTTAGTCTTCTGATTATTATCATCGATACGGGGCTCCATTATTTCTGATGATCATAACACAACACAACGTTTCGAAATCACAACCATTTCTTCCTCCTCGGTGCCTCCTTAGGAAATATGGCTGAATTAAACAAAATTAATAAACCAAAATTCTCTAAACCGCCATACCAATAATGTGTATTTTCTTTCTTGCGGGCACAAACAACAACGCCAGAATCTTCCCCTTCGTTATCGCATATCCAAAATCACATCTTTAATTCTTAAAAACGTGAGAACAAATTTTAATTCCGGAAAAGACGCAATACAAAAATAAAGACGAGAATGCTTCGTCTCCGTTACAATCTTCTCCGATCTTGTAACCGTCGTCTCTTCCACCGTCTCCCGCGACCTTTCTCCTCCTCTTCTCCGCCATCCACCGGTCCTTCAGGTTCTTCCTTGAATCTCAATGAACCTCATCTCACACCGTCTCCGCCGCCACACCAATCACGAGCTCCTCTCCCCTCGATTTACACCGTCTCTCCATCTTCCTCCTTCTCTAAGAAATCCGTTTTTCTTCTCTCCGCCGCCGCTTTATCCACCGCGGTTGCGTACGCTGCTGTTTTCCCTTCCGATCATGACCAGTCAGATGCCAACCCTAGCAAAAACAGCCGTATCTACGACTCTATCGACCACGCGGTTCAGAAATCCGGAAATTCGTTGAGGAGAGTCGTTCACCATGCTAGACAAACCGGTGTTGCGGCCTCGGTTTTGTGGCAGTCGCTCAGGTCGGTGCTCTCTTCAGCCAATCACGAGGTGCGTGCGGGCTTCGAGCTGCGGGTCGCTGCTCTTCTAGCCGATATAGCGTCCGCGAATGCTGCTCGCAGAGCCGCCCTCGTTGGAGCTGGCACTGGTGCGGTGGTTGATTGGTTGCTGGAGACGGTGGCCATCCCAGGAGATAGAGTTGGGGCCCAGGACGAAGCGGCTAGGGCTCTGGCTTACCTTATTGCTGATCCAACGGTGCGGAAAGACGCTCTAGCAAGGCCCGATGCAGTGCCTAAGTTGCTCAAGTTCATCTTCTCTTGTCAACCAAAAAGCAAAAAGGTGCGTTTTGTTTCCACTTGTTGTTTAGAATGAATAAATTCCTTGTGAAAAAAGCACCAGGTACTGTCCATAGCCTATTAATTGTTTAGGAGATGATAGAGGGATTATTCGGATTGGATGTAATGGATACTGTAACGAGCCCGCTGATATGAATCTAGATAGCATCTTAGGATTTAGAAGAATCCAAGCGCATTTCTATGATAAGCAAGAACAATGAGTTTTGTGTATCTCTAGGCTTGTTTATCAAGTGTCAAGTTGGAGATTTGTCATCCTCATAAACACATGATAAGCTTTTTTTTGAAATTTCCGAGTATTCTGGTTGTGTTTTGCCATTGATATATGGCTTTTCTTTGGGAGCAGCATCCAAGACGTAGTTCATACGATATTTTTGATTCTTTGAAAGGTAGGAGCATGCTTGTGGCTGCCATAATGGATATCGTCACTTCCAACTGTGACACAATAGAAAAGACACCTTTTAAGTCATCATTGCCAGGAAATGCTAAGATGAGAGATATTGCTGCAGCAATTCAAGTAATTGAGGAAGGTGGTATGTATTTTGATGAGCCAGAAAAAGATGATGACAGTGACAATGGGAGAAGTGGGATTAAGGGAATTGGAATTAAAATCCTTGAAGGAACCACGGTTCTGGGGCTGTCAAGAACCAGTGGGCTTGCTCCGTTGGGTGACCTTAATGCTAATGCGGGAGAGGGAACTCCTAAAACATTTGCATTGCTAAGTAAACATGACAATTCTTCGCAAGCTAATTTGTCATCTGCAGTCATTCCCGGCCTTTGGGATGATTTACATTGTCAACATGTCGCAGTGCCATTTGCTGCGTGGGCATTGGCAAACTGGGCAATGGCTTCTGATACAAATAGATCTCATATTCAAGAACTTGATCGGGATGGGCAAGTTGTTATGACAGCCTTAATGGCACCAGAGAGGACTGTGAAATGGCATGGGAGTTTGGTGGCTCGGCTGTTGTTGGAGGATCTCAATCTCCCATTAAGCGATTCTGTTTCCGACTGGAGTTCGAGTTTGCTTGCCACTGTTTCACATGCCAGTAAAACTGAGGATATCTCTTTGGCTCAAGTTGCATTGTCCGCCTTTTTAGTTTCTGTTGACAGAAGTGACAAAGCACAGAAGATGGTAATGGAGAAGGGTCTTCATTTGATGAGAGATAGTGCTAGGAAAACGAGAAAGCACAAAGCAGTGCAAGAAGGTTTGTCAAAGGCTCTAGAATTACTCTGTGCTGGTGAGATGCATTTATCTCTTGAAGAGAGTCAGAAATGGTCCGGCATACTACTCTCATGGGTCCTTGGAAAGGTTGCATCTGACACTGTTCAATCTTCAGCAAGAAGAATTCTCTCACGCACTTTTGAGGACTACGGACCACACTCTATCCCGATTTCTCAGGGATGGTTAACCCTTATAATGAATGAGATTTTGAACCACAGCAAGACGTTGTCAGCTAAAGGAGCTAGCTTACCTAAAACTGAGAAACCAAAGGTGCGTAAAATTTTATGGTTAATTGATTCTGTTATCTACTTATCTGAACATAGAATACTTGAGAATCATGACTATTTTAGTTGAGTTACATCTTTCGCTTTTAGATTTAGTAAATAACAGCTATTTTATTTGGAATATACAGGTAGATCTGTCAAAAGTTTCTTCTGCTACTCAGTCAACCAATCAGCTAGCAGGGGCTGTTGTTAGTCTTGCCATGGCTCAACTGGGTACAGTCCCAGATTCTGTCAATAATGTTCCACTGGCAGATCTGCTCCTTTCAGAGCCTTTTGCGGTACCAATTAAGAGCTTAAAGAAGGACAGCCCCCCTAAATTTAATGCTGCTGAGTCTGCATTGGCAACCCTTAAGGCAATCAAGTCACTGACTGATGTTTGCGCTGAAGATTCTGTATGCCAGAACAAAATAGTTGATTTTGGCATTCTTTGTTTGCTAAGGCGCTTCTTGTTATCTGATGATTATGAGAAGCTAGGTGCAATAGAAGCTTATGATGCATCCAGAGCCCTTGAGGCTCGAGAGCGTGCTCCAGATAGTCTTGGTGAATCTTCAATCACATATCCGCAGGATCCATCTAGTGTCAGAGTCCCAGCTAGTGCACACATCCGAAGGCATGCAGCTAGATTGCTAACCATTCTTTCGCTTCTTCCGCAAGTCCAGAAGGTCATTTTAGCTGATGAAACATGGTGCAAATGGCTTGATGATTGTGCAAGAGGAAAAATTTCCGGTTGCAATGACCCTAAGACACAAAGTTATGCGAGGGCTTCTCTGTTAAATGTGTATTGCAATCAGCAAGATGATAGTGGATCTGGAAACAGTGGCAGTTCCAAACCAGACATCTCAAACATAAACAGTAACTGTCCTCGCTATGGAGACATGATATTTCTAATTAATCCCGGACTGCCCCATTGGAAGTGTCCTGAAAAGGAACATCAAAATGGTCAGAAAAACGAATCATCAGGTGAAGGTGAACCAACAGGTGCTACTTGTACGGCCATAGACCATGTCGATGCTAGCGATCTGTCTAGTTCCTTGGATCCTTCCAGTAGTGGTTCACGTGTGCATGATCCTGAATTTGATGTTATCTTTCTACATGGATTGCGTGGTGGACCCTTTAAAACTTGGCGAATAGCTGAGGATAAGTCCTCTACCAAATCTGGCTTAGTGGAGAAGATTGACCAGGAAGCAGGAAAGCTGGGAACGTTTTGGCCAAGTGAGTGGCTCTCAAATGATTTCCCTCAAGCTCGCTTGTTTACCCTTAAATACAAGGTATGTCTGAGTTTTATGTTCATACCTACTCAATGCGGATCTTTGTAAGTTTGATCTATATGCTGTGTACATATCTGTTCCCTGGTGCATTGATGGTTGCCAATTTGATTCTCGTTGAAATATTTGATACAGACAAACCTCACGGAATGGTCTGGAGCTAGCTTGCCTCTTCAGGTACGTTCTTCATTATTAATTTTTTTAGGAAGTTATACGTTTTTAATTTATTTTGTGAGTAGTATTCTGCAACAAGTCTTTTATAATACTTGAAAGCGATTATTATCTGTTAAACCCTTGTTCAGATATAATCTTTCTGCAGTTATAGGACCTAAAAGGTTATATAACCAGAGGATTAACATAAGACTCACACTAGAATATCTTGAAGGGTCTTGGTCTGAGTTTACAGTTTTTGACAAATGTAATGAGCAAAATTTTGAATCTACTGCTGAGATTTAGGATTATTTGCCATTAGTATGGCTTTGTTGGAAAGCTATTGTTGTTTTTCCCTGGAAAAGTGGTCGAGAGCTGGATGAGTGATTATTGATTACAGACAGCATTCCGTTTGTGTACACTACTTCATCTCACTATCACTAAGCCTGCAGTTCTTTTGTTGATGATGGACTTTTGCTAATTTGCAGGAAGTTAGCTCTATGATATTGGAAAAGCTCGTCTCTGCAGGCATTGGAGACCGACCTGTTGTCTTTGTGACTCACAGGTCTGAAATCTCTTATGGGGAGATATTTTTTATAATGCAAACTTATTTGGATACTTGCTGATCTGCTATCAGCTAAGGCTTATTATAAATCTTTCTAAGTAACAAATTTTGTATTGACATTTTGTCTCTTAGAACATCAATACATAAATTTTTGATCAAGGAACGTTCAACTTGTAGTATGGGAGGACTTGTCGTGAAGCAGATTCTACACAAAGCAAAGGAAGAAAAACTTGATAAACTAGTGAATAACACCGCTGGAGTTGTACGCATCATACATTTCTGGTTTTCTATTCTCTTAAGCATCATATTTGTAGATGTTCGTGGTCTTTGTCTTAACGAATTAGCTCATGAAAAAAAAAAAATGTGAATATCTCTTACCTCTGACTTTCAGGTATTCTACAGTTGCCCGCATTTTGGCAGCAAGCTAGCAGATATGCCCTGGCGAATGGGTCTTGTGTTGCGCCCGGCTCCATCTGTTAGTAATACGATTCCGTTATTGAGCTGATTGCAATCCATCTCCAAATCTCCATATATCTAATAAACCCTATGGATGATGAATTGTGATAGATAGGGGAGCTACGAAGTGGTTCTCCAAGACTAGTGGAGCTCAATGACTTTCTTCGCCAGCTCCACAAGAAAGGGATTGTAGAAGTCCTTAGTTTCTGTGAGGTTGTTGGTTTAATTCTAATACACTCGTGGAGTCTATTTAGATTGTTTGTAACATTACACGCTCTCTTAATTAGAAGAATGTTGTGGTGACTGTCTATCATGTAATTGCAGACAAAAGTAACACCAATTGTGGAAGGCTATGGAGGATGGGCTTTTCGGATGGAAATCGTGCCAATTGAATCAGCATACCCAGGATTTGGTGAACTTGTCGTAAGTATCTCCATCTGTAGTAGTAACGTGTATATATATATATGTATATCCCTTTAGCTATAATTGCAACTTCCAAAACTGTTGGAATACATGAAACAGGTGTTGGAGTCAACAGACCATATAAATTCATGTAAACCACTGAGCCGCTCAGATCCTTCATATACTGAGGCGTTGCAGTTCCTGCGCAAGCTCAGCTCGCAGCGCTCAAGACCTCATGTTAAACCGGAATCCGGGATGCATGATTGATGATTAAGCACACGGTCGTTTAGGTTAACCGAAGATGATGGTGACTCAAGATTCGTTTGGTGAGATAGTGCTTTGTGCTAACTGACGTACAACTTTGTTGTCACTATAGTTTCTCATTTCGTTCTGTGTATATAAAAAAAATACTTGGTAGGTTCTTTTGTTTCTTATTGCCCATTGTTTTGATTTAATGAAATACACTTGAAGTACATAAAAAGAATTCTCTTTTTCATTTCTTTCTGAGTTCTTCGTTGGTAGAAATTTTTGAATTTTTTTTTTTTGTTTTTTCTTAACTTATTAATGCATCCTATAGAGGGTTTAGTTTCCGATATGCGTGGTAAGAAGATAGTATTTGACAATTTGTCTATTTTGAGCTCAGCATGAAGTAATGGGATTATATAACATTGAGAAATCTCATTGAGTAGATGCATCGCAAAAGAAAAGATAACCAAGGTGAGATGTGTTTTCCATTACATTTATCGTATGTCTCATTTATAACCGTTTAAAATCTATTAATGCTAATCCTGATTTTCGGGGTCAATCCAGATGTTATTTTGTCATTTAAATGTGTGTAGTGGTTAAAAGAAAAGGTCAATAATGGGGAAACCGTGGTTTACAAGGATTCATCCATTCAAATTCAAATTTTACATGTAACGAAACTCTAAAATATATTAAGCAATACTTTTCTATTTTCATTAATTAAATGAAAGCTAAAAACAAGTTGGTAAATAGCAATATTTCTAACACAACGGATGTTATAGAAAAGAAAACAAGAACACCAACTTTGGAACGCACCCAACTGAAATTGTTCGAGTAGTCAAACAACCAAACAAAACTGACAATTATCAGTTACTTACTTAAATCAATAGTATGAATTTATGATCAACCAAAACACAAATAAGTGAATAACGAAGAAATATCAATTTGCTTTGCAGAAGCTTTTTTAGTAGCTGTATAACAGAAAACAACAAAAACAAAAATAAATCACGTGACTTGTGGGAGCAAGGCAACGCGTTACAGAAGCACGTGACGTAGCGTATTGGTGGCTGTCTTTCCAATTTCCATCCCTTTTTACCTCGGAATACTTTTTACACTGAATACCCAATAGTTATATGACGCGTGTCCCAGGTTTCCTTCCTCCTCTTTTTCTCTCTCCCTTCCAACAACCTCCTCCGGTTTTTCTGGTATTACTATATTGCCATTACGCCCTGCTTCCCTAGTATTATTTTGTAACTTTGACGTTAGAATGTTTTTTTTGGGGGGTATTATCGACGTGAGAATGTTGGAAGTGTCATATAACTTTTCCCAAAAAATACCAAATAAGAAGGTTTAACTTTCACCTCAATCTTAATTAAGTCATGTACATTTCCTTTGAACAAAAAATATATCCACAGTCCTGTATCCACATTTTAAATCATGCCAAAAATGATTAATAAAGACTAATGAACACTTTTGCAATTTCGGAATGAAAACAAACAAAATAAAGCATGATTAAGGGTATTTTGGTAAATGTAAAAGTGAGATAGCTGTTTAATGACTTGTTCTCCAAGTTGGTAGTGCAAGAGCTCGTTGAGTATAAAAAGGGGAAGCTGGTGAGGAAACAAATTTGATAACTTTTGAGACGCTTTGGGCGGAAGATAGAAGAGAGGCTCTAAGGTTTCGTTTCTGCTCAACACCACTGATTTATTTAAGGTAATGATTAGTTAATAATGTGTTAATCTCCTTGAATCATTACTTAATGTTAAACATCATTTAATACATCGATCAAGCAATTAAGCCCTATATTAAGTTATTAACTAAGATTTGTATGAGTATATATCCATTCATCAGTCCAATTCATTCATCTTTGGCCGTAAGCCTCTAAATGGTTAAAGATCGATGAATGTAATAAAGATGAAAGAGATATAGGTCAATAAGATATGAAAAGTTCTTTTCAAAAAAAAAAAAATATGGAAAGTAAATGAATAAACTTTTTCTACTTAAATTTTTTTTTTTTGCATAATAGTAGATAGACATTTTTCCTTTGAAATTAGTTTTTAGTGGAAAAAACTGGAATGTTGAATTCTATTCGACATAAAATTTTGGATTTTAGAAAAATATAATTGATGAATGTTTCATTCTACCATGATTTATTCTTCCAATTAGATAACCATTAACACTTTAGCAGAAATGAAAAAAAAAATTATCACTATTCATTATATGAATGTGCACGCAATATATTAGAAGATGAAAAAAATTAGCAGCATAAAGTTTTGATGCTTTTTCTATAATTAAAGAAAACAAGATTATCTGACATAACTAGTTAATGGATATTTCATGTGTGTTTACTACATTAATTAAATTGGCAGCGTTGCTTGTGTAGTTTTCGTTATAACTAATCCACTAAAAGAGGAGAAAAGAAGAAGAAATGGATTTATACATTTAAATTTAAAAGTTTGTTATTTTTTTGGTAAAAAGGTGGAAGCTTGTCAAGCAAACTTGCTCGTCCATCAGAATCTTTTTTTTGTTATATAATTATTTTGTGATAATTTATAATCTCGTTTCTTTTCCGCACATCGATTTCGGGTAAACCTATTTCGTAAGTTACATGTCATTGCTTTGTATTATTCATATATATTTTGTCAATCTTTGGGTTTAAGTTCCGGAAACTATTTCAGCAGATATCATTAATCATGTACAATCACATTTTCACGATTTTTATTTACTAAAAGAGTTACATGATTTTTTAAAAAGGTGCAAAAATCATATGAATGAAAATTAAGGTGCGTGTTTGATAAAAGAATCACTAAATCATCTTGATTCAGATATTGGCCAATAGTTTCTTCATACAAGTGTTTTTTTATTGCATGCTTGTTATTTTATTTTTTTAGGCTTAAATCTACATTTATACTCAACACATTGACCATTTTATACACGTTTTTTTTAACGGATGGACTATATGTGTAGGCGTGTAGCCCCGTCGCTTTAAACTGTTAGGAAATGAGAATATGTAGCTAACGAGAGAGAAACAAATATAGGGCGGCTAAATGCAATGGCTGCATTGAAATAAAATATCTAGAATTAATACACATCATCTAGTATATAAAAACACAAGTCAACACAAATTAAATGCGAGACTTAACGTGTACGTGCTTAACGCACATAACAGTTCACGTAGGGCCATATATAGTTTAATCATCACAATCCAGATCTTCCTATCGATTATTATCACGTTTTAGACGATCAGAAGAACAATTATAGTTAAACTCTAAATGTACATTATTATATTAACAAGTAATAACTAATTAATGAGTTAATGACGCATCTGTTGTGACCAAAGCATGAACAAGTAAAACAGTACGTAACAGTTTTAGCTAGCATTACGATATGAGCAAATTTATATTTTGCCTTTTGCCTTGAGTGTTGTGGACAGATATAGTCAATATCCATATATGTCACGCATGTTTTTGTTTCTGCTTTTTACGACGATTTAACGATTTTTTTTTTTTTGAACCTTCTATTTAATGAATGTTTTAACTATGGTATCGTGATATTATAGTATTCGTTCGCCGATAGTCCAGTAACTAAGTAACTAACTAATTAAAAAGGTGTAAGTATTTTCACCAATTTGATTGTTTGGTATATATATATTTTGTAGATTACAATCAACGTTTGGTAATACACCGTACATGATTTACACGTGGTAGATATAAATTGCGTACTTTTTAGTTTTTACATTACATTTTAAACGCAAATTACTGATGTGTCAATATATAAAAAAAAATTGTGAAGCGTAATTTGTGAAACGTAATTCTTTCAATTAGAATACGTAGTAAATTTGACACGCACATAAAAACAAAAAGTAGGCTATAAAAAATGATTATTTATATTATTTGCGTAGGCAAAAAGGCGGCTAAGTAGAGAGTAAACGTTTGCTTCCCGCGTTATACAATGCCCTAATTCTCATCATCATCATGCGTGCAAGCTATTTTCCATTTCCTTTAACGATTCTCTTTCTTACTCTCTTCAAGCTTCTTCTTTCTTTGCCCCCCCTCATCATTTTTTAATCAATTATTTTCTCCTTTTTATTTCCCCATTTTTGTTTTTCTTTTCCCGGAAAATTCTCTCTGTTGTTGCCTCTCCTGATACGCCCGACCAAGTTTATCCCTTTCTCACTAATCATTTCTTTCTCAACTTCTCTCAATCTCCCTTTAAAACTATAACCTTTTTATTTTAATCTATAGATTCTCCAGTCTTTGTACGCATTTCTATGTTAAAGAAGTCGTTCTTTATTCATATTTTCAGATCAATCGATCGAATTCGGTGAGCTTCTAAGAGAAAGATGGGAAACCAAACAAGCAAAAAGTCACAGGAGACATCGGCTAAGGCCACGACGACGAGCATGCACTACACAAGGGAGCTGAGATCGTACGAGGCTGCGTGTAAAGCAGACACGGAGCTGCAGTCTTTCGACACGTGTATGCAGGCACGGACCAGTCACGTGATAAGCACGCTAGCTACGGGTGTAGAGGTTCGAGCGCTCTCGTTCGACTCCCTGAAAGAAGTGACCGAGTGTTTGCTGGAGATGAATCAAGAAGTGGTGAAAGTGATACTGGATTGCAAGAAAGATATATGGAAGAATCAAGAACTGTTTGAGCTCGTTGAGGATTACTTTGAGAATAGCTTGAAGACGCTCGATTTCTGTGCCGCTTTGGAGAAAGGATTGAGGAAAGCTCGTGATAGTCAGCTTTTGATTCTTGTTGCTCTTCAGCAGTTTGAAGATGAGAGCCTTGTTGGAGGTAATATTTTCCCTTTCTCTCGTGGTTTTCATTAGGGATGGGCAAAAGTCTCATCTTGTCTCGTCCTGATCTTGTTTTGGTGATATGAAATGAATTTTCATCTGAAAGTTCTAATTTCCAAATCCTGTTTGAAAAATGAATACGGAAATTCACCATTTTGTGTTATTATTTATTTAAGTGCTAATATAATGAATCATTAGTAATAACGAGATATTAAAAAAAATTCATCCTGTTCTAAAATTTCCTTCCCGTCTGAAACTACGTTTTGATTGGGTACTAGATAATCCAATCTTATTTCAAAACGAGTAGGACAGAAATTCTCAAATTATTATACTAATTTTTTTATATAGGTAAATTAGATTAATGTCTAGTATAATCAATAGTAAAATCTTTAAAGTGAAAAAGTATTTTCATTGCCTTTTGTCCTATTTTCCGTTTTCATTAAAATTTGACACGCATTGATTTTAGTTGTGTGTGAAATCCATCGAATTCATCTGTCCCGAAATTCAAATGAAAAATAAAAATGGGACAAACATTCATGTCCCATTGGTACGAGCCAGGATCAGTCATTAATCTTTTTGTTATTTTAGAATTCTCTTTTGCCCAGTCCTATATTATTATTTTTAATTAACATTTTGACTTTTAAGTAACACTCATCATTTTTGGTTGTGTGGTTGATCCGCAGGTGGGAATGGATACGAGAAGACACTTGAAGAGCTGAAGAATTTCAAAGACGCAGAGAGTCCTTTCAACGAAGACTTCTTCAGGATGTTCCAATCTGTCTACAAACAGCAGATGCTCATGCTTGAGAAGCTTCAGCTTCGTAAGAACAAGCTTGACAAGAAGCTCAAATGCATCCACACATGGAGGAAACTCTCCAGCATCATCTTCGTCGCTACATTCGCCACTGTACTCATCTGCTCCGTTGTGGCTGCATCCATGGCGGCTCCTCCTGTGGCTGCGGCTCTGGCTGCAGCTACCGCTGTGCCGCTGGGTTCGATGGGGAAATGGATCGATTCGCTGTGGAAGAACTATGAGAATGCACTCAAAGGTCAGAAAGAAGTTATCAGTTCGATGCAGGCGGGAACATATGTGGCGGTTAAGGACTTGGATAATATCCGGGTTTTGATCGATCGGCTGGAGATCGAGATTTCGGGGATGGTGAAGTGTGCGGAATTCGCGGTGGAGCATGAAGCGGTCAGGTTTGGGATCGAAGAGATTAAGAAGAAGCTTGAGGTGTTTAAGAAGAATGTAGAGGAATTGGGGATTCAGGCTGATCTGTGTAGCAGAGATATCAGAAGGGCAAGGACTGTGATTCTCCAAAGGATCATCAAGCATCCCAACAATGGTAGTAGCAGCACCTGAAAACACACACATACACACAAAAGGGAACTCAGTTTCCCTTCTTCAGCTTCCTGCTGCAAATAATGAAATGTTCCAAGACTCTCTGATAAAGAATAGTATAGATTCTTTATTGAGTTCTTATCAGAATGTAACATTTTTAAATGTTCAATAACTCAAAACTGTTTATGATGATTGTTGCCTTTTCTGTATTCTTTGATGAATGAAAACAGTGGGAGACAAGTCTTTTCACATTCGATACTATTAGTAAGTAAATGTTTCTGCAGGGCGTTTATAATAATACTAAAACGAACTCAAAAACACAACTAGATCATGAGTTTGGAATCTGAAAACTAATGCCTTAGGAGAGTTCGTCAAAAGAATCGTGATAGGATCCAGTTCCGCTAATCTCCTCGATTATTCAATTCACCAGAGAACTACACCAAAGAATTAAAGAATAGACTTGATAACGAGACAAGTCTCTAACTCTTGATTCTTGACCAATGCCCAAACCAATATCCTAAACCAATCCAGAATACCCAAACTCGTTGATCTAGCTTTCGTTCTAACCTTCAGCTCACAACTAACCACCCGTAGGCTAGTTACAAAAGTCTTGCATTAGACTTAACAAGAACACCTTATCAAACTATCACAAGAGAAAAAACCACGATATTGTCTACCAGGTTTATTATGTTAGACCTTTAAAGCCTTTAACTTTCTGTAAGATACCTATCCAACTTAAAAAGCCAGGAAAAGCAAACAGAAAGTTAAAGGCTTTAAAGCTTAATCTTACATTATGAACAAGACGAACACATGTCAACTTGAGAAAATTTACTTACCTCTGACTGGCTTGGTTTTGGACGATAATTGTATTGATGGTAACAGGAAGGATAACATGTCTTTTCTTCTTCTTCTCAGTGTCAAATTCATTGGAAAAAAAACTGATCCTGGCTCACACCAATGGGACATGAAACTGAAACTAAGATAAAGCTAAGAAACAAGCATCTCTATGAGACAAAATACCTATCCACTGCTTAAAAGATGGGTTTCTAGAAACTCTAGTTCTTGCAGTAACAAAACCGTAATCATAACATAGTCCTGTAAAGAAAAAAAGGCTACAAATCACAATTTCAAAAACTAAGCTACACAGACTGTAATGAATCACTTAATTTTTACAACTGATTGAGGTCCACTTGGTTCTCCATGCACTGTCTCAAAATGAACTCTGCTCTCCTCCTTTTGTCATCTCTATCCTCCTCACGCACAAAGGATAAGGGTCTATCTTCACCCTTCATCTGCAGGCTTAGATCCAACGGTTCTCCGAGAAACTTCTTCTCGGTTCTGAGCTTAGAAAGAAGAACAGGTTTCTTCATCTTCCAGTCAGTGTGAGCTTCACTGAAAACCCCATCTCTTGCAGTTTCCAAGGCAGGAGCAAACGCCTCAATCACTGATAAGCCATCCCTGTTCAATGATTCAACTTTCTCCCCCGACGATGTCGAAGGCGGCGATACAGAACGCAGCTCACTCTCAGCTTCTCTCACACCATCCATACCTCCCCACACGGGATTGCCTGAAGAAATCTTGCAGACAAGCTTCCTCTGCAAACTCAACAGAGCTCTCTCAGCCTTCCGCCTCTGCCTGGCTTGTTCAATCTTGTCACCTCTAGGATCTGTTGCCCTTTCTATCCACATGGGTGTTTCCTTATAAGTATGAGGATCAGGAAAAGCTGGTAGCCAAAGAGGGATGTGTTTTCCCGGCGGGGTTTCGCCAATCTCAACAAAACTGGGAATCATCCGTTCACTTGTAGCTACAGGAAAATGCGGCAATGGCTGTACAAAAGGGGTTTCTTCACTCGAGTTCACGAAATCGATGATTTCCCTCAGTTTAACCGAACGCCCGGCGGAGCAACTCTCAGACGAGATTCGTTCCTCGACATTGCCGGCCAAATCTTCCAAAGCGAGAACGATGTCGAACACGTTACACTGACTCCTACCAGTTAGATTAGCGAAGGAGGTAGCAGTTTTACCTAGCTGAAGAATGTACTGGACTGCGAATCCCGCCAGAGATTCGAGAGCCGGATCCTTGAAATGCTCGTACCCGACGCTCTCGCAGACCTGAGCTACTGCGATTTTGGCGGCGGCGTGGCTAAACTCGTAGGAGTCGGAACAGCCCGTGGAAGAAGCTGGATCCTTTCTATCACCTTCTAGTGCTCTCTCGCCGCTCATTGCTCGGAAATCTCTCTAATCCCTGAAATTAGGGTTTTCTCATCGCTCAGACCGCATTTGCCACCGTGAAATAGTCGAGCAGAGAAATTTGCCTCCGTCAAAGGATTAAAGACAAACGACGGAGCGCCGGAAAACAGGAAGAAAGATAGAGAGGGATCTCGTTAGGAAGGAGAGACATGGGTCTTGAGAATTCTGCCATCTCTCGGCTATTTAAGCAGCAACCTCTGCTTCAAGCCCAAAACTTTTGTTTGTTCGAATTAATCAAACAAATAAAATGAGTTGGCAAAATAAATAAAAAATATTACAATTATTTGTAAGAAATCTATTCATAAGCCCTATAAAAATTTTAAACAGTTAATTACTTAATTGTATAATACAAACAAAATGATTTATTTTTCCAATTGTTGAAAAAAATTAGTTTTATTACAGTTTAGACATTTTCTAGTTCTTTTCCCCAATTTATCCTTAAATTTTAAATGTTTGGAACAAGAAAATGGCATGCATAGAAGTCTAATTACGGTAATGAATTTTCATTTGAGAAAAAGGGTCTAATTACGATTACGGTAATGACAGTGCGGAAGAACATTCACTGGAGCAAGGATGAAGAGGGATTATTGACTTTGAATTACAAAACCACTTGCATAAGTTACAAAGACAAATCATAAAACTACTACATTTTCTTTAGCACACTCTTGACATAACGAAAATATTTGAACACAATCATAAATAAGACTGGATCAGGCCAGCTGCAACAACTCTTGGCGTTTAATGTCGAACACCTTCACCAGAACATCTTCCACGACCTGCAGTTCACAAAACATTTCAAGCATGTCGTGCAGAAACAAAGCTGCATATGAAAATATACCTATCATTATTCATACCTTATCTGGGGTTGATGCACCTGATGTCACACCGATGGTTATTGGCCCCTTTGGAAGAAAATTCTCCTTCTCGACCAGCTCTCCGTACTATCAATGTAAAAAAGAGAAAGATCGTCGAAAAGCTGATCGGGGACGAATGAGTTACTTTTGAGATGGACTTTGTTGTGTGATATGTGCACTTACGTGGAGCTTATAGGCTATTTTGTTCCCAGGACCTATCCGTTGCTCAGTGTCGATCCAGTAAGATGGGATTCCACGGACCTCTGAGATTTCCTGAAGGTGAGAAGTGTTGCTTGAATTCCACCCACCCACCACTAGCATGAGGTCGATCTTCTCTTCCACTAGCTCATAGATTGCGTCTTGTCGCTCCTGAAAACAAAATAGGATTGATGAATAAAAAAGACCTCCTTAGGTGTAAGAACTGAAGTTAGGTTATGTATGCATGCTTTTGAGATTTTGGGGAATGTACTTGAGTAGCGTCGCATATTGTGTTGAAGCTGACGAAATGTCCGTTTACGTTTTCCACTCCATACTTGCGCATCATTGTCCTCTCAATTAATTTTCCTGCGGGTTTTTTTTTTGGGCATGAGAGTCTACTTGTATAAGATTTTATGCTTCCAAGGATTGTGATATAGCAGTGTAGTAGTAGACTAACTAACCTATCTCCTCTGTTTCTCCCTTGAGCATCGTTGTTTGGTTTGCAATACCGACTTTGATAAGGTCATTGTCAGGGTCAAAACCCTTTGAAACAGCATATTTGAATTTCTACAACGCCCCACCATTAGATTATTAGAACGTCTGGATCTAGTACAGAAGAAACATCGATATAAAGACAGAAAATGTGGAAGGAATCTCTTTACCTCCATGAATTCCTCTTTTGTGGAGCTAGATCCATCGAGTTGACCACCAAGAATGTAATCACAAACGTAATTCGCCTGTGCTCAGTAATCAGGTACCCATCAGCAACAGTCTTGCGAAATTTCTAGGATATAAACACAGTTTTCGACAGTATAAAAGCCACACCTCTTTCATGTTCTTTACAATGATGTACTTTCCTGCAAAAGACGCAGTCGCAATGGTCTCTTCATGATTATATTTACCGTGAATCATCGATGTATATTCCCCCTTCTTGTGCTTCTCAACCATGTTCCAGACCTTTAAAGCCACAAATGACAGAAAGGAAGAAACCAATTACCTACGCTAGAGATGAATTTGATGCACGAAACTTTGAGACGATAGCAAGAGAAGAAAGAACAATATCGCGGATTTACGCCGGCTGGAAGAAATATACCTTTGTCACCCAAGGACAAGTCGTGTCGACAATTTGCACCTTTTTATCATTTAGAACAAACATCTCATCAACACCAGCTCCAAATGCAGGAAGGATAACCACATCATCTTTATCTACTACATCAAACTGCTTCTTTGAATCCTCAACGGGAATAATTTTAACATCCATTTCTTCCAACCTCTGCCATAAAGTCAAAAGGTTTAAAAAACTGAACACATTTACCAGATATTGTAAAGTAATAAAAGACGAGGCCTACAAGGTTTCAGAGCGTAGTGAGTACGGACCTTATTGACCGTCGGGTTATGAATGATTTCGTTAGTAATCCAAAGCCTCTCCTCTGGAAACTGCTTTCTTGCTTCATATGCAATCTGAACAGCACGCTCAACACCCCAGCAAAAACCATATGCTTTAGCGAGTTTTACGGTAACATCTCCCCAAGAATAAGTATATCCATTAGCTTTCAGAGTCTTCAATATATCACCTGAGAGTGTCAAATACAAATAACAAGATGAATCACCATCCAATGAAGTATTGTTCCTCAGAACAACTATAACAATATCTTCTTATAAACCCACAAAGATACAACTTCTTCCACTTCAGTCTTGTTAGATTTGCCAAATTCGTTTCCTGGCCCAAAACCCCAACATTCTCGTCTTCACCATAAAGGACTAATCTATCCGGACAGAAAAAAGAAGAAACGCTTCGTCTATTTTATTATTAGCTAAGGAAGATGCAAAAACTCATCAGTAACAGTCGCTGATTCAAACACCTGAATCAGTTTCACATGTTTTTACTCAAAATTAGAGATTACAGGACTCGATGAAAGCATTCACTCATTCCTGGAAATTGAGAAATATGCAGAAACAAAATACGGCAAGACGAATTGAGGAACCAAAGAACAATCCAATCTATTGATGTCGTTTGCGTAAATTCACAACTCCAATTCGGAAAATCATATCCATTTTCTTATGCCCATATCCTATCCCAGCAACAAACCCAAATCTTCAGTTCCATTACAGCTCAATCAATCAATGGATTGTTTTCCTTTTTTTACTTTCTCGACGACCCAAAAAAACAGAGCACATGCAAATCAGCAAATAGGGGAACTTACTGGTGTACTCCCGATCCATGAGCTTGAGTGTCTCCTCCTTGTGACCGAAGCCTTTACGATTGTAATTCTCGCTTCTCGTCAAGTTCTTACGGAACGTCTTGGCGTCAAAATCGGAGTCCATCACCACCGATGGCGAAGGAGCGTTCTCATCTCCAGACGAGCACCGGACTGACAAAGGTTTCCGGCGCCGGAGGGACCCGGATCCGGAGAGATGATGATTCTCCAGAACGAAAGCATCCGGCCGCACGCATAAGCGGCAGAACTGGAGCGCAACAGCCATGGAGAGAGTAGAGAGAAACGCACAGGCAACGACGGACGATGTTGACTGTAACAATTGATTAATGGATGGTCCACGATTTATCTCTAGCCTCCTTATATAATAATTAAATTTCATTGAATACTGGATTAGATTGAGAGGAAGAAAAAAAAGGATAGCGTATTTGCAAATTCGGGTAAAGTGTGACATTATTTTTTTATTATTTTTGGAGATTTAATTTCGTTTTTGTTGACGGGTAAGTAAGTCTATGCCACAAACATGGTTCACGAATTGCAGTTGCAAATTTTTGGTTAAACTCTTAACGATGTGATTGGTGTGTGATTTGGATTCTAGATTGTCACAATTTGTCATCTTGTTACCTACATATATATGTTCATGGATGATGATTATAATAATATTATTAAATTGCTTTTCTCCTAATGTTATTAAGTGCGAGCTTCACATGGGCTTAAGAAATGAGCCCGTTTTTTTCTAGATCCATATAACAAGTCCACTTTAGCCACGAGTTCGTTGACAATTTTTTCTCTGTTTTTTTTATTTGTTTTGAAAAATTAAAGAAGCGAATAGTAAAGGGGTTTAGGGTTTATGCCGGAGAATCGACCAGCGACCAAGTCCAGTGATGGAGTCTAGACCCGCCAATCGTAATTCGGATCCAAATTTAAACCCGGAGACGAATTCCGTCGGTCCTCCTTCTGCTCTGACCTATCTCGATCCTCACTACTGGTAGGAATTGCGTTCGGCTAGATCAACATCTCTCTCTCTCTTTACTCTCTTTCCTGTTTGTTTCTGAATGTCGCCGAAAAACGCAGGGACGAGAGGTTTTCTTCCGAGGAACACTATGAATGGTTCAAGGACTACTCTCATTTCCAGCATCTCATCAATGCCAACATCAAAATCTCTTCTTCCGTACATTCCCTACTCTCTCTCTCTCTCCTCTCTTTTGTTATTCTCTCGTTTGTATGCATTGGTGGGTGATTGTCCAGACCCATAGCTTTGCTTGTTGTGATGAAGGTCTTGGAACTGGGATGTGGGAACTCTCAGTTGTGTGAAGAGCTATATAAGGATGGGATTGTTGATATTACGTGCATTGATTTATCTTCGGTTGCCGTAGAGAAGATGCAGAGTCGAGTGGTGTCAAAAGGGTACAAAGGTATTGCTATAAACTATAATTTGTTTTGAGTATTTCGTTAGATATAAAGGTAGCCAAGGACTAGAGTTGAAGATGATTTCGTTTCTTTCTTCTTCCGATTCTAGAATACAAACACTGAAGATACTAGTCTATACTAAACTGTAGCTGCCAGTGTACCCTTTTCTTTGGAAAACTGAGAACTTCATTCGTTTCTGCCGCTTTGTTTAGCTGGTTGAAGCAAAAATTTCATTGGATCTTAAGCTCGATGTGTTAATATTTGACGGGAGAATTTTGATATATATTCAGAAATAAAAGTGGTGCAAGCTGACATGCTAGACCTCCCATTTAACAGCGAGTGTTTTGATGTGGTTATTGAGAAAGGGACCATGGTAACATAGCCAAACTTTCCTTTCGATCCATTGTTTCTTTTTTTGGGAAATTAAGATCTGTGAATGTGGTTTTTAAGTGTATATTTTCTTGAATTTTAAACTAGAGAAAGCTCATGAGTTGCTCCTTTTGTCAAAATCAATTTCGTGAAGGATGTGCTGTTTGTGGATGCTGGTGATCCATGGAATCCCCGTCAAGAAACTGTCAGCAAAGTCATGGCAACTCTCGAAGGAGTTCACCGGGTTTTGAAACCTAACGGGATTTTCATTTCCATTACCTTTGGTCAGGTATGAAAGGCGAATATCTGATATCATATCCTTGCACTCACTCAATCATAAGCTCTAAAGTTGTTTGTCATGCAGCCGCATTTCAGACGTCCTTTGTTTATGGATCCCAAGTTTAATTGGTCCATGGAGTACAACACTTTTGGTGATGGCTTCCATTATTTCTTCTATATCTTAAGAAAGGTCAGTATTCAAATGGTTTAGCTTTTTTTCCTCTGTTTCGGTTATCTTTTGGTAGCTCTTTAGCAAATCCCCACAAGCTCTTAGTAACAAGTCTTGCTTATTGCCAAAAAAATATTGAGCTTGGTTTCAAGTTATTTCTTTCCTAACATGGAGTACTAAAGCTGAATGTTGATAATCACAAAACCTCATTCTAGTTGAACTGGAATCCAACCATATGTCGAAAAAAAATGAATTTTAAGATCTGAAATCTGATCAGGAAGGGTTTAGTGTGCTATTTTCAACCAAGTTTCATGATGAAAGCTAGGCATTTCTATAGAGATTGACAGATTGTATTCAATAGCGAGATGATACTCCATATCTTCTGAAAGTGAACCTACACCGTTGAGGCTAAACAGGATAGTCGAGAATATGAGTTTGATTTTGATGAGTTTGATTCTGAATGTATATGTTGTTGCCTCGCTAAAAACCCCCAACATTTGTTGGTCAGGGAAAGAGACGTGATGAAGAGAAAGAAGAAGATGAGAAATGCAATGATCCATCAATATCAATGTACCAAGATGAACTTGAAGGCGAAGACTACCTCTTCCGAACACACATCGATGATGACGAGGATTAGGACTAGAGCAACGTGAGATTAGTTGTTGTTGCTGTGTAATGTTTTATCTGTTTTTGGTTTGTAATTTTTGAATCAATCTTTGTGGTTTTCTGGACAGTAAAGGATGAAACCAAAGAAATGGAGTTGAACCACACCTCTCTTCCTTAACATACAGTTAGTTAACTATCTATCATGTCATGGACGTGGGAGTCAATAAATAACCTAAACTTTGTGTCTGAAATTTTAAGTTGCTTTTTTTTTTTTTCTCGAAGCATCCATGGGATACATCATACATGTCACATACAATTTATTTAACCAACATAGAAAATCAAATAATGTGAAAAATATATGCTTTACTAAACTTATTTTGTTAAAGAAAAATAAAATAAATTAATGATTTAAATAGTCAAGATAAATAGAAATATAAATATATAATAGAATCATGAACAAAACTAAATCTGAACTGAAACTAGATAATCCTAACAAACTTATTCATAATAGATTCAAATCGACTTTGACTACTACTAATCTTCAAAAACTTCCAAAAAATCCAACTAAAACCGAATCCAATCCAATCGACTCTGATGGTCAATAAACTGGAAAGAAAATGAGAGAAGCGAATGGTCCCAAAGTTTTTAAGGAAAATATCATTAACTGCGTGTTTTTTTATTATAGAAAATATCATTAATTGCGTGTTATAGAATAGTAATAACTCTCCAAATTTTTTTTCTTTGCCAAAAGAAAAGGAGAACAAAAACTAAAAAACCCAAAAATTCTCACAACATCCTCTCGAGTTCGTTGGGGGGTCCGAAACGACGACGTCGCGTAAGTGCATCGTTCTGCATAAAAAGTGAGAGAGAGAGAGAGGAATCTTTTGAGCGATTCAGCTTCCTCTCTCGCCTACTGCTTTAACCGGAACTTCTCAGTGATCGGAATATCTCCCCTTTTTCGTCTCTGCTTCTCTGTTTTTATTCACCCTGTTGATCGCATCCGTCTTTCTTTAGAGGACCTATAGTTTTTATTCTTATTAAACTTATATTCATCATAATCGTTTTATTCCATAATTGTGATCAATGGATGATTATTTCACCGCGGAGGAAGAGGATGATTGCTATTACTCCTCCGATCAGGAGTCTTTGGACGGGATTGATAACGAAGATTCCGATTTGCAGCCTCTCTCTTCCAAAAGATCAGCCACTCAGGTTCTCCTTCTTACTCTTCTTCCTTCGTTCGCTTCGAGCCATCCATCTCTTTTGTTCTCAGTCCGCGCTTTTCCCTTCTCCCTGGATTTTTTTGTGTGTGTTTTTCTGTATCTTGGGAAAAAAAATTTAAGTGGATTTCGATGATTTCACTGCAATTGTGGGTTCAGCAAACTGGTTCGTTGATCATCTGAATTACGGTTGATCATCTGAATTCTCTCAGTTTTTTCAAAGCTTTATCCTTTTGTCTAGGATTATGAAATCTGGTCTTCATTGGACAGTTGGTCTGTCCTTCTCTGTTTCAAATTAGGGTTCTTTTTTCTCTCTAGCTACAGTTTACTAAGCCAGTTGAAACCTATTGATTATGGGTTTTCCATTTTTTTGCAGGTCATCACGCAGGAATCGCTTCTGGCAGCACAGGTAAATGGGCAGAGATGATTCTTGTCGAACGTTTTCTTCTTTTGGGCTCGATTTGAGAAAACACTGAATTGGTTTGGGTTGTTGTTTCCTGATGCAGAGAGAAGATTTGCTGAGGGTGATGGAATTGTTATCGATAAAGGAGCACCATGCGCGGACTCTTCTCATTCATTACCAGTGGGATGTGGAGAAGTTGTTCGCTGTGTTTGTTGAGAAAGGAAAGGATTGCTTGTTTTCTGGAGCTGGTGTAACTGTGTTCGACTATCATCAATATGGCAGCTCTTCCTTTTCCCACTCTTTAGAGATGAGCTGTGATGTCTGCATAGAGGATCTACCGGGTGATCAGATGACGAGAATGGACTGTGGCCATTGCTTTTGCAATAATTGTGAGTCCCTGTCGCCAAAACCTGAGGGTTTGTTTAGTATCACAGAGGTTGATGTATGATTTAACGCAACTTCTTTGCTTGGTTTAGGTTGGACGGAGCATTTCACTGTGCAGATTAATGAAGGTCAGAGCAAAAGGATTAGATGCATGGCTCATAAATGCAATGCTATTTGTGATGAAGATGTTGTCAGGAATCTTGTCAGTAAAAGGCGTCCTGATCTAGCTGAGAAGTTTGATCGTTTTCTTGTCGAGTCATACGTCGAAGACAACAAAATGGTCAAGTGGTGTCCAAGCGCTCCTCATTGTGGGAATGCAATACGAGCTGAGGATGACAAGTTGTGCGAAGTTGAGTGTTCCTGTGGAAATCAGTTCTGCTTCAGCTGTATGTGTCAAGCCCACTCCCCTTGCTCTTGTTTGATGTGGGAGCTATGGAGAAAGAAGTGTCGAGATGAGTCTGAGACAGTTAACTGGATAACCGTTCACACGAAGCTGTGTCCCAAATGTTACAAACCTGTGGAAAAGAATGGTGGATGCAATCTCGTAAGGTGTATCTGTGGGCAGTGCTTTTGGTACCAACTCTAAACATGTTTCTCCATTGCTTTCTTTTTTCCTATTTTGCGAGTGAAGCGTCTCATGTTTGCTTGTTATTGTCTACAGTTGGTTATGTGGTGGAGCTACTGGAATGAATCACACTTACACGAGTATCGCTGGTCACAGTTGTGGTCGGTACAAAGATGACAAAGAGAAGCAGATGGAAAGAGCGAAAAGGGATTTAAATAGGTATACACATTATCATCACCGATACAAAGCACATATGGATTCATCAAAGCTAGAGGATAAACATAGGGATACCATCCTTGTAAAAGTGTCCAAGTCAGAACAGAAGGAGTTGAAGGTTAAAGACTTCAGCTGGGTCACCAATGGGCTCAACCGGTTATTCAGATCAAGACGGATTCTTTCGTATTCGTATGCTTTCGCGTATTACATGTTTGGTGAGGAGCTGTTCAAAGATGAGATGAGCCCTAAGGAGAGAGAGATAAAGAAGAATCTTTTTGAGGATCAGCAGCAGCAGCTTGAGGGTAATGTTGAGAAACTTTCCCAGTTCTTGGAGGAGCCCTTTGATGAATTTAGCGATGACAAAGTCTTGTAAATAAGGATTCAAATCATCAATTTGTCTGTTGTGGTCGATAGCCTCTGCAAGAAAATGTACGAGTGCATCGAGAATGACTTGCTCGGTTCTCTCCAATGTGGCATCCACAACATCGCACCTTACAGATCAAAGGGAATCGAACAAGCAGCTGAGTTTTATGCTTCCTGGAATTCCAAAGGACCTTTGGATAGTAGTGGTACAAGCCTTTCTCTTATACACATCTAGATGTGTATAAGAGCGATTCCTTGGAGAGTCGCCGTTTTGGGCAAAGGACGTGGTAGCTCATCGTGGTAGGACTCTGGGACTGTCTCTTATACACATCTAGATGTGTATAAGAGACAGTCACATAAGCGTCTCAAGAAAGAAGGAAGTTTCATAAACAGCAAAGTCACTTTATTGGACTTGAACCTGCCACCTGATTTCATCGACCAAAACTGAGCTCGATCTCAACTCAAATCCTTTTTTGTTTGGTTTTGTCCAAATGGTATGACATAGCAAAAAGGGCTTGGCTACAACTCCTTCAAGATACTGACCTAATTATTTTCTTTCTTATAGTTTTTTTGGTTTTCATACAACTCTAGTTAAGGCCTACTTTTCCTTGCTCTAGACTTCTCTAATACATAGATCTCTGTTTCAGCCTAAGAGAACTCGTCGATGCCTTTCAAGTGTAAACTTGCAAATCAAGAGAGTTATTAGACGCTAATTTAATAGTTCAGTATATTCCAGATCAGCTATTACCCTTGTGTTCCATCAATTTGACTTTTGAAAGCAACAGAGTCAGAGAGCAGTAGATGCAATTAAAAGAGTTTCAAATCGTTCATTATACAAAAGAGAAAGAGAATGATTGTTTTCTCTACTTGAGATAACTGATTCATCAAGCTTTCTGAAAGCAACGGAATTAGCCAGAAACATTTGTTTCAAGTGTTGTTAGGATTAAAAGAGGTCTAAAGGAATTAGCCAGAAACTTTTGGAAATAGATGCGATCAAAAGAGGTCTAAAGGAATTAGCCAGAAACTTTTGGAAATAGATGCGATCAAAAGAGGTCTAAAGGAATTCTAGTTTTGCAGTCTTTCATTACAACTTGATTAGAAAAAAAGAAACAGAGAACAACTGGTTCCTCATGTTTTTAAAACTCACTCTTCTTCCGAGAGCTCAAAACCTGTCTCTTATACACATCTAGATGTGTATAAGAGACAGCTCCAATGTGGCATCCACAACATCGCACCTTACAGATCAAAGGGAATCGAACAAGCAGCTGAGTTTTATGCTTCCTGGAATTCCAAAGGTCCTTTGGATAGTAGTGGTACAAGCGGTAATTTTNCAAAATCTTCCTACCAATAACTTGATAATTAACCGACCAAAAAGCAAAAATTCTGACACATACTATTCATAATAAGAAGACATTTTTACCCTTTTGATATTTGTTTATAAAATCCAACATATCAAAATGCTAACAACACGAACCAGATGCTAACAACACACACCAGATGCTGACAACGTCCACTACATACTAACAACACGCATAATATGCTAACAATTCGCACAAAATGTTAACAACGCGAACCACACGCTAACAATACGACATGTTACCAAAGTGTATCACACGCTAACAAGGCGAACCATACGGTAACAATGCGCACAACACACTAACAAATTGTTAGCGTAATAATCAAATTGTTCGCGTGTGATAAAATACCAACAATGCGCACAAAATGCTAACAACGCGAACCACACGCTAACAATACCACATGTTACTAAAGTATATCACACGCTAACAATGTGAAGCATATGCTAACAATGCGCACAATACGCTAATAGATTGTTACCGTCATAATCAAATTGTTAGCGTATGGTTCGCATAAAATAAGTATAGGGGCAAAATAGTCATAATTTTCGAGTGTAATATATATCAACCTAATTTTCAACTATTATACTCTACTTTTTTAATTTTTATATTATTGGTAGATTTTATTTAAAATCACCCTTATTTATAACATGTTTTGTCATAGTTTATTAACTACTTATATCTTTATTATGTTTACTAAATTGACTCAAAACTATTTATGAATTATTAAAAATTATAAAGCAATTTTCTTTTTCTCCGTTCTGAACATCGAACAATTTTGTTCAATGATCGCTCATAAAGGGAGGAATATTGAAAGATTATATGAAATTCATTTTGACAAATATTCCTAAATGATAAAAAAACAAAATTTGAGAAACAATGAAGGATATGATATTCCATCTCATTTTTTTCCCCAAAAGTGATCATCAATTAAGTTGGATGTTCAGAACCTAAATAAACGTAATGTACTAAATAGCACAACTTTACCATCATCATCATCAACTTCTCATTTAGCAAACACTATCAAGAAATATGATAGAAACCAAATTCATTACTGGCTTTGCAAACACCAATTGCAAAATGAGATCACAAAACTCTTGTCGAACAGAGACCAGTCTATTTTACAAGCTTAAAATTCAACATTAAGCGTACA
Organism: Alliaria petiolata; assembly: GCA_020283515.1. Taxonomy (NCBI): domain Eukaryota; kingdom Viridiplantae; phylum Streptophyta; class Magnoliopsida; order Brassicales; family Brassicaceae; genus Alliaria; species Alliaria petiolata. The sequence continues at coordinate 168,943,845 of JAHZTW010000001.1, read as the reverse complement.
CAGTAAAATATGAAGAATCAAAACTCTTGAGAAGCAGACCCGATATCGCCTTTGTTCTTCCCAATCTTTGATGGGAGAAGATTCTGATGAATGTTAGGCAAAACTCCTCCATTAGCGATTGTCACACTTCCAAGAAGTTTACTCAGCTCTTCATCGTTCCTCACTGCAAGCTGAATGTGTCTTGGAACAATACGTGTCTTCTTGTTATCCCTTGCTGCGTTTCCAGCTAGCTCCAATACCTATGAAGATTTCGGCACCAAAATGGAATCAGAATCCAGAGAAAAATCAAAATAGCAATATGATACTTATAGAGATGAAGAAATTGACTAAAGACAAAACAGTTTTGCATTTGAATTGAAAATCAAGGCAACTGAGATATGCAAAATCATATGGTTTACGCAGAAATCGAGAAATCAAAAGAGTGATTTTCGTATAACAGGATTTGCATTCGAAATCAGAATAAAAATCAAATGCAACTTAGATATCGCAAAATCATATGGTTTGGCTTCTTAGAAATCGAGATATCAAATTAGTGATTATCGAAGAAATCTAGACGAAAGGCAGATTCACGTTTGAATTCAAAATCAACGCAACTGAAATAACGCAAAAGCATATGGAAATCGAAATCGAGAATTCAAATGATTCTAGTAGAGAACATGGAATTGACTACAAAGCGAAACCCAGAATTGCATATCGAAATCAAAATCAACACAACTCGGATATCGCAAAACAGAGACAAGACCGAGAAAATCAGAAGATTCATCGTACCTCAGCGGCTAGGTACTCAAGAACGGCGGAGAGATAAACCGGAGCTCCGGCACCGACACGCTCGGCGTACTTTCCGGCTTTAAGGAATCTAGCGATCCTTCCAACGGGAAACTGAAGACCGGCCTTGCTCGATCTAGAGACAGACTTCGTCGCTTTCGGCTTTCCTCTGCCGCCTTTGGTTGTTCCACTTCCGGCGCCTGAACTCATCTTCTTTGTCAAAAGATTCTTCTCGAGAAATTGAAGAGGCGAGTGTAAATGATTAGCGAACGCTGGGCGAAGTGTGTTTGTTTAGGGTTTTGGGGATTTCTAATATATATATACAGTTGTGAGAATTGATTGTGATTGGCAAACAATGAGTCACACGGATTGCCAGCCTGGCACATTCACTGGACTTCTCGCGGGTTTTTTTGGCGTTTTTTAAGAAGGCGGTCATAAATTCAGCTCTCGCGGGTCACTTGATTTTTATATTTAACCGGGTATATCCTATACCGAACCGAACCTATACTACTCTGCTATGTCTGAATAAGATTAGATGCTTAGGGCTTCTCCAATCGCACGGCATATCATCAAATTTGATTATTTATGCTCTCCAACCGAACGGTAAAGTTGACGGTATAATTGTGGATTTGGTGTTTTGTGAACAGTGACACACCAACACTAAACATTAATTTTTTTTTTTTTTTTTATGAAATAATATAATTAAATAGCTAATCCTTAATTGAATAAAATTTAGGATAAAAATTAAATATATCTTAAATAATTTTGTACTTTTCGTTTTAAATAATATAAAATTATAGTTATAATTAATATTTCACAAAATATATTAAAATTAAAAAAAGACATATTAAAATTTAATTAAAACATTATAAACATAAAATTAAAAAGTTAAAAGCAAAAAAACATAAAAATTAAATGCAACAAGATAATTTTTAAAGGTATATTATAAATTTTAACAATAATCTAATATCTAGGAAAACCATTTATGGCATCATAATTAAAGTACGAAGTAAAATTTTGTTGATCATTTGGTGATATTTGATCTTCACCTTGAGGTTCTTGTCCTTGAACAGTTTCTCCTTGAGACTGTTCTCCTTGAGGTTGATATCCTTCATAACGAGATGCTCGATATTGAAATGCATGATATTGACTTTGCGAATCTTCTCCGTGTTCTTCATTTTCAGTTGTTGGTGCTCTTCTTCTCAATATTAATGCTCTTTCACTTTCAATATACGCACGGCACGCCGGATCTGTTATAGAACTCAAATTCGCGAATAATATTTTACGTTCTTCTTTCATTCTTTGCACTTCGATCTTTTGTCTTTGAATTTCATTTCTTTCAGAAGTACCTTTAGCAATAGCTTTGATAAGCTTATCATTTTGCTCCATCATTTGCTTAAATTGTTCCTCAGACTGTTGTTTTCTCTTTGCTTTTTTCACACCCATAGGCCTCTCAGATGAATTAAAAGTGGCTTCTTCACTACTCATATTTAAATCGAATGAATTCATACCAGGGGATGGCGATGACTCATCTTGGAATGATGGAGATGACCTAACATCAAGGCCTTCTTCTTGGATTGCAGCAGCTCGGTTAGTGTGGTTGTTTGAAATTTTCTCAATGCCTCTAAGGATAGGCCATACATGATCGAATTTGAATCCTTTCTTGTATTTAACATCTTGTGCTAATAACATCTTCGCTTGGTTTAGTTAATTTAATATTGCAAACAAAAAATTAAAGAAGTTAACACGTAGAATAAATTAATAGAGATAGAGCAAGTACAAATAATAGAAGTATTATATCTATAAATTTACTTACAATGTCTTGCTCGGAAGCACCGCTAGAATTCTTGTTTTCAATTTGGTTAACACATCCCCTCAGCTTGGAAACTGCAGCAAGAATTGTTGTCATTCGAGTTTGGAAAGATCTTCTTGGTCTTGGTTCACTTTGAAAACTCTTAGATTTTTCATATTCAACTTGAACTCTCGCCCAAAATTGATCTCCTGATTGGTTTATCCTTATGATTGGATTTTGGGAAACATCAAGATACACATGACACAAGTGTGTATCTTCTTCTATAGAATATGACTTGGAGCGAAATGAAGTCATTTTAGAAGAAATATTAGTGGTAAGAAAATTGAAGTGAAGATGTGTGATCATTCAAAGAGTAGTATACATTTATATAGAGAAGTTGATAATTGATATGGGACATGAAGTGACTAATCAATGCAACGGTTAGATCTAGGCCAAAGAAATTCAACGTTTTAGATTGATTTGTATTAAGACATGAAGTGACTAATCAATGCAACGGTTAGATTTTGGTCAAAAAAAATCAACGGCTTAGATTGATTTATATTATGACATGAAGTGACTAATCAATGCAACGGTTAGATTTTGGTCAAAAAAATTTAACGACTTAGATTGATTCGTATTAAGACATGAAGTGACTAATCAATGCAACGGTTGGATCTTTGCCAAATTATTTTAACGGCTTAGATTGATTCGTATTAAGACATGAAGTGACTAATCAATGCAACAGTTAGATCTTGGCCAAAGAAATTCAACGGCTAATATCAAATTGCTTACATTATAAAATGGGTACCTTGTTTGGAAAAATGAATATAACCATCATCTTCTTTTTCTTCTCTTAAAAGATGAATTTTAACTACGGTTGTTCATCTCATATACCATCTTCTTCTTCCTCTTCTTCATCTTCAGATAATGATTTTTACGATGATATAGAAAAGCAGGCAGTAGCTCAAATTACTGCAAACAACAATTTTTTCATCACTCAAAACCTATTTAACTCGGAGGGTGCTCATGGTGGACCTATTCCGGGTCATATAGTTATCAACCGTGACCGGGAAAATGCTTCTCGCAATGTTTTCAACGATTATTTTGCAGATAATCCCTTGTTTCCCGAGGCAATGTTTCGACGGAGATTTCAGATGAGTCGTCCTTTGTTTCTACGTATTTATGATGCCATACAAAGACATGACAATTACTTTGTCCAGCAAAGAGATGGTGTCGGTAAACTTGGGTTGTCTGGTTTGCAAAAAATAACTGCTGTATTTCGAATGTTGGCGTATGGTTTACCGGCAGATTCCACCGATGAGTATATCAAAATAGGAGAGTCTACAGCTATAGAAAGCTTGAAGCGATTTTGCCGTGCTGTTGTTGAGGTGTTTTCCAGCCGCTATTTGCGATCACCTGATGCTAACGATGTTGCACGGCTACTCAGCATTGGTGAACGTCGAGGATTTCTAGGTATGTTGGGTAGTTTAGATTGTATGCATTGGAAATGGAAAATCTGCCTAACAGCTTGGGGAGGACAATATGTTGGTCGTAGTCGATCTCCTACTATTATTCTAGAGGCTGTAGCCGATTATGATCTTTGGATTTGGCATGCTTACTTTGGTCTGCCAGGATCTAACAATGATATTAATGTGTTAGAGGCGTCTCATCTTTTTGCTAATCTAGCTGAAGGAACTGCTCCATTATGTTATTAACGGAAAAAATTATAATATGGGTTATTATCTAGCTGATGGTATATATCCAAAGTGGTCTACTCTTATTCAAACAATTCACGATCCGCGTGGTCCCAAAAAGAAATTATTTGCAAAGAAGCAAGAAGCATGAAGAAAAGACGTGGAACGTGCATTTGGAGTATTGCAGTCAAGATTTGCAATCGTGGCCGGACCATCCCGCTTTTGGAGTAAGAAAGTGTTACATGATATAATGACAACTTGTATCATAATGCATAATATGATCACAGAGGATGAACGTGATGTTGATGTAACAATTGAAGAACGAGTCGAAGGCCCAACTGCAGAAGTTGAGATGGCGGGTGATGATGATGCCCGATTTCAAGAATTCTTAGCTCGACACAAGCAAATCAAGGATCGGAAAACTCATATTGAACTTCGAAATGCTTTAATTGAACATTTGTGGTCCGAATATACTAATTCTGAGAATTAGTATGATATACTTTTTTTTTTAATTTGTCGATTATTATTTTATATTTAATTTATAATAAATCCGTTTATAAATAATTAATATTTCACAAAATGATTTAATAAACCTTAAATTTAATAATATAATAGTAGAGAATAGTATTTTTAGTTTGAAATTTGGTGTTGTGGTTGGAGATGAAAAATAAAGTAAAACACCAAAACACCAAATTTAGTGTAATTTCAACACCAAATTTGGTGTTATAGTTGGAGATGCCCTAAAATCAGAGAATCTTTGGTGCTTTTGTCTTGGAGTGGCCAAAGATAAAAATCAGAGAATCTTTGGTGCTTTTGTTGGCCAAAGAAAGAGTGAATAGCTTTTAAAATCAGGTCATCATTCTTTTTCATCCTATCTTAAATGTCAGGATAATTTACCTAAGCTTAGGGATTAATGCTCGATTATAAAGTTTTTCTTTAACAAACAAAAAAAGTACTTTCTTTTGGTATAAAATGGCATCTAAAACGCGAAAATCGATTTTTTTTTTTTCACCAGCGTACTAAATATATCAAATTTAGATAAATTTTTCTAATTAATGACTAATATATGTGTAATTAGAAACACAAATGAATAAAGAGTGCTACTTGTTTAAGAACTAGCTTGAGCGTGTAATATACTAGCTTGGTGTACTATTGAATCTAACGAGAACAGACCAACAATTCCGCTAGAGTTTCGGATTTTACAATATTAGTAAATGCAAATTAAAAAAATATGCTAAAAGATCTACTATAAATAAATGCAAATATTCGAAAGTTTTTTTTTGTTCTCGGATTGAAGATTTACTCTGTCCGCGGATCTGGATTTTGCCAAAAGAAAGCATTTGGATTCACGATTTCTGTCAAACGAGCTACTACTTACAGCGTTTATTACCGATCCATCTCTTGACAAGATTGGATCCAAGAATGCCAAACCGGTGAAATTGGTCATCCAATCTTGGGTAACGTATATCTCTGCAAATTTTGGTCATTTTCTTGTACCGGATGTTTATTCAGAAACTGGAAAGCTGGGATGTGTATGTTGCCTCGATATGTAAAGTATTTTTGCCTATTCAGCCTTTAACTAAGCAACCGAGAGAGTTGCAAAAGCAGCATTCCCAGTCCTTGGTTATGTTTGGAAGTACCTATGGAATTGTCTGAGGTCAAAAGTGTGGTTATTGTATGTCGTTCAGCTTGGCGCAACACAAAGCTTTTTGGATGATGGGTGTGAGGTTTTATTATCGAATTCAACCTCAACCTTAACTAATATGAATTAAGCTAACTACGATCGTTGATCTTGATACGTATTTGTTTTGTTGTTATTCAAACAAGACACAAGAAATTTGTTTACCCAGTTCCCTTTCGATACGTCTGGGGAGAGACTGCGCTCTCAACGATCCACTAGATTCAAGCAAGTGTTTACAAGTATGATCTCTTTGTCTCACGTCGTATCTCTTTCTCTCTATGTCAGGTATAACAAGAAGAAAGAACAGAAAACTAAAGACCTTAGCTCTAGAACGTGAACGTGACGACAAACACACACAAGCTCAAGGAAGAAGATGAAACCTTGGAGACTCTTGACCGTGCCTCTTATTCTCTTCACACCCTCTGCTTAGGTTTATGCAAAACCCTTGTAGCTTTTATACCAAGCAAATAAGTGAATGAGTCTTGGGATATAAGTCCAAACATTCACTTCTCCTCTTGTACGAAACTCATATTGGGCTTGAGCCCATTACTTACATGATACGAGAGTTTGTGATTTGGCCCAAATGTGAATGAAGACAATAATCTTTCAATCTCCACCTTTGTCTCGATTCAACATCGACGACTCCGTCACTTTGGCCAATTCTCTCAAATCTGCGTTCAGTTTCTCCGACAAGCCTTCACCGGCTCTCTCTGTCATCACCCAATGGATCGTTCTTGCGGACTTCACCTCTAATTTCAGCCGCCGACGTGACACGCCAATGTCACGATTCACGGCTTCAAATGAGCCGACGAGTCTCACCGACTCTGCTATTGAACACCACGGCCTCCTCCGACTTCACCGCCGTTTCGTCGCTGTTACCGGTGTTCATCTCTACTGCTATTTAAGCCACAGATCTTCACCAACGGTTGATTTCGGATAGATGCGAGAATCGTCGACTTATTCTCGATCCTTCCTCTCTCCCATAGTGAACCACCGTGACTTTCTGGGACTTCACCGTCAGTCAATTCCGCTGCCATCTTAACCGTCGCAGCTCTGTAATCTCAGGTGATCGGAAACCTCAATAGCTATCTCTCTCTACCGTGATACCATTTCAGTTTCCTTTTTCTGCGATTTTGTACTGAAGTCTTACCATCTTCTATGCACCTGCAGCTGCTGAAGATCCCTGATTTCAATTAAGTACCTCTGATTTACAGGTAAAACTCCATAAACCTCTTTTGATACTTTAGATTTCAAATTTGACCATTTGAAATTTCCCTTTCATCGATTTCCCTTGAGATGACAAACTGTTATCAAACCCATGTCTTCTCTGTTCCTCTTGAGATGGTGAATCGATTAAATCCAACTCAAACAAATTCTGCTTAATAACCTTCCAGATTTTATCATCTGAAACTTTGGTCGATTCCTCCTTTCCTGATAATTTCTTTCAATATCTTGTCTTTGCGAGATCCCCAATCGACCAAGAGAGATCTCGACACTTCCTGAAAACAATTATGGCGTAACATTGAGAAGCACAAGGCACTTCTTAAAGCTTGTTCCAGGTAAGCACTTCGTAAGCATATCTGCTGGATTATTAGTAGTGTGAACTTTGAGAATCTTGACTGAACCTTCCTCGACAATATCTCTGATGAAGTGATATTTATAGTCAATGTGTTTGGTCCTGTCGTGGTGCACACTGTTTTTTGCTAGGCAAATAGCACTTTGTGAATCACAATTGAGTTTAAAATAGTCTTGTTTAAACCCCAATTCACTGCATAATCCCTTAAGCCAGATTCCTTCCTTAGTAGCTTCTGATAGTGCCATATACTCAGCCTCCGTCGTTGATAATGCAACTACTTGTTGGAGACATGATCTCCAACTTACCGTGTTACCACCAACCTTGAAAACATACCCAGATACATACCTTCTTTTGTCTAGATCTGAAGCTAAATCTGAATCAGAAAATCCCTCAATCTCAAACCTTTCTGATTTTGTGAACGTAAGACACACTTCTTAGCTCCCTTTAAGTACCTCAAAATCCACTTAACCGCAGACCAATGATTTCTTCCTGGATTTGCCATGTATCTGCTAACCAAGCAGATGGCAAATGCTAGATCAGGCCTGGAGCCTATCATTGCATACATTAGGCTACCTACCGCACTAGCATAGGGAACTGTATCCATCAACTGTGTCTCTGTTATCAACTCTTGCTGTGTTAAGCTCCTAAGTTTGAACTGTGAATTACATGGAGTTACAATGGCCTTGCAATCTTCCATGTTAAAAGTTCTTAAAACCTGCTTAAGATACTTTTCTTGTGATAACTTCAACGTCCCTTTCTTTCTATCCTTGATGATATCTATGCCAAGGATTCTAGTTGCTGGTCCTAGATCCTTCATCTCAAACTTCGTATTTAAGCTTGCCTTCAAGATTTTGATCTTCTTCATATCATTTGCTGCGACAAGCATGTCATCAACATAAAGTAAGAGATATATCATATCATCAATACATGATCCCTTAGTGTAAACACACGGATCCTGGGTGCTCCTTTGAAACTCATGTGACTTCATGAATTCATCAAATTTCTGATTTCATTGCCTAGGAGACTGTTTCAAACCATATAGAGATTTCTTAAGAAGACACACCTTATCTTCATTTCCCTTCTCTATAAAACCTTCTGGCTGACTCATGTAGATGACTTCATCAAGTGTACCATGTAAGAAAGCAGTTTTAACGTCTAGCTGCTCTAATTCCAGATCGAAATTAACCACAACAGACAACATGAATCTAATTGAAACATGCTTAACCACAGGAGCAAAGATTTCGTTGTAATCTACTCCTTCAACCTGTGTAAATCCTTTAGCTACAAGTCTTGCCTTGTATCTAGGCGCTTCAACACCGGGAATACCTTCCTTCCGTTTGAATATCCATTTACACCCAACTATCCTCTGCTTTGCTGGCTTAGGGACAATCTCAAGAGTTTCATTCTTGTCTAGAGATTCTTTTTCCTCTACCATAGCCTGCTTCCACTTCTTCCAGTCTCTACTTCTTCTAGCTTCTGCTACTGATTTTGGTTCATCTAACTCTATGCTTTCTGCACTCGATAAAGCATAAGCTACATAATCACATCCATACCTGGATGGTGGTTTGCGAACCCTTATTTTTCTGTCTCTCATTAGCACGTAGTCATCAAGAGACCCATGTTCATCCTGATTCACCTGTTCTTCCTCAGATTCCTGTTCTTCCTCAGATTCATGTTCCTCTTCAGATTCTTGTTCCTCTTCAGATTCATTTGAAGATTCTGAACTTTCTGACGTAACTCCACCTTGACCAGTAGAATCTGTACTTCCTAAAGCCGCTCCACCTTGATGCGGGAACTAGTTTCTAGATATTTTCCTTATTGCTATTTCCGTTTTCTGTTAGGATCTACTTTTCCTATTTTATGGGCTTTTCCTATTTTTATATCCTAGGCTTTCTCTATATAAAGAACTCTAGGCAATATGTTTTCATTCATTCTTATTCATAATCAATAAAAGTCTTTGAGCTTTACTTCTTCTGGTGGATTCCAGAGCCTAAATTCGTCAAGTTCATCACTTGTGAACTTGATACTTTCTTCTAGGTTCAACGCTTGTTAACCTAGTGCATCCGACTGCGTCACATCTGATCTTATCAGCTATGGTTCTGTTCATCCTCTCAGCTACTCCGTTTTGCTGTGGAGTATAAGTGCAAGTTTTATGCCTTTTAATTCCCGAGTCTTGACATAGCTGATCCATCTGATTGTTGCAGAACTCTAATCCGTTATCTGTCCTTAGACACTTTATCTTCTTACCTGTTTGATTTTCCACGAGTAACTTCCACTCTGAAAAATTCTCAAAAACTTCATCTTTACTTTTTAGAAATCTGATCCAAACCTTTCTTCAGTAATCATCAATGATTGTAAGAAAGTATCTACAACCTGACAGACTTGGCTCGTTTGCTACAGAGCCCCATAAATCACTGTGAATGTATTCTAAAATACCTTTTGACGTGTGTTTACCTTCTGGAAAACTCTGCTTGTGAGATTTACCAAATACACACTCTTCACAGAAACTTAACGTGTGGACTTCCTTTGAGTCTAGATAACCACCTTTGACCGGAAGATTCATGTTCTTAAGACTCATGTGTCCTAACCTTGAATGCCATCTATTTGTCAGATTGACTTCAGCTCTGACCACGACAGATGCTTCTCCTTTCACAACTGTTCCCTGCAAATAGTACAACCCGTTTTCATATTTCCCTGAAATCACTTTCTGTCCTTTCCTGTAGAAAGTTACTATGAAGTCTTTCCCTTCATACTTGCACCCACTCTTTTCTAACTGGCCATAAGAGATGAGATTTCTGCCCATGGTTGGCATTTATCTCACGTCAGTCAATATCACAGTAGCTCCTTCTGAATTTATGATCTTAAGTTTCCCCATACCTTTGACTTCACTGTGGGTATTGTTACCCATCAGAACTTTTCCACCGTCAAACTCTTTAAAGTCAAACAAGACGTCTTTATCTGGTGTAATGTGGAATGTACACCCAGAATCCATGACCCATTCATCCATGGTGTCTTGTACGCTTGCTGTTAAGATCATAGCTTCCTTTTCCTGAGCAATATTTGCAGATGAGTTCTTCCTTTCAGGACAATCTCTTTTAAAATTTCCTTCTTTATTGCAGAACCAACATTCTCTAGGCTTTTGCTGATTCCTTGGTCTAGACTTTGACCTTGTGTCTTTGCTCTTATATCTACCTCTGTTCTGACCCGTAGACTTCTTCTCAGTTCTTCCTCTACTTACTACCAGACCTTCTGCATTTGATTTTGCCTTTCCTAGGAGCCCAGATTCCGTTAGCTCAACTTCCTTGGCGTATGCAGAAGTGGTAACCTCATGAAAAGTAAGCGTCTCTTTTCCATTACCGTATTTCAGAGTATGAACTAGTGAGTCAAATTGCTTAGGTAAGCTGGATAAAATCTGAACCGCTTGATCCTCATCACTCACATTTATGTTCAAACTTGCTAAATCATCTACAAGTCTAAGAAACACTTCAAGATTATCCTCTATGCTTTTGTGCTCTTCCATCTTAAAACTTGCAAATCTTTGCTCCAAGTAGATGCGATTTGGAAGGGTCTTTGTTTGGTAGTCCCTCTCTAGAGCTTTCCACACTCCTAGGGCTGTTGTTTGTTTCATTACTTTCCTCAGGATCCGATTGCTAAGACTGGAGCATATCAAGTTCTTTGCTCTTTTGTTCTTCTCCTTTTTTATTGGATCCATCGGAGACAACGTCACAGGCTTAGCTTCTGTTTCACCTGCTATTCCTTTTCCTTTCTCAGAAACTGTGCTTGATTCTTCTTCCTCAAGCACTGAATCCAACCCTAGATTTTCAAGTTGCATAAGCATCTTGAATTTCCACATTCCAAAGTCTCCTTTACCATCAAACTTCTCCACCTCAATTTTACCTTGAGTTGGTTCCATGATTCAGACTTTTAGTACACTTGATTGAATAACTTGGATCTTCCTTAAACAACACCAATCGCAGATCGGAAACTGAAACTGTATCCTCTGCTTAAACCCGGTGCTCTGATACCACTTGTGATGTTTTATTATCGAATTCAACCTCAACCTTAGCTAATATGAATTAAGCTAACTACGATCGTTGACCTTGATACGTATTTGTTTTGTTGTTGATTCAAACAAGACACAAGAAATTTGTTTACCCAGTTCCCTTTCGGTACGTCTGGGGAGAGACTGCGCTCTCAACGATCCACTAGATTCAAGCAAGTGTTTACAAGTATGATCTCTTTGTCTCACGTCGTATCTCTTTCTCTCTATGTCAGGTATAACAAGAAGAAAGAACAGAAAACTAAAGACCTTAGCTCTAGAACGTGAACGTGACGACAAACACACACAAGCTCAAGGAAGAAGATGAAACCTTGGAGACTCTTGACCGTGCCTCTTATTCTCTTCACACCCTCTGCTTAGGTTTATGCAAAACCCTTGTAGCTTTTATACCAAGCAAATAAGTGAATGAGTCTTAGGATATAAGCCCAAACATTCACTTCTCCTCTTGTACGAAACTCATATTGGGCTTGAGCCCATTACTTACATGATACGAGAGTTTGTGATTTGGCCCAAATGTGAATGAAGACAATAATCTTTCAATGGGGTTTTAGGCCATGTCTTTGAAGATTTTGTTAGGTCGAACAGTCAAGAATCTCAAGTACGCGACATTGGTTCAGCTGTCAGTGATTTGAAGATAAGAGTCTCGCTCTTAGAGACAAAAGCAAATGATGACCTGAAGGTAAAGGCAATTGATGACCCGAAAAAGTCTAAGGATGACCTGAAGAAGGATGACCTGAAGGAGGTTAAAGATGACCTGAAGGAGAAAGGTAAGGATGACCTGAAGCCGAAGAATAGGGATGACCTGAGGCAAATGATGATGCAAAGGCTTAGGCTACAAATGCAAAGGGTAAGAAGGAATGTTTATGCTACTTTGGTTTGAGCTGGTGTTCGTAGCTTTTAATGCCCACGATTAGGTATATATCGGACCTGATTGAGAACAAAAAAAAAAAAAAAAAATTGAATTAAGTTCGCAAAGGATACAAACTACAAAGACATTATTAAGGTGTTAATACTACGAAGTCTACGATGCAGCTATGTAGCAAGAACGAAAGAGCGATTTGTAATGTAAAGAGCCAATTTAATGGGGAGATTAGCATAATAGTTAACAATAAATAGTGGAAACATGCCTAAATAATTTGCCTAATCATATCAAGTGGTGGTGTATAGTCTTTTGATATGTTTGATAATTAGAATTCGTGAATAAGAATATTTACATGGATACATTAAGTGTTGTGGCCTTGCGGGACAAGGACAACAAATGCTTGACAATACGGTACATTCGTTTTTAATTATCTTTAACAAAACAAAAACAAAAAGGTATTTTAGGCAGTAAAGCTATATATGTGTGAAATGAGCTATGGAGGAGATTTAAGTACCTTTCGGCTTGCGTGCCTAATATTCCAATGTATCTGGTGGAACCTCAAATGCATTTTTCAAAGAATATATAATTCAATGTAATAGAGTATAATGTAAAACCCAACAAAACAAGATTTGATGGATTTAATTTATCATATCATAAAAAAATATTCAAGGGTATGCTAGATATATGTTTAGCAAGAGAATAATAGAGATATCATTTTTTTTAAAGGAATTCGACAAACGGTGTTAGAGTTTTGAAATTTAGCAAAAATAGTATAGTAAAGTAACGCATATTCTCTCTTTTTCTCGAAGAGAAAATATAATAGTAGTTCATAATATACTTTCGAAAATTCATAGAAGCTTCCTCGATCTAGTAACAACCACGTGTGAAGCACCCCGCCACATATCACATAACGACCCACCAATCTTTTGATATTTCGTTTGTGTATATAAGTGTGCGTTTATAAGATCAAATCTCTCAACCCATAAACAATTCCCCAAGAGTCGTTGATAACAAAAAAAAAATTCTCAAAAGTCAAAATATGCTCTAGACCCTCCAATTTCCCGTTAAAATCTCCATAAAAATCTCTGTCCCTCTTTGCCAACCAAAATCTACAAACAAACATTATCTCTCAACTTTCTTATTCATGGCTATCACAGCCCCAAAAAAAAACCCCTAAACCAAAAGAAAAAGTGAGAGATTTTATCATTATTCTATAACCTTTTCTTAAAAAAAAATCAAGCATTTGACTTTCGTGATAAAGTTTTGAAGAAAGAGATGAGAAACGAAACGGGTGGTACCATGGTCGTTGATCTCCAAACGGATCCATATAACAACAATCACCATCGCCATAATCTCAGCCACGACCTTAGCGATAATGGTCACAAACCAAGGCCTAAATTTGGTGATCTCTTGAAAGCTGACCATGACGGAATATTCCCTCCCGAAGATCCCATCCTTGTCAACACCAGCTTAACTCACCACCGGTTTAGCAGCGTGTCGGCTTCGACCATGAGCAGCGGTCCGGCCAGCGGAGAAGGTTCTCCTTGCGTAATGTCGCCTTGGGCCCGCGTGTCGCCTCCTTGGGCTGCGGATTTCAACGAAGACATTAATGTCCTCGAGACCAATGGTCTCATTGGCTCTATCGTACGTGAAGAAGGGCACATATACTCGCTAGCCGCTTCTGGTGACCTTCTCTACACGGGCTCGGACTCGAAGAACATTAGGGTTTGGAAGAATTTGAAGGATTATGCGGGGTTTAAATCAAGTAGTGGGCTCATCAAGGCCATTGTGATATATGGAGACCGGGTCTTTACCGGCCACCAGGACGGGAAGATCCGGATTTGGAAGGTTTCGAAGAGAAAACCGGGAAAGCACAAACGGGTTGGAACATTGCCTACGTTTAAATCGATGGTCAAGAGCTCCGTAAACCCTAAGCATTACATGGAGGTACGCCGCAACAGAAACTCCGTGAAGACGAAGCATAACGACGCCGTATCGAGTCTTAGCCTGGACGTAGAGCTTGGGTTGTTGTACTCTAGTTCTTGGGACACGACGATCAAAGTGTGGAGACTCTCGGATTCGAAATGTTTGGAATCGATACATGCGCACGATGACGCGATAAACTCGGTGATGTCCGGTTTCGATGACTTGGTGTTCACGGGATCCGCAGATGGCACGGTGAAGGTGTGGAAACGTGAGATGCAAGGCAAAGGAATGAGGCACGTGTTGGTTCAAATTTTGCTCAAGCAAGAAAACGCGGTCACGGCACTGGCCGTAAAATCAAAGTCTTCAATCGTATATTCCGGTTCCTCGGACGGGCTAGTTAACTATTGGGAGCGTTCAAAGCGTATATTCATCGGCGGAGTACTAAAAGGCCACAAATCCGCCGTGCTATGTCTCGCTGTAGCGGGGAACTTGTTGTTGAGTGGTTCCGCCGACAAGAACATATGTGTCTGGAGGCGGGAACCGTCCGACGGATCCCATCAGTGTCTGTCTGTGTTGACGGGCCACATGGGACCCGTAAAGTGCCTAGCCGTGGAGGAGGAACGAGCTTGCCGCAAGGGAGCAAAAGCCTCTTCCGTGGCCGAGGGAGACCGGAAGTGGATTATATACAGCGGGAGTTTGGACAAGTCGGTGAAAGTGTGGCGCGTGTCGGAAAGGATGGCCACGTGGAGGGAGATGGACGAGCCAGCAGCATCTTCCGGGCGGAGGAGCTCTTCGTCTCCGCACGGAGGGAGTGGCGCGTGGAGTTCACGCGAGTTGGAAAAATAGAAAAAGAGGTGGGGGAGCGTAGTGTGATTATTTACGGAAAATGTCCCGTCGTTGATCAGTCACGATGACCGTCTTCACGCCGGTGAAAGAGTCGAATGATTGTTTTCAATTTTATGACTAATTCAACGAACAGGTTTGTGCCATGTCAGCTGGTGAAGGAGTCAATGTGGGTTGATGGTTAATGGTTATCACGTAACGAGTTTTGCTTCTTTCTTTTTTCCTAAAAGAAAAAATGTTTAAAACGAAATTGTTATCATTATTTTTTCCATAAATTTGTAAAAATAAACAAGAACAAAGACTGAATCAAACATGTTTGTTTTCTTTGTGTTCTATGTCGTGCTCGCAACTTTATACCCTTTACAGCAACCCAAAAAAAAAAAAACTTTATAATTTGGAATTTGAGGAGTCGTTTTCTCTTCGTTAGAATTTGTCTTTCTAATTAAATTATATTTAGGAATATATGTTCTTGATAAAAAGAATTGTGGCTTTTTTTGTTCGGCAACCAGATCTTGATAACTTATTGTAAAAGGTTTGAAGAAATTCCTCCTATCTCTTAGTTCATTGTAGTTACATCTTATTTCATATTTTTCTGTGATTCTTTTCATTTAGAGAGTAAAATATAAAATGTGTCGAAGTAAACTAAGTTCAAGGCATCATTTGTTCCCGACATAGAGATCTATATATGTGTAACGATGTGTGTTTGTGTGATGATTGAACCAATAGGCCTAATTTTCACGAATGAAATTGTAATCAATTTGAATATGTATGAATTTGTTGAATAGAATAAGGGATTTTAGTCATTAGACATAAATGAACAACAAACATCTCTTCGTGCGAAATTATATATTGTTCGTGAGTGAGTGGTGTTGAAGTTTAATGTCTAAAGGGTTGGTAGAGGGATTTTTAAAGATTATCCTGTTCAAGATAATGTCTCGCTTAAGTTTTTTTTCACACAAAAAAAAAACAAAGTGAAAGTTTTTAACCTTAACTTTTTTTCTTCAGTAACACTTTTAAACAAACTGCATATTTTTAAATTAACAAGTAAGCACCACCAGATATCCACCCAAAGTGGTTAGAAAATTATTAATCTTTTTTGAATTTGCAGTTACCATTTACACCTAATCTATCTTTATGAGAACGAGAAAACATACTCTCCCTTTTTTTTTGTCGCAAAAACATACTCTTTAATATACATACACACCTAGCTAATCACATAATTTTTATCTCATGGTTAAAAAAATCAAATTATTACAACAATTACTGAAAAATAATTTTTTTTTTTGTGATTTTTGTTTGTTTGGCAATACGTAAGAGAATTAGAGTACGACTGAATACTGATCATTGAAACCTATCTCCATGTAGGCCTATCAGATTCGTAACATAACGGACCATATTGAACAACTTCCTTATGAACTATACAACACGGCAAAAAAAAAAAAAAATAGAGATAAACTTCTGCAAAAAATCCCAAATTCCAAAATTTAAATTCTGAATTTCACTTAAAAATTATTACATAACTAATTTCGGAATCAATCGCTAAACCGAAAACATTTCCATAACAACAAATTGGCTCTAATGTAGAAACAACACCTCCGGTTTTCTATGAACCGCGTAATTCCGGTTATTCGAACATTATCGTGCGGTTTTACGAAATTACCCTCTCTTTGACCCTCTCAACGCCTTTCGCAACGCAACGCATCGTTTTCAACTCCCAACCCGCGTTGACGGCGAGAATTTTCCCGGAAAATAACTTCAATTTTCTTTTAGGTACAGAGAAAAGAAAAAACGAAGAGAAAGTCTTCCCTTTTTGTCCAGTCTTCGTCTTTTACTAGTGAGGGAGAGAAGACGATCCAACCATCTGTCTTTCTTCTTTTTGTTCACTTGTGCAATTCCTTTCCCCGGGGAATTTATTTGTTCCTTTTCTTTCTCCCGTTGCCACTTTCCCAGAAAACCTCTTCCTCTTTGTATCAAAAATTCGAATTTCGTCCCTTTCCTTAAGCTAAAGGAGCTTTATGTGATCAATTTTATATATTTCTGGAGCTGGGTTCGTTTTCACGCGGTTTGTGATTGATTGATTTATTTAAGCCACTAGGATCTTTTTATCTTACTCTCTTGGGCACAATTCATGATTTCTCTTATTGCTGGGATAGATAGTTTCTGAATTAGGGAATTTTAGGAATTAGGGGTTTGTTTGCGTGTGTGCGAGTGTGTTTGTGCTGAATTTGGTAAGAAGATGGCTGCAGTTTTTAAAAAGTTATTACCTTTAGCAACACCGCTTCCTGAAAGGGATAATCGCGATGGTGATGAAAATAGCAATAGTTTTCAAATTGATTATTCATTCGCCAACGAGTATAAAGGCCCTTTTATTGCTAATCTGCCACGAGCTAATCCCGTCGAAGTTGATCAGATTCCTACGGCTCTTCCCGTTTCGTTTTCTTCACTGTCGCGTGATATCTCTTACCCTATGGTCCAGCCTCTCGTTAGGACTAACAGGGTTAGCAAGAAACCACCTGAATCCGGATCCGAGAAGAAGAACGGTTTGGTTGATCCTGCAGCTAGTCCTAGTGTGGTTTTGAAAGGGCGTCATGTGGTTTCTGGCTCATCCTCGTCGTCATCGTCAAAGAGGTTGGATGTAGCAGGAGAAGCCAAGAGTTCGGTTGATTTACCGTTATCACCATCATCATCATCATCATCATCCGCAGAAGTAAGAGTGGATACATTAGATGACTTGAGAGCTTCGGATGTGGAATCGGGTTACGAGAATTCTTCCAATGGAGTGGAGGCGGATGGCGAACCTGTAAATCGTGTGAAGTTCGTTGTGCCAAGTCAGGGTAGTGAATGCGATGAAAGCTCTTACATTTCTGATGGGGAGAGTATAGCTGCAACGCCTAAAGCTGAAAGGAAAGGTAAGAGAGGGTCGTGCTACCGATGCTTGACGGGGAACCGGTTCACCGAGAAGGAAGTCTGCATTGTCTGCGACGCCAAATACTGTTTCAACTGTGTGCGGAGAGCCATGGGTGCGATGCCCGAAGGAAGAAAGTGTCAGTCTTGCATCGGTGTCAGGATCGATGAGTCCAAGAGAGGGAGCCTCGGAAAGTGTTCACGAATGCTGAAGCGTCTTCTCACGGATTCAGAACTTCAACAAGTCATGAGCGCCGAGACCTCCTGCAAGGCGAATCAACTGCCTTCGCGGCTTATCGCTGTCAATGACAAGCCTTTAGATGAAGAAGAGCTTTACGAGTTGCAGACTTGTCCAAATCCACCCAAAAAGCTCAAACCAGGGGACTATTGGTATGATAAGGTTGCTGGCTATTGGGGAAAGGTAGAATTTCTTTATCTTTCTCTGTGTATTATATTCTCGGGATTGTATCTTGAATGCTCAATTGAATCAGAGGTTCTATTTATTTATTACAGGTAGGAGAGAAACCTTGCCAGATTATAAGTCCTAACATGAACATAGGAGGTAGTAGCATCAGGAACAACGCAAGCAATGGTGACACTGAGGTTTTCATTAATAACCGGGAAATTACCAAGACGGAGCTCATGATGCTCAAGGTTCTTTGGCTAGACAACATTAAGCATTAGTGTTATTGTTCTCCTCTAATTTTATCATGTGAAAGTGAGTGCCTCTTTGCTTTGATGTAGATGGTGGGGGTGCAATGTGAAGGAAAGCCTCATTTTTGGGTCAATGCAGATGGAAGTTACCAGGAAGAAGGTCAGAAACGTTTCATCGGGAACATTTGGTATAAGGTATGTTTTCCCGAGCACAAGGTTTTTTTTGTTCTCAACGTATGATTAATATAAAACGTATGTTCACAATTATGGATGTTTGTCTTTTCAGAAAAGATCTAAGCTTGCTTGTGCTGTTTTCTCTCTGCCAATTCCTCTGTCTTCATCTGCAGTAGAACCAAATGTTGAGGCCATATGTAAGCCAAAAATGCTTAACAAGCTTCTTCTGATTGGTAACGATAAATGTGGCGCCACTACGATTTACAAACAAGTGAGCTATTCAACTTAATGCCACACAGTTCGTTTTTTTCACATCTAGTAGAGAGAATCTGGTATTGACTTCTTTTGTTTCAGGCAAGGTCTCTCTATGAAGTCCCATTTTCTGAAGAAGAGCGTGAAAGAATCAAATTCATAATCCAAACAAATCTGTATGCTTATCTGGCGATGGTTCTTGAGGCTCACGAAAGATTTGAAGAAGAGATGAACAATAATCAGTCCTCGGACCAAACAGGTACATTTATAGACCGTACAAACATCAGTTAACAATTGATTATCGAGGGATACTGATCGATTACTTGCGTTTTAGGCTATACGGTAGATGAGACCAGTGCTAAAACAGTTAGCTCAATCAGCCCGAGACTAAAACATTTTTCAGATTGGCTTCTGAAAGAAAAGGAAGATGGAAACCTGAAGATATTTCCAGCATCAAGCCGCGAGAATGCGCATACGGTTGCAGATCTCTGGAGAGTACCAGCCATTCAAGCCACCTACAAAAGACTTCGCGATACACTTCCCAGAAACGCTGTTTATTTTCTTGGACGAGTGAGTTTTTAGATCAAATGGTTTCTTGTCTATAAACGCTTTTTTTTGCCCCCAGGTCCTTGCCACTTTTGTTAGAGGGGGACAAAAAAAAGACTGACCTAAATTTGTTTCTACTGCTCAGATTCTTGAGATCTCGAGATCAGAATACGATCCTTCTGATATGGACATATTGCAAGCGGAAGGACTCTCGTCTATGGAAGGACTTTCTTGCGTGGAGTTCTCATTCCCATCAACAACTCAAGAAGACTACTCTCTTGAGACTGATTATCAACACGATCCAACCACGAAGTTAGTTCTATTTTTTTTCCTTGTGTTGCATTCCATGTATAAGAAACACGTTGGACTTACTACTCTCTCTCTCTCTCTCTCTCTCTAGGTATCAACTCATCCGGTTAAATCCAAGAAGCCTTGGAGAAAACTGGAAATGGCTGGAAATGTTTGAAGATGCTGACTTGGTGATATTCTGCGTCTCCCTAACAGATTATGGAGAGTACATAGAGGACGGTGACGGGGTTCTTGTGAACAAGATGATTGCAAACAAACAGCTCTTCGAGTGCATGGTGACTCACTTGAGCCTAGCTAACAAAAGGTTCCTTCTGGTTCTAACCAATTTCGATCTCCTGGAAGAGAAAATCGAGGAGGTTCCTCTAAGAACCTGTGAGTGGTTTGAAGACTTCAACCCGTTGATCAGCCAGAACCAGACGAGCAGACACAACCCTCCGATGGCTCAGCGTGCTTTTCATTACATCGGGTTTCAGTTCAAGAGACTGTATGACTCACTTGTGGGACCCTTTTCGATGCGTGGAAGGACCTTTAGGCCGAAGCTGTTTGTCTCTCAAGTGAGCTTGGAGAGTGATACTGTGGACAATGCACTGAGGTATGCGAGAGAGATTCTCAAGTGGCATGTCGAAGAAACGTCCATGTTCCAAGAGATGTCCACCACTAGCATCGATGCCAGCTTATCCTCTTGATTCTTCCAAAATTGAAAAATTCTTTTTTTCCTTTTCTTTTACTGTGGAAAATACATAATTTGTTGAGTGTATGTAATATGTTTGTATCATGTGTGTGTACAATAGTTAATCTTCACGAGTAGGAGAAGAAACATGTATGTGATTTGATTTTTCTGGGGAAAAAAAAAGGAGAAATAAAGTGATTACAGTAGACATATATATTCAATCATATAGTGTCATCCTTGGGACTCAAACAAACAGCAAAGGAACACGGAGATGGTTACTAGAAATTTGCCTTGGTTAACATAGAGGGTGAGCGTGCAGCAGCTATACATATAATTATTGAAGACGATTTTACTGAAGACCATTAAGGTTCTCACCTCCATAAACTAAAACTAAAGAGTTTTCTACATTTTTAGCGAAAGAAATATTTATATGTCTAAAATAGATTTTGAATGGTTATCGATTATTGTTTTACAATTAAAAATAAAAACAATATGATATTTACCTTTAATGAAATATGTAGATAATTTTGGGAGAGGGAATCTTATGAAAACTATAGAAAATATACAACATATAGAGAAATATGATGATTTAATTACAAAGTGAAAAATCCAAAAAAAGAAACTAAAGAAAAACAAAGTGAAATTCATTGATTTACCTTTAAAACTATTACAATATCAAACAGACATCATATGTATTATTCGTTTTTTATTAGAGTATTATATATTGTCAAGATGAACATTTTTAAAATAGTATATGTTTCTTAACATGACTACATTGAGTTGAAGGATATCAAAGAACGAGAAGACAGTGGAAGATAATTTTCTGTCTACTCTTGCATACCAGATGGTTCGGATTATATATTACAAAGATGATCAAGTAATTATCTAAAGTAAGAAGATGACTGTATATGCATTACATATATTATGATATGCGCTACGAATATCATAGTGGTTATGTCTGCCAATAATGAGTGGAGATCCGTAGTGGTTCATGTCGGCCAATGATGGGTGGATCAATAATGAGTTTATCTCCAAGACCCCTCCTCAAGTTGGAGCATGCAAGTTTTGTATGCCTAACTTGACTTTGAAGTAGTCGAAAGCTTGGCGTCCTAGTGGTTTGGTGAATATGTCGGCCAACTGAGCTTCAGTAGGAACATGATTGAGACTGATGGTTTTGAGTAGGCATTCGTCCCGAACAAAATGGCAGTCAATCTCGATATGTTTGGTTCTTTCGTGGAAGACAGGATTGTTTGCGATGTGAATTGCGGATTTGCTATCACACATTATTTGCATTGGTCGATCATGTGTGACACCCAACGAGCGTAGTATACGGATGAGCCAGAGAAGTTCTGATGTGAGATCAGCGAGTGCTCTGTATTCAGCTTCAGCAGAGGATCTGCTAACTGTCTTCTGTTTGCGAGTTTTCCATGACACCGGAGAGTGTCCAATCTGAACGAAGTAACCGGTAACAGAACGTCGGCTCAAAGGGCAACTAGCCCAATCAGAATCGGTCCACCCTGTGATCTGAAAGTCTTTGTCAGAACGCAGCAAAATTCCTTGACCAGGGGATCCTTTAAGATATCGTACCGTTCGCAACGCTGCTTGCCAATGCTCTTCACGAGGTTCTTGCATAAACTGTGCCAGGACGTGAACACAGAAAGCTAAGTCTGGTCGTGTGACAGCAAGGTATATAAGACGGCCAATCAGACGGCGATAACGTTCAGGATCATTGAGCTTTGGTGATGCAGATATCGCTAGGTTGTGATTTTGTTCTAGTGGGAAAGCCACTGGTTTGGATCCCAGCAGTCCTGTTTCAGCGATGATGTCCATTGCGTACTTCCTTTGGCTCAAATAGATTCCCGTTTTGTTTCTAGCAACTTCGATACCAAGAAAGTACTTCAGTTCGCCGAGGTCTTTCATGTGAAAGCATGATGATAGATAAGTCTTGAAGGCTGTTATGACGTCAAGAGAGCTTCCAGAGATAATCATATCATCCACATAGACCAATACGTTAAGCTGCACATCTGACTTTGTAAACGTAAATAAAGAGTAATCAGAGAGAGATTGTTCGAACCCATATTCTTTGAGAGCTGTCTGAAGTTTAGCGAACCAGCATCTTGGGGCTTGTTTCAACCCGTATAGGGATTTGTTCAGGCGGCAAACCTTGGTGCTATCTGAGGAGGTGAATCCCGGTGGTAACCTCATGTACACCTCTTCATCGAGATCGCCGTGGAGAAAGGCATTGTGCACGTCCATCTGATGCACGGGCCAGTTGTAGCCTGCAGCAACATTGAGAAACAGACGAACGGTGTTCATCTTTGCAACGGGAGCGAATGTTTCCTCATAGTCTACCCCTTCGATCTGTTTGTTGCCGAGAACTACTAATCGAGCTTTGTGTCGTTCTAATGTGCCATCAGATTTGTATTTAAGTTTGTAAACCCACTTGCATCCGATTGCTTTCTTCCCTCTTGGTAAATCGACAAGGCTCCATGTCTTGTTCTGCTCAAGAGCTGTAATCTCGTTCCCCATTGCAGCTCTCCATTGTTTGTCTTCCATAGCTTTTGCAAAAGATTTTGGTTCGATACAAGTCGATATTACTGCCATGTACGCTTGATGTGTTGCTGAGAAGCGACGATTATCAATATAATTGGTAATTGGATATGCGGATTTTCCAGTGTGTGCGTCAAGAGGTTTGCTCAATACTCTGTTGGTGACAAAATTCCGGAGAGTAACCGGTGGTAATTTCTTTCGATGACCACGTCCCAATTGTTCACCACCATCAACGATAGCTACAGCTGGTGTAGGAGGCGGGGATTGTGGCGGAGACGGGATTGGCGTTGGAGTTGAAGAATCAAGCCCATGTGCCGTCGTTGAGGAGCTCGCGGCGTTGTATGGATCCAGCATTGTTTCTGGGTTGGAATTTTTATCTGGGCCTGGCCCAACAACGAATCTATTTGTTGGTAGAAACAACTCTTCTTCTAGTAATGGGCTTGTTGTATCTTTGGCCCATTGAGAATTATCTCCCTCTTCCTTATGTTCCAAAACTGGTTTCTGCGTTTCGTATGGAAACTCTTTCTCGGAAAATTGCACATCACGTGAGACGAAGAAAATGTGTTTTTCGAGATCAAACAATCGCCAACCTTTCTTGCCGTATGGATAACCCAGAAACACACACTTCCGACTTCTAGACGCAAATTTATCTCCCTTATGACCCTGATTATGTGCATAACAGAGAGAGCCAAATACTCGTAGATGATCATAAGTTGGACTCTTTCCATACAACTTCTCATAGGGCGTAAGACCGTGAAGGATTTTGCTTGGTGTTCGGTTGATCAGATACGCAGCAGTCAATATGCATTCTCCCCAGAAGTCAATCGGAAGACTCGCTTGAAACCGCAAAGCTCGAGCGACATTCAATATATGTCGGTGTTTCCTTTCCACTTTGCCATTTTGTTGTGGTGTAGCCACACATGACGTCTCATGTATAATCCCTTTGCTCATAAAGAATTTCGTGAGACACAAGAATTCAGATCCGTTGTCGCTTCGCACTCTTTTGATAGTAGTTTGAAACTGATTTTCAACCATGGAGATAAAATTCTTGATCTGATTTGGTGCCTCTGTTTTATCATTGAGAAGATATAGCCAAACACTTCGGGTGTAGTCGTCAACGATGGTGAGAAAATATCTTGCACCTGAGTACGATGGTGTTCGATACGGACCCCAAAGGTCGCAATGAATCATCTCGAAAATATTAGATGTTTTATTTTCACTTAATGGAAAAGAAACTCTTGTTTGCTTGGCGCGGAGACATACATCGCACACCTTATTTGACAATTTAGAAGAAACGGAGACATGAACATCTGGAAGTGAACAAACTACTTTTGAAGACGGGTGGCCCATCCTATTATGCCACAACTCATATGAGTTCTCGGAATGCGTTGTGACAGATGCTACCATCTCCGTGCTCCAAAAATAGAATGTTCCTGCGCTTCTCCTACCCGCTCCAATCACCATCCTCGAAGTGCGGTCCTGAACAACAAGGAAGTGATCAGCTAACTGAACAACGCAATGATTTTCGTCCATCAACTGTCCCATAGATATCAGATCAGATTTGAAGTCTTCTACATAATAAACTGATTTCAGCACTAGACCAGAACCCAATCTAACTGAACCCTCTTTTGTAGAAATACTTTCGCGACCATCAGCAAGAATGATCAATACCGGAGCCATTTCTCTAACATCAGAGAGAATTTCATACTTTCCGGTCAAATGATGGGTAGCCCCTGTGTCCATGATCCAACAAGGGCAAAAGAATTTACCCGAGAGTGTCTCTGGTGCACTGATCTTTCCCGCATTGAGTAGAGCGATGAGAGACTTCCATTGTGCCTCGCTTAACCCATTAACGCCGTCACGATCCTTGTCCGTAAGAACATAGTTGGCATGTTCAGAGGACTGTCCAATGGTCGGAATGTGAACGGCGTTCGCATAGGCAAAGCCACGACCACGTCCAGCATACGCTGCTCCACGTCCCCGTCCTTGCATCGTTCTGCTTCTCGGTCTGTCACCCCACCACTCCGGATAGCCGATGACAGCGTAACATCTCTCAGAGGCATGACCAGCACGGTTGCAATGTTTACACAAGGCCAGATTCTGGTTTGTGCGATTTCGGGTTTGCACGGCAAATGCTGCTACCTCGGGCAGTCCTTCTTGCATTTTCGTACCGTTACGGATTAAGTCTTCTTCTTGACGCACAATGTTGTAGACTTCTTCCAAAGGTTGAATAGGTTGGCGTGAAACAATACTAGATCTCACTGTTCGAAACAAAGCATCATCAAGACCAAAAAGGAATTGATGCACCTTGTCGTCTTCACGGTCTTGTTCCATAACAGAACTCAAATCACACTCACATTTGCCGCACTTGCACAAACGTTGAGGACGGTGAGATGCCATGCTATCCCAGATCTTGGTTAATTGTCCGTAGTATGTGTCGATGGTGAGACCTCTTTGCTTGCAGCATGCTAGCTCGGCTTTGATCTGTTGAATTTTGGGTCCGCTGGTTACCGAGAACCGTTTTTGCAGATGATCCCAGAGGTCTTTCGCTACATCACGGTGAGTGATGTTCGATCGGAGAGAAGGGTCGATTGTCATCTTGATCCAGGACACGAGCAATGCCTGGATCGTCCACCAATCTTCGAGATCTGGTGAATTTTTTGCCGGACGCCCAATGGATCCGTCGAGAAACCCAAACTTCTTACGCGAAGTCAGAGCCGTTTTCAATCCGCAAGCCCATTCGTCGTAGTTGGTTCCGGTAAGTAGGGGATGGGAAATTACTGCGCCGGAGTTATCTGCAGCAGTCAGGTCGTAAGGAGAGATTGTTCGGCGAACCGTCTCCACTTGAGTCGTTGGTGTCGTGTTTGATAGAGTTGTCATCGTTGATAGCCAGTTTTTTTTTTTTTTTTTTTTTTTTTTTTTTTTTTTAAAGTATCGTTTATAACATAAACACAATCTCTGAAGAGAAAGAAAAGAAAAATCGATCACAAGAAAGTTTTCTTGTTCATAGCTCTGATACCATGAAGGATATCAAAGAACGAGAAGACAGTGGAAGATAATTTTCTGTCTACTCTTGCATACCAGATGGTTCGGATTATATATTACAAAGATGATCAAGTAATTATCTAAAGTAAGAAGATGACTGTATATGCATTACATATATTATGATATGCGCTACGAATATCATAGTGGTTATGTCTGCCAATAATGAGTGGAGATCCGTAGTGGTTCATGTCGGCCAATGATGGGTGGATCAATAATGAGTTTATCTCCAAGATGAATATACTAAACAATGAAACTTTAAAATGAATGAATAATGAAAACTAACCCGCGCATTCATCTAGTTGCATTAAAGGTCTCTCTGGTATTGAATAAAAAAAGTTCTTGATATATGAAAAAATTCAAAAAAAAAAACAGAGGAAAGAGATGGAAGTAGTATTCTGATGGGTTCTGACTTTATGTACGAACGAAAACAAATTCAGAGTGTTTCTTTATTTGACCAATCCAAGACAAGACAAAACACAAATTTCACATGAATACTTTTTATTTTTTTGGGTTCAGAAACATCATCCATCATATCAGAGGGAAAAAAAGAAAATAAACAAAATTGGGAAGAGATTGAAGTAATTTATGGTTCAAAGCAAACGAAACTGGAAAGAGATGGAATTACTTTGTGATTGTAAACCGTACGGACTTGGGAATCAATGACGAAAGAGATAGAAAGTACTTTCTTTTACCGTAATTTTGTAGGAATTATGGGTTTCTTTTGAAAATTGTCTAGGGGGTCGAATTGTAACAAACATCACCTCTCTCTCTCTCTCTCTCTTTGTGTCCTTCACGCCTCCTCACACTCTCTCTTCTCTCTGTTCCCATTTTCCTCTCAATCACAGACCTTACCCTGTAGAATCTTTCTTCACTCTCTCACAGTTCCAACATCCCGCTAGCAATGGCCGCCACTGACACTCTTCCGCGTTTCTTTAAGGTCTTCATCTCCCATTTCAGCTCCGATTCCATGGTAACATATTTTCTCTCCCATTGCTTTAATACTATTTTGGTCTCTTTGACCACTCTTAGACTGCAGTTACTGTCATTTGCGTTTGTTTCTTCATTTGAAGCTTCTGTTTCTTTTGTCTTCCTAGGGTTTTTTCTCTGTTTCTGCCATTTTGCTTTCTTCTGTTTTGTGTGGTAAAGTTGTTACATTCTTGGTTTTGTTTTAAGCAAAGATGTTATTTTTACATATGAATCAGCTTCATTCATGGACTTTGGCACTAGAGATGTTTGAATATCGTAGGTTTGCTCAGATTTGTTCGTTGGTTAGTTTTTCTGTCCATAAATAGAGACAAATGTTCTGCGTTTGTTTTTATTTGGCTTGCGCTTTGAATAGATATTTCTTTTCTGTTTTTGTTTGTCTTCCATGGGGTCTGCTCTGTTTCAACCCTTTTGCTTTCTTCTGATTGGTAAAGTTGTTCAATTTTTAGTTTTGGTAAAGTCAAGATGCACTAAAGATGTTTAAATATGGTAGTTTGACTCAGATTTGCTCCCTGATTAGTGTATCTGTTGAGAAAGAGATGCAAATGTTTTGCTTTCTGAAGCTTTGTCTGTCTGCTTACTTTTATTGGGACCTAAATGTTAGCTGTTCCTACGGATTGACAAAGAGTAAATCCTCTAATGGAAAAAACAAACCTTATGTTTGTGGATAGCCTCTGTTACAGAGAGAGGTTTCCTTCTGAGTTAGATTTTAAAGTGTCTCTCTACCTTTGTATCTTTGCTTATCTCTCTCGTGTTTTTGAATTTAGTTAACAGTTTTGGCTTAAAAACATTTGTGTTGAGCAGCTGATCCCCATTTCCTACTACAACGAACTACCAAGTCGTTTGCCCAAAACGGCGCTTCTCCAAGGAACCGGTGGTTGCTCATGGAACGTCGCGATGATAAAGAAGCGAGATGAGGTGCATTTTGGAAAAGGCTGGGCCAAATTCGTGAAGGACAATTCTCTTACCGACGGCGACTTTATGACCTTCGTGTATAACGGAGACCGCGTTTTCGAGGTCAGCATCTATGGCCCTGATGGATGTAAAGAGGTTAGAGCAGTCGCTGAAGTGGAGGATGAAGAAGAAGAAGACAGTATCTGGTCTCTAAGCAGCGCAGACACAGATACAATCCTGAGAAACAAAGACAAAGGTTTGTTGGCTTTATTTTCATCCCTTTGGCCGTTGTATGTGATTTGCGGCTTTATATACACAAGCTCTTACATTCTCTTGTAATTTTTCCAGGAAAGTCGAAAGTGGAATCTGTGGAGGAGTCTGATGACGAAGAAGACAGTGACACTGACACTGACACTGACACTGAAACAGACTCTTGTTCTGACTTCAAGATGGCCAAACCAATCCGGAGAAGCAGGAACAAAGGTTCAACACATTGTTACCTCTTTTCATCACTGCTTGGGGTTGTTTTATGAGTTTGGTTGATATAGACAAAACCTGTTTTGTTTGTTGAGATTTTTCCAGGAAAGAAGAAAGTTGCGGAGGGTTCTGCTGAAGACAGTGACAGTGGTTATGTTGAAGCTTTTGATGGCTTGGATTTTGAAGGAAATTTCACCGGTGAGAGTTCGTATGCTTCGGATAGCGAAGACTCAGCAACTTGTGTGAAACCGAAGAAGAAAGGTAAAATAGTAAATTACATTATTAGCTTTCACCACTTTGAACATTTGTGCGATGCTTATGTTTATCTAATATTGCTTTGTGTCTTGAGGTTTTTCAGGAGAGTCGAGGATGAAGAAAGGTAACTCTAGAGTACTTATGCCTAATTTCATCAGTTAACTCTTCTAGGTCATTAGTTAATTTGTGTGATGCTTAACATAGAAATGTTTTCTCCTTTGGGATGTTTTTACAGCAAAGCCCAAGATCGAAAATCCGGAGGCGTATTTGGATGATCCAAAGAATGTTTATTTTGAGGCAGCCGTGAAGAATAGGATATTCGAGCTGGTAAAAAACTGCAATAGATTTTTCTTTAAATATATATATTGCTTATTAACTTAAAGCGTGTTTAACTAACGTTTTTGTTTGCTCGGTGTACCTTTAACACAGTTGGTTCATGCACAATTGGTGAAAGACTATTCCTTGGAGTTTCAAAAAAAAATCGAGTACATCGACAATCACGGGAAACTCGTAGCGAGAACATCAAAGTGGGGGGATAAGCGTGTGTGTATCAAGAGATGGAGCCACATTTGCGAGAGGAACGAATTGAAGGTTGGAGATCGCATCTTGTGCGAACTCTTTCGCAAAGGAGGTTTGGTTTACGCCGTTAAGCTTCATATCGTCCGGGAAAAAGATCTGTAAACACTATTAGTACTACGTGATCGAGAACCTGCGGGTCGAGTTTAAGAACTTTGTATTTTGATTTTATATTGTCTATTAGACTATTAGTGCGGTTATGGTCACCTTAAACGTTTGTTTGTAGTTTCTTCCCACTAGCAGATGTTTTTATATCTCCATTTTCGAGTAACGAATGAAATCTTTGAACTAATAGAATCTGCTTTCTATGAAAAATTCTCTTTTTCTGAAGTCTTCGTGTTCCCCTTATCTCTTAGGGAAAGTCTAGAAACTCTCTCTCTCTCTCTCTTCGGATGTGAAATACATTTTGGTTATAGTAGAGGAATGTTGTGTCTATAGTATGCATTTCAGATTCAGTAGTAGCAGGAACTCAAGTGCATACGCCATAATAAGTACTGGTCTGTACGTTAAGATTGGGCTAAGTAGTTGAGGTTCTTGGCGAAATTCTAAATGTAATTGTCAAAAATGATTACATTTGATCTTCTTGGAGAATGCGCCTCCAACATTTTTGCTTTGGAGTTTGATGATGAACTGCAAAAGCTATAGTTAGGATGTAAGCAGTGGCTGTAACATATTCAATTTGAAACCTCTGTTATCTGAGACTATTGTAGATACACGGCTAATTCGTTGCACGACCTCTGTAAGTTAAATGACATGAAGAGAATTGTTAGGCAAGATGTGTCTCTCATCTCAACGAAATCTTTGATGGATCTAATCATTGAGCTATATAGTGTAATTGTGATTTACATAATCCAATTTCTTAATTTTCGTCGATAAAGTTTTGGGAAGATCTCTGTTGAGACACTTTTTATTATTATTACAAAGACTATACAATTCTCACTCGGTCACTCTACACGTATCGCCGTATCCGAATTTCGATTTTTACAAAACATATTTGGAAATTAAATTTTATTACCCTAATTACATGTACTCGATCCACATGTACGGTTCTAGCTGCTGAGATATTTATAATTACATAAGTAATGAATTAGAGCTGATGAATCATTTCATAAGCAATGGAATATTAAACATTAGATTTTTTTATAAGGATAAAGAGTTGAGAATCGTTATCAATCATAAGCGACTGGTGTGGCGGGTTCTCTCAATATTAGGATCTGCTCGGCTCCCTTAGCAGAGCTATGGGGGTATATTACGGACTATACTTAGCATGGATCGTCGAGTTTCGCAGTTAGAAATAGAAGTGGATTCTAAGATAGTGGTGGAATTCTTAACGAAGGGGATTAATGAATCGCATCCGCTATCCTTCCTAGCACGGTTGTGCTATGGCTTTTTATCAAGGGTCTGATTAGTACAAGTAACTCATGTTTATAGGAAAGCAAATCGTCTTGCGGACGGATTAGCTAACCTTGCTTTCTCTTTACCGCTTGGTTTTCATTCTTTTACCGCGGCTTCTGAAAAAGTTAGATCGATTCTATCTGATGATACTCTAGGGGTTTCACGGATTCGCAATGTACTCTTGTAATTCGGGTTTTTAGTTTGAATAAAATGAGGGAGACAATTGTCTCTTGAATGTGAAAAAAAAAAAAAAATATCAAGGTAGATTATTATTATTATTTTTTTTTTGCCAGCATCAAGGTAGATTATTAGTACTACTAATCCATAGAATCTAATTGGTTAGTGGGTTTAAAAAGAAAGGAGAGAGAAAAAAAAATTAAGAGAAGATAAAGTGAAAAAGTAATGACGCGGCGCGATAATGAAGGGAAAACGTTGGTCAGCACAAAAAACGTGTTTTAATAATTTTGCACGTGCTCAACGTGCCTCTCTGCCTTTGGTTTTTGTTTTTAACTTGTATCACAGCCTGCCGTCTTCCTAACTCACACACTCGCGTACATTGATACATACGTATTGTAACTTAAAAAATGTGTACAAAACATCAAAGATATAATTGGTAACAATTGCCATTGTGAATTTTTATTTTAAATTGTAACGGTGAAAACAGTGATTTGAAAATAATGGATGTAACTCTAAAAAAAATTAAAGTTATAATTTTGGGCTTTCAGAAAAAATTATCGATTATGAAGAAAAAAAATAGTAAATAGATGTGAGAATTTTTAGAAAATGTTTTATGACTTTTAAAATCTGATTTTTGAAACCTTAATATTTTTGAAAATCCATAAAACTTTCACAGGCACTAGAATAGAAGAAAATAGGGATGCCTTAAATTGAAATATTTAAAAATAAATTTTGGATATTAAGAAAAATTGGGTCAAATGTTCAAAACTTCTACAGTTTTAAAAATAAAATAAAAAGTGACCTTAATAAACAACTAAATTTGTAGAAAACGTTGAATCCTAAAACGTAATTATTATTGTACCAGAATGTTGAGATCTCATACAAAATATAGACTTCTATAGGTGAACTGAAACGTTGTCGACAGAAATTACTATTTATTAATTTGGCTCTATGATATCCAGTAGAGTCCAATTATGGGACAAAGTCAAAAGACCAAGAAGAGAAAATAATAATCAAAGGTCAGCGTGAAGAGAGTCTAGAAAGCGAAGACGTGGTGGGTCAGCGTCGAGAAAGGGTCAACACAGTGACATAGTGACGTCAGAGCTTAGTGAATCCACATGCCAGCTCAGCATCATGATATTTTCACTTCAACTTCTAAATCATTTGACCCCAGCAAATAATGTAAAATCATTGAAACATCTGAGAGCATTGAGAAACAGTAAACACCCATCGTTTTCATTCACTACCTTTGACAAGTTTAACTCATTTCTTTCTTTTTTTTGCGAAAGAAGTTTAACTCATTTCCCTCCGTCAATTCTCATCATCTTTTTTTTCTTTTAATAAATAAAAGAAAAAATTCAGAGAAAAGTAATCCTGTCTCATATTAGTTGAATTTCTCATATAGTCTTTTTTAAAAAACTTCGGTTTTATAGATATGTGATAAAATAATAATGAATTATTTTTTTCGTATTTTTCATTGTTTTTTCACATTATGCTAATTAGTAAGTCGAAATATAAGCTTACAAACATAACTTTTTTGCAATATGATTTTTTCTATTTTCTATGTTAAAAAACTCTTGAAAATTCATATATGACTATTGACCATAAATCAATTATACTAATTTAAAAATGAGACGGAAAATAATGATGTACGACTATGGTTTAAAGTTTATTTTGTTAAAGACTATGATATGAAGTAAGAGACATTGACTTCATATGCCAAATATTGTTTATAATGTGTAGATCTTAAAGACAGCTCAAATTTGTAATGTTGTAAAACCTATATATCAATTAATTTTTATGAAATTTAATTTTAAATCAATTAACAATAAATAGATTATCATATATCACATATATTATTTTAGATTATATATTTCTTTTTACATGTGGTTCTTAACATGCTTTATAGAAATAGTCAATTTTAAAATTTATCTTTAACCAAAACAAAATCTATTATAAAATCCGTAAATATATCGTACTTCGAACAGACATAACCATGATACTTAAGTTAGATGGATTTCCAATTCAAATCTAATTGATAACTAATAATTAATTTATGATTTTAGTAATTTAAGTCTTATTTTACTCCCAATGCAATTTGTTTTTGGATAAATCAGACTTAAAATTTAGATATAATAATTTAAAAGTTTAAATTTATATGGTTGAATCATCAAATTCATATAAAATCAGTTTGATTATCAAATTATAGCCCGTTAGAAACAGATTTTTTTAGCAAAGTTCACTGGAATCTATTATAAGTTATGAAAACTATTACATAAACGATTCTACAACGGTTAATTCTACCGTCTTATGAAGATGCACGATTAATGGCAGGGGAAGACCCACACCCAAGATAGGGAGGCTAACCCCGTAAAAAAACAAAATTATGTGTTAATTCTAACAAATTTACTTAATTGAATCCATATATAGTTTCTGTTTATATATATATATATATATTAATATTGTAATCTACATAAATAACAAACTTGATCAAATTAGTATTTATTTTTTTGTTTCTAACTTATATTTTGAATTTTAGATACTAGCTTTTTTTTATTATTTGCTTAAAACATGAGTTTAAAAAATTTTATAATATACAATATATTTTAAGAAACTTGATTTTTTTTTTGACACCATGAATCTTAAAACTTATAAAATGTTACTCGTTTTAATCGTAGAACTAAAAATAATAAATTATTATAATATAAGATTGTAAAACTAATATTATATATATATATTTGATAATTAAAGCTATTTAATAATTATTTATTTTATTATATAATTAACCCGACAAAATATTTTTCTGGATCCGTCACTGATTAACGGCTCTATATACATCACGCGGATCTACCTGCATTACACTTACCATCATCATATGACGATCATATGAAACGAACAGGTTTTTTGGTTTTTTGTTTATTCAGGTTTATGCGTCAAATTTAGCATTGTTTGTGTGAATCACACAATGTTATTGTAATGTTACACATGTCTATTGGCATAAGTTTCAAAGATGTGGTTGGAATGATTCGACGTACTTATTAGAGTAAAAAGACAAAAGATAGATATGCTTTTGAGTTTTGAGACGATGGATCTAGTCATCTGGAAAGACAAATTGATCTTTACAAGGGAGATAAATGCATGTGAAGAAAATTGCTCAACTAGCCGGCGAAATAATATGTTAAAACAGCACGTGATAAAATCATGTTTAAATTTAATTGTAAACTGTGTGAAAACGAACATAACCGCTACAATAAATCATAATTAAATAAGCGCTATGATAGATAAATAACATAACACAAAAAGCGGTTCTTAAAAAGCGTCACATATGATGAAAAATGATTCATACTTTATGTTTTAATAAAGAAATGGGTCATACTCATATCATATAAACCCAATCCAAATATATATAAATAAAAAAAATGTCATTTTCAGTGTCAAAATATTCGAGAAAATAACGCACGTGTTTCCAAAAGACAAATCACCAAAACGACCCGTGTCTGAAGAGTGTGCCAGTTGGCAACTGACAAGCCACATAGATATTTGAAAACACGGAACCGTATATATAAGAGCTTCTTTCCACTTTCAGTTTCCCCAAACAAAACAGAAACGAAAAAAAAAAAAACCCAAATCTTTTCGTTATCTCCAGGTGCTTTAACACACAGAGTCGGCAAAATTCCAAAATCAAAACTAACGGTAAAAGGAATCAGGGGAATGCATTATCCAAACAACAGACCCGAATTTGTCGGAGCTCCAGCCCCAGAGCGCGATTCGACCCGGGCCCGGTACCCGTATCAGCAGGAGCAGTTGTCACCGGAGCAAGAACTCTCAGTTATAGTCTCCGCCTTGCAACACGTCATCTCAGGTGAAAGCGAAACGGCGCCGTATCAGGGTTTCTCCAGCGATAGCACAGTGATTAGCGCGGGAATGCCCCGGTCGGTTTCCGACACTTGCCAAGTGTGCAGGATCGAAGGATGTCTGGGCTGCAACTACTTTTTCGCGCCAAATCAGAGAATTGAAAAGAAACAACAAGTAGAGGTAGAAGAAGAAGAAGAAGGGATTACTATTAGTAGTAGCAGTAGAAGAGAGAGCTCGGCGACCACGACGAAGAAAGCGGAAGGCGGGAAAATCAGGAAGAGGAAGAACAAGAAGAATGGTTACAGAGGAGTGAGGCAGAGACCTTGGGGAAAATTCGCGGCTGAGATCAGAGATCCCAAGAGAGCGACGCGTGTCTGGCTCGGCACTTTTGAAACCGCCGAGGATGCGGCTCGAGCCTATGATCGAGCCGCTATTGGATTCCGTGGGCCACGGGCTAAACTCAACTTCCCGTTTGTGGATTACACTTCATCTACTTCTTCTCCTGTTGCGGCTGACGATGTAGGAACGAATGCAAGTGCGAGTGCCAGCGCGAGCGTGAGCGCCGCGGATTCCGTGGAAGCAGAGCAATGGCGCGGAGGAGATTGTAACATGGAGGAATATTTGAATATGATGATGATGATGGATTTTGGGAATGGAGATTCTTCAGATTCAGGAAACACTATTGCTGATATGTTCCAGTGATAAACATTTGTTTCTTCTCGGAAGAAATTGCCACTAGTTCTTAGGAGGAAGGGAGTACAAAGGTGGAATTTGTTTGATTCATATAATTAAGCTCTTTCTTGTTGGCGTGTTTTTATAGTTAACTGCAAGAAGAGAGTGACAATGGTTTGGGCTTTGTTCAAAATGAGCAAGATTCTTGGTTTTATGTGTCTCTTATAGTTGTCTTTTGATTATATTTGGCAAAAAAGGGCATGTAATCAGTGGTCTCAATTTTGTGTTTTGGTCAATTCTATGTTTATATCGTAAAGTGTCCGAGTTGAAACAATACGAGGAGAGGAAATAAAGAGGTTATGAAAATTAGAAAACCAACTTTGGTCTGAAAGATGCAAAGAATTACAATCTAAGTGTACAATCTGTTTATAACGGAGAAAAAAAAACTATAATTGGTGACAAAAGAAAGAAAAACAGATCTCTTCTTTTACAAAGCATCGCGTGCAGCGATGCGGCAAACAATCGCATCTCCGAGAGAGGAAATCCCGAGTTCTTGGCTAGTTATCTTGTAATGCTGAAAGATTCAATGTTGGTGATTATTATTTCTATAGCATAGAATGCTAACTAAAAGGGATTTTAACTGTTACCAAAACATTACCTTTAGTATATGGGCTTGATTTGCTTGCGTCTTCAACTCCTCCAACTCAATCTCCTTCCCATTGATCAATTTTTCGACCTCCTCCATCTGGTTTTTAATCTTTAAACATGTCATGATTGATTTTTTTGTTTCTTAATAATAAAAGAAACAACATGGAAAAGTCAGATCTTAGATGGTTTAAGAGATTATGACCTCAACAGGAGAAGCATTGAACCGGGCAGCTAGAATGTAAGTAGAGTTTTCGGAAATCCCACATCGTTTCAATGATTCTGTAATCTAGTTGGAGTAAAAAAAAAATGAACAACAACATTAGAGAAAAACTGCTAAAATGCTTTTTCTTATTACAAATTCACCAAACCAAGAGAAGAAACTTGATCAATGAGAGACTCTCAACAATCAACGAACTTCTCTATAACCAATTCACAACAGCTATATTTTGCTGCATTGAGTCAATAATCTAGTTATAGTAGAACCTATAGCCAACGCTTGAACAACTGAAGTAGACCCCACTGTGTCTTACGCATATCGGAAAATAGACAAGAAGAGGTTTAAGAACCACAAGAAAAGTTGGTTCTTACATGTTTAGATCCCGAGTAATTGTAGACGAGCTCAGAATGAAGAGTTCGTGTTGATAAAGAATCGCGTGATTTGGAGACGAGTGCTTTCTGAGCAGCAGCTAAGAGAGGGAAAATGTCTGGTATCTGATAATACAATTCGTTAAAACATGAAGAAATCTAAGTCGTTTTAGAATGTGAAAGTGGAGGAAGACAAAGAAGAACTTACAAGTGATGCATTGAGAAATGAGACCTCCAGCTTCAAACTTCCATCTAGCATCGAATTCAAGAGCTCCCTGAACACAATCAACTCCCAAATGTTTGTTTCGGATCTCTTCCACACAACTCAAAATCAAGAAATCGAAGCAAAACAAGGAAGATTAACTAAACAGAGTTTCCCTAGATCCATAAGTCTCTGGCTATCGAATTTTAATTGTCCAATAGCACAAACACAATCGAAAACAAAAAATTTCTTTTTGATAACCAAATCGCGCTTTGCTTAGGCTATGAAGAAAAGGGGAGAATCCGAAAGACTACACATGTATCCTAATTTATACAGGGCAACAAAAAAAAACACCAGAAAATCGAGAGGGAGAGAGAGAGAGAGAGTACTTGGAGTTGGTGACATCGGAGGAGAGAGAAACAGATAGAGTGTTTCCACGGTCGAGATGGAAAACCTTCATAGCCTAAATCAGCTGCGAAAAGTAGGGAGGAATTAGGGTTTTATTACCGCCGGAATTCGAGAGACAGATCCGGCTAGTCAAGACTATTCAGAGATAAACCCTCCTCGAAGAACATTTTGCTTTCTCTTCATTAAAAAAATATGGGAAAAAAAAAAAGAAAAGGGACAAAAATTTACTAACGCGCCAGGAAGGGGTCGAACCTTCGACTTTCTGCTTAGGAAACAGACGCTCTATCCACTGAGCTACAGGCGCTCTATCAAATAAATATACAATACCATTAGAAATATTATATTACGGCCTCGAAACAGGGGTACCCAGTAGAAAGAGATCAGAATAATAAGATACAATATGTTTTCTACTATTTTTAATTGACATGATCACAATCTATATACTCTTAATATATTAAGTTACAAACTAGCTCCAAATGGATTCAAAGAAATGAAAGTTAGATAAATATCAAATACTCTATCATTGTGAGACATGAGGGTCTGACGCGCCCCACATCTCCATGTCAAAGATGTTCCGTATCGAACGTTCACTTACGTGTACTAATCTTTCATTGATTTCCTAGTTTTAATACTTTTGGAACTCTCAAGTGTTTATATGCTATATGTACAGATCTCTAGTATCAAATATATGAATACAAAGTCAAACTCAATCACCCTTAATAACAACCTCATCAAAACGAAGATCAAACACAAAGTCAAACATATAACGACCAAACCAACAATAGCTAGAGATTTTCCTCGGATTAGTGCACAACTCCTTCTGGAACATTTAATTTCCTATTAGTTTATCGATGTTTGTCAAATAGGATGTGAATAGAGCAATAGAGGATACTTAAATTTCATGTACCTCTTATTTAAGAATGAAACGAGTAACGTTAAGATTCAAATCTTTATAAACTATTAGTTTCGCCAAAACTGAGCTGGATATTTCGGATAGTTTTGCGCATCCAGCCATCCATAACAACTGGAGCTAGCAAAGAACTGGATGTTGGATTTAGTGTACGAAATGGAAGTGGAAAGCAGCACGAAGTTCACCGAACCTTTTTTTTTATCATTTATTATTGCAAAAGAGTCAAATCCAAGATCCGACCTTGTACGTCGAGCGTCTGTTTTTGTTACTTTATAATAATGCGTTTGATGCGTCAATCACAACACGACAAAACTTTCTCAGATTTCGTGAACTGCAAGAGACAACTTTTGTTCACTATATGGGAGACCATAAGAGAGACACACGCACTATCAATTTTCATATATACATAGTAAGACGTCATATTACATATAAATTAAATAAGATCATATATTACTTAGTTTTCATAGATTACATTTTCTAGTGTTTCTATATAAATTGATCCACTTAACTTGAAGATGTTAAATATAGGTTTGCTATTAGACATAACTTATAAGGCTTATTTTGTGATAGTTGCTCATGCAACTTGATCATCTTGCATTTTTTTTTTGGCATTCACAGTAAATAAATAAAAAACCTAGACAATTTGCTTTTGAGTTTATGTCTATTGGTAATGAAAATGTAGATATCAATCGCCCACTCAAATTCCTGTTTATGTTAATGGGTTTTTTTGGTTGTTGGAGTGAGGATTGAAGAGCAACGTGTGAGTGTAATTACTTTTAACGGCCTGTCGCCTGTCGGAAACTCAGTTGCGTGGGAACTCAAATTAGTTAATTACTGTGTGCAATTGGCCAATAACAGCTATCATTATCACATGCATGCATGGGTTTTTTTGCGATGTGTATATTACTATAAATACTCAGACTCCAGTTTATCTGTTATATATAAGTAAATCCACAGGTTCTAAATAATTATATGCTTTAAACAAATAGTTTTTGTGTAACCTTTGGAGACTTCGGATAGCCAGTGAAGTATTACTATTTTTATCCCCATTTCTATTAGAAGCATAAAACAACTCAGTTTGGGAAATTTCTCAGAAGTCCGATTTTGCACGAGAAATTTATTTTGAAAAATGCATGTGCATGAAATTAAAACGTACACATGTGCTTAATACATCCCTTTGCGTTAATTTAGAGTTTTTATCTTCTAATAAGTAAATAGAAGTAGTATTGTTTTTGTGATCATAAATGGCTCTTCTTGTGTATCAATAGACTATTAGCTTTAACTTTTTCCCGCTGTTGATCCCTAAAATGGGTTATAATTCATTATTGAAGATAATTTAGATCAATTAAGAATCTAATCTTAGATCTCTGAACTCCAAGAGACAACACTTGTGTCCCTTTGAGTGTGTGTGACATCATACACAATAATAAGGTATTATCTATATATGCCTTATATATTTATTCAAAATAAGAAGTATATGAATCCAACATGTATCATATAAATACAGACATTTTACCAATAGAGAGACTGCAACAAAGACAGTAGAATACAAAAGAAAGATAGAGTGAGAGAGAGACAAGAGAAAATTAAGATAAAAATGGAGTGTTCAAACATGAAGCAACATCATCAGTACGGTGCATACGCAGAGCCAAGGATCTCATTCTCCAGCGGTTTCGCAGCGACTAAGAACGAGATGATCAAGTACAAGGAGGCACCTGTGTCGTCAGATGATTTCGAGTTCGGTGTCAAGAATTTCTCCATGATCACAGCAGATGAAATCTTCTTCGATGGCATGATCTTACCTCTCAAGGAAGAAGTCAACACGGCGAAGAGAATGTCAACTTTGAGGGAAGAACTCAGCGAAGAAGACGATGATTCACCCATAAGTAAATCAAAAGGGTCGAGTGGTTGGTGGAGAGAGAGATTGGGGTTAGGATTCGTGAAATCCAAGAAAGATCACAAAAGAAGTTCTTTTTATCACCATTAGAAGCAATTCTACAACTACCCAATGATTTTCTTTTGATTTTTCTTTGTGTTCTGTTTTTGGCTTTCTTCTCTTCGTTGGGCCTTATGTATTTGCTAATTTGATCTGTAATATGTATTTCCTTTTTTTTTTCCACTTCTTCACTGTTCCTCGATGATGTAAAAATTGTTTGCGGTTGAAGAATTTCTTCTTTTGTGTTTCCAATGTTCTGTTTTCCATTAACTTCAGGGAAAAAAATTAACGGTGATTAAAAAATCGATTTTCTATTAGAACACCCAATCGGCCAATCTTAATTTAAAAATTATAATATAACTGACAAAAAAATACTCCTTCTGTTCCTTTATATTTGTTGTTTTAGAGATTCATTTTTGTTTCAATTTATTTGTTGTTTTTTACACTTTTTATTTAAAGTTAATAAAATAACATTGAAATCTGGATAAAAACTTTTTCCAACGATTCTCTTTCCAAAAAGTGACTACTTTCTTTATTTAAAAGATGATTGTAATTACTTTTTTTTTTGTAATTAAATGAATTTCTTAATATACGTGAATTATGTTAAAACAACAAACAATACGGAACGGAGGGAGTATTTTTAAGATCGTTTAAAAAAAGTATTTTTAAGATGCTATTTAGCTTCTTTTTTTTACATATAATTTTGACACATACAACAACTCCGAGCATTCCCACACTTTAAATGTTTTTTTTTTGAGGTCAGTTTTATTTGAAAACCATGC
Source organism: Alliaria petiolata (assembly GCA_020283515.1). Classification (NCBI taxonomy): domain Eukaryota; kingdom Viridiplantae; phylum Streptophyta; class Magnoliopsida; order Brassicales; family Brassicaceae; genus Alliaria; species Alliaria petiolata. The sequence goes on along the minus strand of JAHZTW010000001.1, from coordinate 168,902,786 downwards.
AACAAGAAGTTCAGATTTATTTGACCAAATGTCATTTCTTACAATCCATAATCGATTTAACACTGAGATGATCGATATTTTTTTGGGTAGTTAACTTATGGATGCAGTCTTGTTAGAGATCTTAACGTGATGTTGGTCGCATGTGGCGATCATATGCATGTAACATGTTATTTTATCTTTTTGGAACAATTAGATTCGTATGTTGTGTGGATATAAGTAGATAGTTAAAAATGTTAGGATCATAATTAAATACCATAACGTAAAAGACGAAAACAATCAGTCTCTAAACTTTGTCTCATGCCAAGGTTGATGTAATATTATCAAGAAAACAATCAGTCTCGGAATTTTTATACACCTTACATGCAATATTGATTCCTATACATACAATTTAAGGTTCACAACGACTAAAAAAAAACAATCGATTTATAAATGATATATGTACTTACTTTAGTACTGACTTCCGTTGAGCTCCGTACTGGAGAGTAAAAAAAATCGTTCTTAAGATATTAATAATCTACCTTTTTTTTTTTTAACACTGTATTTTTTATTGTAAATTAAGAGGGTTCACACTTGACACCAGTAGACATCATATATGGCATATAGCCTGAAATTCAGAACAGAGAAACTAGAAATGGGAAGGAAAGCATACATAACTAAATGGTAATTTGTATGCAACACATATAAATCTCAAGGCCCTTCACGAGTTCCTAAAGGCTTCCGCTGAGAGAAGCTGATGAAGCCACGAGGGGCCATGCTGGGAAATGTAAGACTGGTACCGATGATCCCTGGTGACGCTCACCGCTATCTCCGTTGCTGGCCTATTATTTTAAAGGGCAGTGTGGTTCAAACTCCGGCAATCCAAAGCCTGTAAATGGGTGAAGATTTGATGAAACAGCTCATGGAATTGTAGAAAAAGATGAGGAGAAAGCATAGCCTCTCTCAGTTGTTCTGAGGATGATTCAAGGATAATGTTCTTCATATTCATGGTAGCTAATGATTCCACTGCCCATAGCAAACTCAGTAATTCAGCTTCACACTGAGTAGGTATTGCCGAGTATGCTCTTCTACTATGCAGCAAAGTATCGCCTCTGTAATCTCTTACTAGCCAAGATACTCCACAATTCCTGTTTGGTAATATCCAAGAGATCCTAATATTGCACTTAACCATGTTATTTGGAGGCTTAATCCAGTGACCCGCGGGGCTTTGAAACAAGGATGCATGTGAGGTCTCTATACTCTCGCCTCCATAAATCCGTACCCAATCATCCGTATCGTCCAAAGCTTTTGATACAATTTCTGTTGGATAGCATCGAACATTCTCAAAGGTGAAGCTATTACGGGCTTTCCACAGGTGCCACAGTATCCAAGGGAAAGCCAGCCGAATACCATTTGGGATCTCTTGTTTTTTACTGTGCAGGAGAAGGTGATGAATATTGAGGAAAACCGAGCTTGGAGAGAACCCCATCGACGGTATTGGAAATCTGGATAGCTCCCAAGTTTGTTTGGCAATCCTGCAATCAAATAGCATATGGCAGATCGTCTCCACCCCGTCACCGCATTCTCTACATGGACCATCAATAGGGACATGGCGAGATTGTAATCTCTCTTTGACAGCGGCACCGGACAAAGCCTTCCATAATAATCTACCTTAAGTCCTTAACAACAACAAAAAACACTGTTAGCAAATGAATTAAACTCTCGTATTATAAAAGGAAGCTATAGTGGTCATGTTAGCAAACGACATCGTTTTTCAACTTGACTTGTTCTTCTCGGGGTTCCCGAAATTTCTATATATTTTATTTTCTCCTCTGCAATTCTGTAAACGAACATTTAAATTCCAATGGCGCATTAATAACTCGATATCCGTGAATTCGAAGCAAACCAAATTCACGCGAACAGCAAAGAAGGAAAAAAAACGGTCTTGGGCTTCTCTAATCATTGCGTTTCTCTCTAAAAGAAAATCTCCCAAAGTTTTTCGTTTTTTCTTTTGGGGCAATACTAAAATAGTTTTATTTTTCCCTCTATCAGCGTGTCTGAAAAATTCAATGTCTTTCTCTTCTATTCCTTTCTAATCTCCCATCTCTCATCTGTCTATCTCTCTCTCTATCGAGGCAGCCATGGCCGACGATCCTTCTTTCCTCCCCAAGGTACATTTCGTTGTGTGTAGCTTTTATATTAGTATATTACTATATGCTTTCTCCAGTTTTATTCTGCTTGTGAGTGGTCTGATCGATTAGGGTTTCCTTTTCTGGGAGTAATCTCTAGCTGATCTGTCCAGTAGCTTCAACCCCAGCTCCTAACTTTTGAGGAATTTTCATATTCCTCTACTCTATTCAAATAAAAATTGATTCTTTGAGCATCTGGGTCTGGCGAATTGAAAAACGTAAAGGATTTTATTTGATTATTCCACAGACAAATCTATGGTACCCGTTTTTGTTTCCATTTGACTCAGACAACCAAACGAAGCTAATTAACACGAGGGCCATAAATGTATTGCTTTTTTGTTTTTGTTTTGCAGGATAGTTTTGTCTTGAAGCTTCCAAAAAAGTCCTCACTTGTATTAAGAATGGTCGTTCTCTTCTTTGTAATGGTCTGCGCTGTGTACATTTGCTCGATTTGTCTCAAGCAAATAGGAGTCAGTCCCAACTATATTGGTTTCTTGAACGTTGAAGTCTTTGAGAGGCCTTGCCCTGAGCCTAACATCGAACCATGGGACATTCCATTTGTGCATTACCCTAAACCAAAGACATATAACAGGTAACTAAAGATCGAGGGGTTAAAAAAAGAAGTTTTAGCCTTTATGATTCTTGGGTCTAGGCTTTATGTTGATTTGCGTTTTTTTTTTGGTGGTTTTGAATGATTTTAGGGATGAATGTTCTTGCCAACCGGTTAGGTATTTTGCGATCATCTCGATGCAGAGATCTGGTAGTGGCTGGTTTGAGACATTACTTAACAATCATACTAACATAAGCTCGAACGGAGAGATCTTCTCGGTGAAAGATAGGAGGGCTAATGTTTCGACCATTTTTGAGACTCTTGACAAAGTCTATAATCTAGACTGGCTGAGTAGTGCCTCTAAGAACGAGTGCACTTCCGCTGTTGGCTTCAAGTGGATGCTTAATCAGGTAAAGTTTCTCTATGTCACTAACATTTTCCGGACATTGTGGCGCATCTTTAATCTTTCTTACTTTATGATTCGGTGTGTATTAGATTCGACTCTGCTCTGTTTCCATCCTTGTCTACTGGTCACCGTTGCTTATAACTAAACTGCATGTGAGTTTAAAGTGATCAGATCTGGTTTTGTTTTCTAGATAAGAGCTGCAATGTTTGTGTTAAATTTGAAAAAGAAATGTGTTTGGTTCAGGAAACTCCACTATATAATTTGAGTTAATATCATTTGTGAAAGAGACCTGTTTGATTTAGGGAGCTTCATTGATGTTGAAGAAAATGGCCTGAATAAAAATATTAGGTTTCCCTGGTTCATGTGATGAACATACCAAATTACTATATGTTATGATGGATCATTTTGCACTGTAAACATCGCAGGGTCTAGTGAAACATCATGAAGAAATAGTAGAATTCTTCAAAACCCGGGGAGTCTCTGCAATTTTCCTCTTCAGAAGAAACTTATTGCGGCGCATGATATCAGTACTCGCAAACTCTTATGACAGAGATGCTAAGCTATTAAACGGGACTCACAAGTCTCACGTCCATTCCCCCAAAGAAGCCGAGATATTGGCGGGTTACAAGCCAACGATCAACACAACACTTTTGATAACTGAGCTGAAGCAGATTCAAGACTCGACATTGAAGGCACTGGCTTACTTTAATACCACTCGACATATCCTTCTCTACTACGAAGATGTTGTTGAGAACCGCTCGGTGATTAATTACATCTTTTCTTTTTTTAAACAAGACTAAGTCATCGATTGTTCGTTTCTTATATCTATATATGTGTTTAAGATGTTTTTTTTCTTTCTTTTTTTAATGCAGAGACTGGATGATGTACAGGAGTTTCTCAAGGTCCCAAAACGTGAGTTAAAGAGTCGGCAAGTGAAGATTCATGGAGGTTCATTGTCACGACATGTGCAGAATTGGGAAGAGGTTCAAACCACATTAAAAGGAATCAATTTCGAAAACTTCTTACGGCGAGATTTTTAAGTTTTGTACATATCAGAACAACCTTGTAGGTAATTTTTGATCACGCATTCAATTTTTTGTTTTTTGGTTTAGCATTAATGGGCATTTGTGAGTTTTGCAATATTGGTGCTGTAAGATTATTAATTTGGCAATGATATTAATTACTCAAGAAGATTCAAGTAAAACTTCATTGGCCTAACATTGTTAATTTCTTGAAGAGATCCACTCAATTTCGTAGTGCAGAAACTCAAATGATTATGTTATATCGGATTTGGTAAAAAGAAAAGAAGCTCAGTTTATATGGAACTTGTACACGACGCAGTGGAAGAATTATTGGTATCAGTGTTGATTGTTCTGGAAAGCAAGCTCTGCGTATGGTCGATGCAGACTAGAGAACAGCATATTAGGAGGGACAAAGCCACTAGCAACATCTGAACTACTCAAGTAAATCATTTATTACAATCTGACTATTACTTGGTTTTCACTGTTCTCTCTCAGTTCGTTCAATGGATTTGAGAAGAGAAGAATTGAACAAGTTTCCATCACCCGTGATTTCATTTTTTCTTTTTGAAAACCGAGGATTAACAAACAAACAAAAACAAACAGAGTGCAGCATTGCCAAGAGAGAGATAGTGTGCAAATTAAGTAAAATTTTGCAAAAAAGAAAAAAAAAGAGCAGCATTTGCCAAGAGAGAAATAGTGTGCAAATTAAGTGAAATTTTGCAAAAGTCTCATGCAAACTCCAAGATCCAAAGTCTCAAACAAAAACCAGACCAAGCAAACTCCAACAAAAACCAGTAAATAAATTGTTCCAAAGTCTCAAGCTAGTTGCAATTTGTCTCAGGTCCGCCCCTGCACAACAACCAGCTTCTCTCCATCAGAGTTTGCTAGGACCTTCACCTTTTCTTCGGAGACAACTGCTAACAAAGAGCCTTCTCTGCTAAACCTGACCATGGGACACTCCTGCAGATGGTAGAGAAAAACGTATTAGTAAAGCCATGATGTGTATCAAATAAGCTAACCACAACTAGTTCTAGACTTACGATGAATTTTAACTCTTGTATATTGAGAGTATCAAAAACAATGTCACTGTCCAGTCTCCACACTTTGACACTGTGTTCATCCCAACGGCTATGTAGTCATTCTGGCAAACGTCCATTCATTTGATCTTATGGTCCTTATTAACTCCGGTGGGCTTAATCCCTCGGTACACTCTTCTTAACGCTAAAGTTTATGTATCCAGCTCAAGCAAAGCACCAGGCTCAAAACCAGAGGTGCAGCAAAACAATTATAGCAAATTGTTTTCAACAGTGCAAAATTTGTTCCGTAAACCTAAAGTTGTGATTAATAATCTCAATTATCGAAAAAGATGTCAATAGCATATTCGACTATATTGATGAAACTCATACATGCTCAGAAGTTCAAAGTTTATAAAAAATATGGTTAACGTTCTTAATATTGATGATGATATGAAACATTTAATAGTAGTTACGCGTGAGGAATCACTTATATTTTGTAGAATTTTTCATAATTTTTGGATGTAAATCAAGAAAACAACACCAAAAATTATTGATGCAATAAGAAAGATTAGAAATTAACTCGACCAAAATACAATTTTCAGAAAAACAACACAACAATAATCATGTTTTGTTATATTTAAAAACCTCGATAAATTAATACCTATATAAATTAATAAATTTTAGTCCTAAAATTAGTTTATCAACCAAATAATATATCTATAAATTAATATCTTTATAAATTAATAAATTTTCATAAAATTTTATGGTCACAACCTTATTAGTTTATAGAGGCTGTACAATATTTATAATTATTAATTTATCTTATTATCATATATTTACATAAGAGTTTCAAAAAAATTATTATCTTATCGAATTGAACTTAAATTACAAGATTATGCCAATAATACCATGTGTATAATAGGACGTATATGGATATGGTGGAGTCGACCAATATATAGACGATTGAACTAGCTTTTTTTTTAACGTGCATGTCATATCATAGAAAACGAATCCTCTGGAAGCACCATAGTTCCGAGGTTTCTACAATATCCAAACACATACTTCTTCCGTTTTTTTATTATATGATGTTTTAGAGATTTGCACAGAGATTAAGAAATCAATTAATTCTCTATTCTCTCAAAATAAAACATGTTTTTTTTGTCAATTTCAAAACAGTTCAACCAATACAAAAATAGGATTCAGAATTCAAACAGTCAAAACAACAAAAATACAACTAATTTTTACATAAAAATTTGAGAATATAAACTATTTTAGAACAAAAATTATTCTCTTAAACATCTTCTAATAAAGAATTTAATAAAGAACGGAGGGAGTATATAAGTATAAAAATGTAGATGCCATTAATAAAACACTGTACTCTACAAATTTCAATCCCTCGTATCTTAAATGAGAAGAAACAAACAAGTGTATCGTGTGTATAAGCTATAAAAAACATGTAAATCCGCCATCACTTATGTAAAAGATGCATAACAAAAGAAACCAGAGTGATTTAGATTGGTTTAATCTTCTTCAACCTCAATAACCCCAAACCTCTTTTCAAAACAAAAAAAACCCCCCAAACCGAAGTTTATTTCTGAGCAAACCAAATATTCCCGTCGAACCGAAAGGCTAATTCGAGTGTGATTAATTTAAACCGAACGAAACAGTTGAAATTATAAATTTTAGGTGTGCCAATTTCAACATGTTTCGGATTTTCCCCTTAAAACATACAAATCGTTGATTCCACACCCCCAAAAGAAAAAGAAAAAAAGTTAAATGCAAAAAAAAACGGTGAAGAGGAAGAAGCAAAATTGGGATTGGGAATAGCAACGTTTTGCTTAAGACTGAAAATGGTATTGTAGTTGTTGTAGCTGCATAGCATAGCATAGCCAAGACACTGAGACGGAAACCCCGAAGACTGGTCCGTCTCTTGGGATGGAGGAGAAACGACGCGATGCTGGAACCCTAGCTTCGGCTGGTAGCTCTGGAGATTCCCCGGCATCTGAGCCGGCGACGCGGCGGCGCGGCGGAGCTTTGAAAAGAAAAGCAAATGCTCTCGGGACCTCCAATTCCTCCTCCACATCGTCGAAGAGGATGTTGACGCGCGAGAAGGCGATGCTTGCGTCTTTTTCTCCGGTACATAACGGGCCTTTAACTAGAGCTCGACAGGCACCGAGCAACATGCCGTCGGTTGCTGGGGTGAAGTCGGAGATGTTGAATGTCGCGGTGGGTACTGACGGCGAGAAGCCCAAGGAGGAGGAAGATCGAAACAAAGCGATCCGTGAGTGGGAGGCTCTAGAGGCTAAGATCGAGGCTGATTTCGAAGCAATTAGATCTCGCGACAGCAATGTTCATGTGGTGCCTAATCATTGCGGTTCGTTCTACTTCTTCCTGTGTTTGTTGAGTCTAAAACAAATTGTTGATTTGTTTTGCATTTGTCACTGTTTTGCTTTGCGAATTTTACACTTTTATACGAAGACTTTCCAAAGTAGTCCAAGTAAAGAATCGGTGGAATTCTCGACCCCCTTCATCTGAAAAGGAGGAGAGTTTAACACTAACTTGTTACATTTTGGTTCTTGAAATCCCCTCACTTTAAATTTCTAGGCTTGAATGGAAGACGATTTACCCTTTTGCTGTAGGTTTTTGAATGAGTTCATGTTCAGTATCCATTTAGTCTATGATAGAGGAGAAACCAAGATGTGAAATAGTGTTCTTTTTTTCTCTCTGTGTAGTCAATGCATCGACATGAGATTATCAGGTTGATACTAAAACAGTTGTCATTTGCTATTGCTGATCAAAGTAGGATGAGCATGCTCATTTTAATCATATAGAATCTCTTTGGAAGAACACCAGGTGATGAATTGATGCTCCTAGTCCTAATCTTGTGTTAATATTCAGCTATCATGTAATATGATATCGTTGTTTAGGTTTTGAGTTATTGTTGTGGTTCAGTCTCGAGTCTTCCATACAATTTTCATATAAAAAAAAGAACAGTTTTGTAATTTGGGTTGCTGTAAACTTTTTGAAGGTTGGTTTTCATGGGGAAAAATTCACCAGCTTGAGGAGCGTTCAGTGCATTCTTTTTTTAACGGCAAGTTGGAGGGCCGCACTTCTGAGGTCTATAGGGAAATACGGAATTGGATCATGAGGAAGTTTCATTCCGATCCGAACACGCAAATAGAACTAAAAGACTTAACAGAACTGGAGTTTGGAGACTCTGAAGCAAAGCAAGAGGTGATGGAGTTCTTGGACTACTGGGGCTTAATCAATTTTCACCCATTCCCATCAGCAGATGCTGGTTCTACTGCCGGTGATCATGATGATTTAGGAGATAAGGAGTCACTTCTTAACAGTTTATATCGATTTCAAGCAGACGAGGCTTGCCCTGCTCTTGTTCACAAGCCTCGTCTCACAGCGCAAGCTACGCCATCAGGGTTGTTCCCAGATCCGATGGCTGCTGATGACTTGCTGAAGCAAGAGGGTCCAGCGGTCGAATATCACTGCAACTCCTGTTCAGCTGATTGCTCTCGCAAGCGCTACCACTGCCCCACGCAGGTGTTTTGTCTCTACACTTTATTAAATGTATCTTTTTCCTTCGGTCTTTTTCTTTCCGAGATAGAAAGGAATGCAGAATTTAACTATGACCTTACTGTTTGTGCCAATATGCATTCTTTCTGTTATTTTCTTTAAATAGTATTTTGAAATTTATATGCTAATATTGAGATTTTGACAGGCAGATTTTGACTTGTGTACGGAATGCTTTAACAGTGGCAAGTTCAGCTCAGATATGTCGTCTTCCGACTTTATACTGATGGATTCTGCTGAGGCCCCTGGCGTTGGTAGTGGGAAGTGGACTGATCAAGAGACTCTTCTTCTCCTTGAAGCTTTAGAAATATTCAAGGAAAATTGGAATGAGATTGCAGAGCATGTTGCTACCAAAACAAAAGCTCAGTGTATGCTTCATTTTCTTCAAATGCCAATCGAGGATGCATTTCTGGATCAAATTGACTACAAAGATCCAACTACAAAAGACTCTACTGATTTAGCTGTGTCTAAAGATGATAAATCTGTCCTAAAAGATGCACCTGAAGAGACAGAGAATAAGAATCGTGTTGATGAAGTTGAAACTGTGAAGGAAGTTCCCGAACCAGAAGATGACAATGAAGGTAAAGTTTCTCAGGAATCTTCAAAGCCTGGAGATGCGAGTGATGAAACTAATGAACTGGAAGCCGACCAGAAAACGCCCAAGCTAGAAATCGTCATTGATAAAAGATGTCAAGATGAAGCTGATGAAAACATTGCTCTGAAAGCTCTGACTGAAGCTTTTGAAGACGTTGGTTATCCCATCACACCTGAAGCCTCTCTTTCCTTTGCTGATTTAGGAAATCCTGTCATGGGAATGGTAAGTTTCGATGTAAGACAATTTTGCTGCAACGGGGATTGAGAAGAGATCCTTTTTAATTCATAAATGCACCCTCTTCCCTTTCTGATCCTGCAAGGTTCTTTTTATCTATAGGCAGCCTTTCTGGGGAGATTGGCTGGAACTGACGTTGCCACTGCTTCAGCCCGGGCTTCCATAAAATCTCTTCATAGCAATTCTGGATTGTTGCTCGCTACAAGACATTGTTTTATTCTGGAAGATCCACCAGACAACAAGAAGGATTCAACTGAATCAAAAAGGTTTCACATTTTCTTAAACACCTGATAATGTATTTTAACATTCTGTGTTTATGTTCTGCTCTCAATATTTTGAAGATTTTTTTCGTAAATCTGAAACTAGCAAGACATTTGCAGTGTGGATGCAGCAGGGAATGATGATAATGGCCATAAAGATGAGCAGCCAGAAGAACAAATCCAGAAAGCAGAAGATGTCTCCTTGAATTCAGATGATAGGGAAATGCCAGATATTGGTCCAGGCAAAGAGAATGAGGATTCAGTCTCTGAAGAAAAGCAACCTGGCTCACAAACTGAAAATTCTGCTAGAAATCCAGATGCTGAACGAGAAAAAGGATCTAGTAAGTCAGTCGCAACTGACAATTCAGAGAAACCAGCAGAAATAATTTGTCCATCGCAGGACAAATGTTCGGGGAAAGAGCTTCAAGAAGCTTTGAATGATGGATATAAGCTTCCTTGTGAAAATAAAGACGCCTCTCAAGCAACTGTCTCCCAGTCAGCTGCAGATGCGTCTCAGCCAGAAGCATCAAAAGATGTGGAGATGAAGGATACATTACAGTCCGAGAAGGATCCTCAAGATATAGTCAAAACAGTAGGAGAGGAGGTTGAACAGGCTAAGGAGGGTGCAAAGGATGTTCTCTTATACACATCTAGATGTGTATAAGAGACAGGGGTATGGCCTTTCCACGCCCACCAATGCCAAGGCCTCCGGGTACATCATCAGTCTCTGTTCCTGGTTCACTTGTAGCTGCTACAGTAATAGCCGGAAGCTCAGATCCACCTCCAGGTTCAGACAATGTTACTTCGGTTTAGTGGTTCCACATCATAGTTTTCAGATTCGCGGGGTAGCTCTTGATGTTCTATTTCTTAAGCCCAGGTACATTATCCCACCTTTTGCGGCTTCAACCTTTCAACCTTTGAGCTTGGTTTCTTTTCTGGAGATTTATCGCACTTATTATGTAGGAGACGAAGTTAGTTAGGGGTTTTAGACCCGACAATTAATATGTTTGATGTAACTGTGGAATGGAACAATTTGGAGATCTGTGAATGTGTTTTATTTATGGTTCTTTGAACTTTAATGAACTGTAACGTTGAACAGAGATATATGATTCCGCAAAAGGTGGGAATGTTTTATGGATTATTATGGTTATACACAAACGCGTACATATGTATTCGTAGTAACTAGTAAGAGTGTCCGATAATATGTTACGTGGTAAAACGAAGTTGGAGCCTCTTACCAAACTCAAAACTCCAATCACTTTTGCTTGTGACCGTTCCTTACGTAACCAGAGCTAAACATCCTCTTTCTTTTGTCGTTTGCTCGATACAAGGTTCGGTTAGTACTCAAATCATTCTTTCGGTTTTCGAATCTGTTTATTCTTTTTTGTTAATTTGTTTCGAATCAGATCGGTTGGTTTTTTTTTTTGGGGATTTCAACACCATTAGTTTTCAGATGAATTACTTAATTTGTTTGATTTAATTGTTTTAATTTCAAATACTTGGTACACTTGGTTCCCTATATAATATATATCCACAATATCTCCAATCTCAAACCGGTGGGATTATTTTAGTAAACCGGTAAGGTCACGATGTTCTTCAAATTTCAAACGGCACACATGCAAAAGTAGTAGAGAAGCCAAATTAGAGGGGGATAGTTCGGTTTCTTGAGAGAGCAAATATAGATGATAGATGGCAGAGAAAGAGAGACGCTTTCTTCTAATTATAGTTAAACTTTGCTCCTCCTTCGTAGGAGAAGCTATTTCTCCAAACCCAAGAGAAACCATCACGATCTCATTTTCTCTCTCTCTCTCTCTCTCTTTCATTCTCTTTCCAAACTTTGTTCACCAAATCTATTGGTTTCTCTCCAAATTCTGGGTTTCCAATCGCATAAAGCTATTGGTTTTGCTTGGAAAACAAGGCTGTTGCGTCAAGGATCACCGCGGAGAAGGTTTCTCCGCCGTTGAGAAACCTTTCACCGAGAAAAAGACATCATAATGGCGGACTCGCCGGGGAATTCACCTCCTGCTCCGGAAACTCCTAATGCAGGTTCTCCGTCAAATGGGACATCGCCGCCGACACCACCCTCTTTATCGCCACCGTCTCCAGATTCTGCTCCTCCTCCAAATAACAACAGCTCGGCTTCTTCACCGCCGCCTGCGCCGCCGAGCCAGGAAACCTCACCTCCTCCTCCATCATCATCATCCCCTCCGGCTGTAGGTAATCCGCCACCGCAAACTCCAGAGAATCCTTCTCCACCTTCCCCTGAAGACTCATCTCCGGGAACGCCACCGGCACCGCCTCAAACACCGTCGAACCAAGCACCGCCTTCACAAAGACCATCTCCTCCTTCTCCAGGTGCCATTGATGACCGAAACAGGACCAATGGCGGCAATGGCAACAGCAGAGACGGTTCCACACCGTCTCCACCATCAGGGAACAGAGATCCCGGTGACGGTGGCTCACCTTCACCGCCTCGGTCAATAAGCCCTCCTCGGAACAGTGGAGAATCAGACCCATCATTACCTCCAGGGGATCATCATCAACAAGCCAACATTGGATTGATTATTGGAGTCCTTATAGGAGCAGGGCTATTGCTTCTACTTCTAGTTATTATTTGCCTCTGTTGCAACAAGAAGAAGAAGAAACGTTCTCCTCAAGTCAACCACATGCACTATTACAACAACAGTCCCTTTGGAGCACCCACAGGTAACCAAATGCTTTAACACAATCAAATAGATTCGGTTTCAGAACGACCTGAACTTGTAGCCTAATGGTGTGTATTAGTAGACTTATTTAACATAATCGACCGATTAGATTGCAGAATGATCATAGTCTAGTGTGCAAAAGCATTAGGCTTTAGAAGCTAAAGGAGTTGTTGCATAGTGTAGGTAATGGTGGTTATTACAACAATGGAACAACTCAAGATCACGTGGTGAATATGGCTTCTCAAGGTGGTGGAAATTGTGGACCACAGCAACCTGTGTCCGGTCCTCATAGCGACAGTTCCAACTTAACCGGTCGGACCGCTGCTACACCGTCGCCTCCAGCTGTGACTCTTGGTCACAACCAGAGCACTTTCACCTACGATGAGCTGTCGATTGCAACAGAAGGTTTCTCTCAGTCGAATTTGCTAGGACAAGGAGGATTTGGGTATGTTCACAAAGGGGTTTTGCCTAGTGGCAAAGAAGTTGCGGTGAAGAGTCTTAAACTTGGAAGTGGACAAGGAGAACGCGAGTTTCAAGCAGAGGTCGAGATCATTAGCCGTGTCCATCATCGTCATCTCGTTTCTCTTGTTGGATATTGCATCTCTGGTGGTCAAAGGCTTTTGGTTTACGAGTTTCTACCTAACAACACTCTTGAATTCCATCTTCACGGTAAGTTCATCTTAACAGAATATTTGCTTCAACTAACACTTTTATTAAGTATGGTTTCTCTTACATCAATAGTATGATTGAAATTTCAGGAAAGGGTCGTCCAGTTATGGAATGGCCTATACGAGTGAAGATTGCATTAGGATCAGCTAGAGGCCTTGCATATTTGCACGAAGACTGTAAGAAAATCTTCTTCATCTCACACCGATATACTTTCTATCTCTGGCTCTCTATAAGAAATTAAAGATTGTATATTTCTACATCAATGATAGGTCATCCTCGCATTATCCATAGAGATATCAAAGCTGCAAACATTCTTCTTGATTTCAGTTTTGAAACTCAGGTATATATATGGAGTATCATATTGACCATTGTACTACTTTTTACTTTCATTTCTCTTGTTTTCTCTCCGAATCTGTGTCAATGTGTTTATCAGTCTATTGTGTGTATGTATATACACAGGTGGCAGATTTCGGATTAGCTAAACTATCTCAAGACAACTATACTCATGTCTCCACTCGCGTCATGGGAACTTTCGGGTAAACAGCTTCGTAAACTGTCTTTATTCATTCACTGTGTTTCATTATACATCTTAACGTTTTCTTTGATTTAGATATTTAGCTCCAGAGTATGCATCCAGCGGAAAGTTATCCGACAAATCTGATGTTTTCTCTTTTGGAGTAATGCTTCTTGAGCTCATAACCGGACGACCTCCAGTGGATCTAACTGGAGAAATGGAAGACAGCTTGGTAGATTGGGTGAGTCTTGGGTTAAATATCCATCCAGACACTTGCAACAAGCAATGAACCTGCTAATGTTACCATTTGTTTTTGCAGGCAAGGCCTCTGTGTTTGAAAGCAGCTCAAGATGGAGATTACAGTCAATTAGCAGATCCGCGTCTAGAGACAAACTACGATCAACAAGAGATGGCTCGAATGGCTTCTTGCGCGGCTGCAGCCATCAGACACTCAGCAAGAAGACGACCTAAGATGAGCCAGGTTCGTAAAATAAAAAAAACACTTGGTTAATTCATTTGTTATCATCAAATTCACAAATATCTTACTTGTGAATCTTTGGAACATGTATGATGATGAAAGATTGTACGAGCACTAGAAGGAGATGTATCAATGGAGGATCTAAGTGAAGGAGGAAGACCAGGACAAAACACGTATTTGAGCCCCGGAAGCGCGAGCTCCGAGTATGACGCGAGCTCCTACAGTGCAGACATGAAAAAATTCAGGAAGTTGGCATTAGAGAGTAAAGAGTATCAGAGCAGTGAATATGGTGCAACAAGTGAGTATGGCTTACATCCTTCTGCTTCAAGTAGTGAAGAAATGCATAGAGGTTCAATGAGACGCAATCCTCAGCTTTAAAACATACACACACACTTCTCATATATTCACTTTCTTCTCTCTGCCTTTCATCTTTTGCTTAAGGCTTTGTTCCATTGTTGTTTCATCCTGCGTCAAAGAATCGCAGTTTGAAAAGTCCAGATTATGATGTTTTAAGGAGTGATTTTTGACCAGAGAGACTATATATAGTGTGTGTTTTGTTGAAATGTATAATATTACAAAGCCTTAAGCCATACAAAAGTTATGGTTTTATAAAGGATACGCATAATCAAGAGTTTTATTACTATACTATAATATGACCCGCATGCGGATTTTTAATAAAATATTTTAAACCTGTAAAAATAAATTAAAAACAAAATCGAATATTTTGTAAAAAAAAACGAATAATCGAATATTTTTCTTTTGTATTAATAATCAAAAGAAACTTAAATGAATAACAAAATTTAAGAAAATAAAAAAATTTAAAACCCGTTAAAATATTTTTTAAGAAAATAGAAAGCATAATCTGATCATTACTAATAAAAATATATGAAAAAAGAAAACCTAAAAATTATTTATTTATTTTAATTTTCATTTATTTTCAATTAAAAGATTCAAAACACAAAATCTGTTTCGGATCCTAAGCAACATTAACCATACTTCTCATATAGTTCACATACTTTATCAACTATTTTTTTTCTTTTCCGCTGCGTTAAAACCTTGTGTATTTAATTTGAGTAATTCGAGTATGTTAAGGATCTTTCCGTTAACTCTCTTCAAGCAAATAAAGTCTCTCTTTCTCTTCACATTCATCTCTCTTATATGATCTATCTGCTCTCTAGAGAAGTTATGCTTCTTAATACTCGCATCAAAAGCCTATCTACGTGATTCTTGATATTCTCCTCATCATTGATCTCATAATCGCCTAATGTCATATCATTAGCATCTAATTTTTTTTTTTAACTGAAATATATCCTACTTAAACTAATTTACTTTTTCTTTTTAATTTTTTTTTTGTTTCTCCCGTATATGTTCTCTATCTTATTATATAAAATATTATGTTCTCGGTAAAATATTATGTTCTCAAAACTCGCATCAAAATGATCTTTACATGATTATTGCTATCTTTCTTTAAATTGAGCTCATCATCTAATATAAATCCTTTTGTTTTATTTTATTTTTCTTAAATTGAAATTATGCTTCTCAAGACTCGCATCAAATGCCTCTCTACATGATTTTTGATATACTCCTTCTCATTGAGCTAATCATCGTTAATGTCATATCAATAGCATCTAATTTTTTTTAATTGACATATATCCTAATTAATCTAATTTATTTTTTGTTTTTACTTATTTTTTTTAAAATTGAAATAGATCCTTTAGTTTTATTTTATTTTTCTTAATTGAAATATATCCTACTTAATTTTATTTTACTTTTTAATATAAATCGATAAATTTAACATTTTTTAATTTTTTAAAAATATTTTTTTGGAAATTCATTTTTATCTTATTATATAAATTTAAAAATAATAGTTTACCAAGACACGTGTCAAAATCTAAATCGATAAACTTGACACATGTCGAAATCTTTTCTTTTATTTTATTTATTTCTCTTTTAAAAATAGATAGATGTATTTTCCTTTTTTTTAGGATTAGAATTTTTTATAATAGATTTTAATCAAAACACGTGTCGAAATCCGATCGATTAATTTGACACGTGTCGCGATCATGTGAATTAGTAACTTTGACGCATCCTACTTTATATAATAAGATGTTTATCCATGTTGTATTAAATCCAAAGGGTGTATCTATCTTCAGTATTAAAAATTTAATCAATCAATTCTGAAAATAAATAAATAAAACATCTGATAAAAGAAAAAAACACTAAAAAGATGATCGATTTTTGCAATTGAGGCGCTCGCGTCATTTCTCTCCAACATTTTACTGCTAAATTTCAGACGTGGCAGTCTCTCGCAAGATCATTGCCTTTAGAGCTCAGAATAAAATTGTGTGACGCCGACGCAGCAGATCGGTGCTCCTCTCTTCTCTTTGGATCCCACAGTTTCCGAATTCCTCCTCCGACTCTCAAAACACAGATCCTTCACCCGCATTTGCGTCTTGACTGTTGCATCTGTAGCTAAAGGTTAGCAGAACCGAGATCTGAGTGACGGCTTAATTTCGAAGGGAGTTTTAGGAGATCATCAATGGCGCAACCCTTCGTGAAGAAAGACGATGATCACGACGATGAATGTATGTCCTCCGTTTTTTGTTCTCGCCTAATCCGCTTTTTTAGTTTAGGATTCTACTATCTTCGAGATTTCTGGTTTGTGCAAGGCGCAGATCAGATGTTAAGCTTATAGATCTGTGCAATTCTGGATATCATTTTGACGGCCGTGTTTGCTAAGTTTTCGGATCGGTTACTGTGCATACTGTTGTAGTGTGATAATTTCAGACACCGTTTAATTTTTTCTGATCAATTCGGGATTTGTTACCACATTGGATCCGGTGTTAATGGTTGCGTATGTCAATATCTAATTTTTGTTGGCTCAGTGGAGTATTCTCCATTCATGGGGATTGAGAAAGGAGCGGTACTTCAAGAGGCTAGAGTCTTTAATGACCCTCAGGTTGATCCTAGAAGATGCTCGCAGGTAATTGCTACGGTTTTCTGTCTCCAAGTTTTCTTTTCCCTGTATTGGCCTTTTCTTCTCTGGGAACTTATCTTGCTGGTCATCATAATCTCTCAACAGGTCATCACCAAACTTCTTTATTTGCTTAACCAAGGGGAGTCGTTCACCAAGGTCAGTTTTTGTTTTTGTTATGCGGATTCGCTTTCATGCTTATCCCCTCCCGGTGGTCGTTTGTTAATATCATAGCAAATGTGGTGTAAAATATCCTTTTTGTTGGTGAAATTATCATGTTCCATGAATTTTATTCTGTTTCATATGCAGGTTGAAGCAACCGAAGTTTTCTTTTCAGTTACAAAGCTCTTCCAATCGAAAGACACAGGTTTGAGGAGAATGGTCTATTTGATCATAAAGGAGTTATCTCCATCATCGGATGAGGTTTGCCATCTTACTCCATTTGATTTCGAAAATCATGGTACTTATTGTAGGTATATTTTCTGATAAGTTGTTTGTTATTTCTCCCATAGGTTATCATTGTAACTAGCTCCCTTATGAAGGACATGAACAGTAAAATTGATCTGTATCGAGCTAATGCTATCCGTGTCCTCTGCCGTATTATCGATGGAACCCTTCTCACTCAAATTGAGCGATACTTGAAACAAGCCATTGTGGACAAGAATCCCGTTGTTTCAAGTGCAGCTTTGGTCAGTGGACTTCACTTGCTGAAGGTACCTTTGACACACCAAAACTGTTAGGTTGTTTATTATTTGTTAGATTATGCTTATATTCTTATAATGTTGTTTTCAGACAAACCCAGAAATTGTTAAAAGATGGAGCAATGAGGTTCAAGAAGGTGTTCAATCCAGATCAGCCCTCGTTCAGTTTCATGCCCTAGCTTTGCTCCATCAGGTAAATCTGTTGCATTGCTATTACCGAATTGGTTTATGTTTCTGTTCTTTGTTTGATTAAACAACCACTCCCAAGAAGCTTCTTGACAATAAGGGTGTTACTATGAGTATTGACTAGAAACATAAACAATAAGTTTTTTGTAGCGCCATCACTTCCAACAACTTTATTTTCTTGTGTGGTTCAGGGTTTCTGATAGGATATGTAACTTGTTAGGTTGGAAGAACAACCTAACAAGTTGTATGAGTTAGCAAATGATATGTATCGCTGTCACAATGTGCTTTTTTTTTCACTTTATAAAGGAAGTGAGAATTGATCTAATAGATGTTGACAATCAATCATCATGTTCAGATACGCCAAAATGATCGCTTGGCTGTTAGCAAGTTGGTTGGTAGCTTGACCAGGGGATCTGTCCGCTCTCCCTTGGCTCAGTGTCTTTTGATACGCTACACCAGTCAGGTTAGTCCTCTATGCCGTTTGATTATCTGATATGTGGGTGAAAGTAATTGTGTGATTTAGTTCTAGTTTCTATTGTTCAGGTTATCCGTGACATGTCCAACCACGGTATGTCTGGAGAACGTCCGTTCTATGAATTTTTGGAGAGTTGCCTGCGCCATAAGGCAGAAATGGTGATCCTTGAGGCTGCCAGGGCGATCACTGAGCTTGATGGTGTGACAAGCCGAGAATTGACTCCAGCAATCACTGTTCTCCAGCTCTTTTTGAGTTCCCCCAGACCAGTGTTGAGATTTGCTGCTGTCCGAACTCTGAACAAGGTTTACAATGCTTTCTTAGATCGAAACCTTTATAAAAAAAAGTTTTTCAACTCTTTTCTTTGTATATTGAAACACACCGGAAGGATGTTATAGCTTTCTGGATAGCTTCATCAAGGATAAAAAGATGTTTCACTGTACACTAAACGCAAGTGTGAACCACAGGTTGCAATGACTCATCCTATGGCTGTCACCAACTGCAACATTGATATGGAGAGTTTAATTTCTGATCAGAATAGAAGCATTGCTACACTCGCAATCACCACACTCCTGAAAACAGGGAACGAATCAAGTGTAGAACGCTTGATGAAGCAGATAACTAATTTTATGTCAGATATTGCTGATGAGTTCAAAATTGTGGTCGTGGAAGCAATAAGATCGTTGTGTGTGAAATTTCCACTGAAGTACAGATCCTTGTAAGTGAAGTTTTAGGTTATGTTATTTGTACTTTTGGTCTCTAGCATTGTTATTCTTACGAAATGACTTCAAAATTGTACAGTGTTTTCATAGCATTGTGGCTTCTGGTTAATCTCTGTCACATTTTCATTTGTAGGATGACCTTCTTAAGCAACATTCTTAGGGAAGAAGGTGGATTTGAGTATAAAAGAGCAATAGTAGATTCTATTGTGACCATTATCAGAGATATCCCTGATGCGAAGGAAAGTGGATTGCTTCATCTTTGTGAATTCATTGAAGATTGTGAATTCACATATCTTTCAACACAGGTAAATTATTTTCTCCATCATCTATCTGGTGTTGCTATTAAATCATGCGTATGTGGTCTTTAAATGTGTTTTGTCGCACAGATCCTTCATTTTCTGGGAATTGAGGGGCCTAACACCTCAGATCCAAGCAAGTATATACGATATATTTATAATCGTGTGCATCTGGAAAATGCCACTGTCCGGGCCGCTGCTGTTTCTACACTTGCAAAGTTTGGGTTTATGGTTGAATCCTTGAAGGTATGTCTAGTTATCTTATTAACCATATTTTTTTCCGTTTTATCTTTCCTTGACTGATTGTGAAGAGCATAATCTTTGGATGCTCGGCAGCCCCGGATTACTGTTCTGTTGAAGCGCTGCATCTATGACAGTGATGATGAGGTGCGTTCCTAGTCTTAGTAGCTGCCTTCTAGTCGTTGGTTGCAGTATCTGTGCATTTCTGTTTCTGTATGCTGTTTGTGTACCCTTGAGTCGGTTGCATCATTATACATGCATACATGTGTTTGCCTTTGTAAACATTTTCTGAGGAAATACATGCAAGTTGTTTGTTGATTCCTTCGTTGATCATGAGTTCCAACCTCTTTTTATCTCAAGGTCCGTGATAGAGCAACACTATTTTTGAGCGTTCTGTGTGGTGATGGTACTGTTGACAATGATAAAGATAGCAAGGAGTTTCTATTTGGTTCCCTGGAGGTTCCTCTGGTCAACATGGAAACTAGTCTGAAAAATTATGTGAGTTTTCCATTTCTCGGGTCTTGTTCTTTTCATATGCTTCTTAGGACATCAGTTATCTTATATCTTGGATCCTCCAGGATCCCTCTGAAGAAGCTTTTGATATCAACTCCGTGCCTAAGGAAGTAAAATCCCAGCCCCTTGCAGAGAAGAAAGCCCAGGGTAAAAAGCCCACTGGTCTAGGTGCGCCACCAGCTGCACCTGCTTCTGGTTTTGATGGCTATGAAAGGCTTCTCTCATCTATTCCAGAGTTTGCCGCCTTTGGAAAACTTTTCAAGGTTAGGGCTGAATTTTCTTCTGTTTCAATTTAATATTATTTAGCTTACCTTGATTGCTTAAACTTGTAATTCCTTTTTCAGTCTTCTTCACCTGTGGAGCTAACTGAAGCAGAAACAGAATACGCCGTCAATGTTGTAAAGCATATCTTTGACAATCATGTGGTGTTTCAGTACAATTGCACAAACACAATACCAGAGCAGTTGTTGGAGAGGGTACTGAACCATTGGTCTAGAACATTGATTTAAAGCATATCTTATTGCCTTCTTTCCTCGCTTCATTATTCTGGCATGGGCGTTTGCAGGTCAACGTCATTGTCGATGCTTCAGAAGCAGAGGAATTCAGTGAAGTAGCTTCAAAGGCCCTAAACTCACTTCCGTACGATTCGCCTGGTCAAACCTTTGTTGCTTTTGAGAAGCCAGCAGGTGCCCCTGCTGTTGGCAAATTTTCCAACACATTGACTTTTGTTGTTAAGGAGGTACATGTTGCTTTTCATTTCCATCTTCTTTTTTTTATGATTTATATATTATATACACGCTGAAGGTTGTTCTGTATCAGGTTGACCCAAGCACAGGTGAAGCAGAAGATGATGGGGTAGAAGATGAGTACCAGCTGGAGGATCTTGAGATTGTAGCTGCAAATTACATGGTGAAAGTGGTTGTCTCGAATTTCAGGAATGCATGGGAAAACATGGATGAAGAAGATGAGCAGGTAGACGAATATGGCCTTGGCCCAAGAGAGAGTTTGGGAGAAGCAGTAAAGGCTGTCATCGATCTTCTTGGCATGCAGCCTTGTGAGGTTAGTCTTCTCTTTTCTCTCATACTCGTGTTTTCCAGGTCAGCTTTGAGTATACAGACGGTTTTGGTGATAAATATGAAACAAAACTGCAGGGGACGGAGACAGTTCCAAGCAATGCAAGGTCACACACTTGCTTATTGTCAGGTGTATACATTGGGAACGTGAAAGTGTTAGTGAAGACACAGTTTGGAATGGACAGCTCAAAGGAAATCGCAATGAAACTGGCGGTTAGAGCAGACGACGTCTCTGTCGCCGCGGCCATTCACGAGCTTGTTTCCAGCGGCTAAAAACTCTCCACGTATCCACAAGTTCCAAAGAGTGTTATTAAGACCAGAAAATAAACTTTCTTCCTGTTGCGAAAGATCCCTCACTTACCCAACCTCAAACAAAATACATCATCTTTTTAATTAGTATAGTTACTTTCTTTTTTCTTCATTATTACTGTCAAATAATACTGTGGAAGTTTTCTTTTCTTTTATGATGATTTTTGTACTTAGATATGTTTTTAAAAAGAAAGAGTTAAATTGCTTATATTTAATACTATATATTAATATGGTGTTTTAAATTTATTATGATAATTTTCAACTTAACATGTTTAATAATATTGTTCAAATTTAAGAATTACTTACTGACGCAACGTTCAATTCGAATTTTCTAACTCGACCAAGGATTTGAGAGAATTCCCGTGACTTGGCCAAGGAAAACTACCTGAGATTTATGTGGCTACTACATATTTCTCTGGTAGTAACAACTGATGGATACACAATTGATTAGAGAATTCACAAGTAATGCGGTTTATGGTTTTAGAATTAAAGGCAAAGGAAGAATAAATCAATCAAAGCACACTAAAAAACAAAGGGGGGATAACCACTCCACTATTTGAAAGCAAAAACCGACCGTACCGGGTTTTACTTCCAGACTACAGAATATATTAACCAAACCACAAGAACTTGAGATGGAGCTGAGACATACACACTACTCTTGCGTTACTTTTGATTATCTTCCTTCAAATCACTCTCCTGTGCCCTCCAAACGCCCATATCTGTGAAATTTAATGAAAAATATCCTCAAATTCTATCATCATAATCACAACTCTCATGTTGTTACCTTTTTTTTTTTTAACTTATAAACCACGGACCTTTAGATTTGAATCCCAACTTCCTGTACACAAGGCACTTCCATCTGCTGACATCCCCAAACAGCTTATCCGATTCCTGTGTGAATCCTGCAGTTCCCCCAAATCCAATACAACCTGCAAGAAAATACCCCCGCATTCAAACAATCACTCTCATCACAATGACCCAAAAACAACTCCCACCACTCATACTTCATATTAATTAGCTTACCTCTCCCAAGAGAGTATCCCAAACGTAGCAGGTGTTGTTGTTTGCGTAGCCAGCAAAAAGAAGTCTCCCCGAGACAGAGAATGCGATGGAGGTCACAGGTAAGTTCTCACCATCACCATGTGGCTGATACACCTGGAGTTGATGACCGGTCCTAATGTCATACATCCTGCATGTTCCATCGTCTGATCCTGTCCCGAATCTATACCCATCCGGAAAGAACTTGACAGTATTAACATCTCCCTCTTGCCCATGAAACGTTCGCACTGCTCGGCTTGCAGCACGGGTGTCCCACAAGCGTGCAGTGGTATCGCATGAACCAGATATGAACCAATTTGGGTTTGATCCGCTGATTGAGACTCTGGAAGAGATGGAGCACGAATCACCGTGTAAAAGAGCATGAGTTTAAGCGAACTGCAGCAATATATTATCAATGCTGATTTTTATACACAAATCAAATGAACTCCCTATCCTATAGAGTATAGACCAAACCTATAGGTTGATTCCAAATGGAATAGTTCTGGACGATTAAGTAAGTTTAGAAAGATATGCTACTTTAGAAAACGTATTAAACAAACCGATGCCAATAAACCAAGCAGATGGGAAGCAACATCCATACCTTAGAACGTCAGCAGTATGTCCAGACTGAAACTCGCCACCAAAAACAGAAGTTTTAAGGCCAGTAGTTACATCCCATAAGACACATGTTTGATCACCCGAACTGGTGATTAGATGGGCATCCTCATTTGGGACATACTGACAGCATGAAACATACCCCCTGTGACCACTGAGCATTCTTGAAACCGGTACAGTTCCGTCCTTGTCCGCGGTTGAGCTAAGACTGAAGATTGAACATACATTGTCTAATCCACCACAGGCAACCGTCTGACCATTTGGAGAGAAGGCTCATGTCATAACCCATGCACAAGGGAGTTTTATAGCATGAGTTTTCTGACTCGTTAGAGCATTCCACACGATTAATCTCCCATCTTGAGATGCACTGACAATCCGGTTCCTCTCCGGAGTCCAGTCCAATGAATAAACCTGTAAATTCCACCATGTTAAAGTTACAAAGCTACCTTATCTGAAATTCCAATAGTCTTCTACACTTCCGCAGGATCTTTACAATACCAAATGCCTCTACTCCTCAAACATGGTAAGTATTAAAAACTTATAGACCTCAGCGACATAATAACAAACTGGTTCCAAGCTAAACTCCTCCCCTAAAATGGTGACACTCCCTAAACCCTTTAACACAAGCTACAAAACTCTTAAGACAAAAAAAAAACATACTTGAAGGATAAGACCATAGTTTGCATCTCCAATTCGTCAATCATACGGAAAGGCTAATAAAATTGAGTTGAGATATATGTACGGTTGAATCAAGTATTCGCTAGTAAGATACAAAATAAGATCGAACTTTCACTCACCTTTCCCGTGTGTCCCTGAAGAGTACGACAGCAAACCAGATCCGTCGCTCCGAACTTGACTGGAGTACGACCCTGCGCCGCCGAGTAATTTGCCACTGCCAAAATTCAATCCCCAAAGAAGCAAAACAGATCTAAGAACAACAAATTGGATTGTGAAGAGGAGGGAGAAGAAGAAGCAGAAGAAGAAGAGACAAAAAAAAAAAAAATCCCAGACCATCGGTGTCGAGCAGCTGGAGGCGTCTCTGTCTAAGCCTGTCACGGAGGTTATTAACGGTATCCGTAGCGACGGCGTGGCGTTCTTTGAGCTCGGAGACAGACATTCCCGGTTCAGACTTGGGCTTCTCCGTCGCCGATCAAAGAAATTAGAGAGGGGAGAATTTAGAGGGGGTGGGGTGTGGAAGTGTCTAGAAGAGAGGAAGGTTCATGATCGAGAGAGGGAGATCGAACCCTAGAAAGAGTGGATTTGGGGAATTACGTGGGAAAGGAGGAGATGGATGAAAGCTGAAGCAGTCAGACACGCTTGCTTGGTGCTGATGGCTCTGACCTGAGCTGAGAGAGAAGAGGGAGCCAGAGTCAATCGACGATTGACTGTTCCCATTAAAAGTGGACCCCATTCACAACGCCCAAACGACGCCGTTCCAGGGTCATTTGCTCCCCCCTCTTTCCCGTTATTAATTCTTTTGTTTTGATAAATAAATCGCCAAATTGTTAAATTTTAGTCGTCTCGTTTTTTTGTTTTGTAGAATTAGTGATCAAAACCAAAAGTAAAGTTTTTAACTAAACCCAACAAAAATTTAATAATTGAGTTTCCATGAAAAAAAAAGGATCGGAAGGAAGTCTAGCGGAAGTAGCCGTTACAGACTACATAAAAATTTAAAATAGAATTGTGTGTAACAACTAATAACAACTTGATTACACACGAATACAAAAGGAGGGAGGAAAACAAGAAATTAACTACCCCCAACAAGAGCTAATTGGGGGCATTACATATTTACATGGAGGATTAGGAACATAAAGATTAATACAAAAGATAGAGAAGAAGAAACTTTTGGTTCAACTGCTCCATTCTTTTTTCTCTCTAATTTGTCTGAGTTCACATATTTGTTCATAACTCCTGCACCTCCTGATCCTCCTCCCGGGTAGACGCAACTGTTATAACCTATCAACAATTTCAATGTAATATAAGAAAAATCAATTAGTATAAATGCAATTTTTGCTATTGTTCAGTGGTTGATATTAGCAAACTTGGTATACTAAAAAAGGACATTAATGTTGTCTCTTTCGTATTTTTTACTAAAGGGTTCAAACTAATCCTAAAGGCTGTATGTAGTAGGCAATAAGAAAGCGCAATGGATAAGAATTGATCCCCCGTGCTCGACGAAACAGACAAGGGTGTATGGTGGTTCATTAACCTGGTTTTTGTAACAACATTTTATACAAGCAGGTCCAAAATATTATTGGTAAGAGTGTGAGAAGAATTAAGGGGAGAGAAAACTTACTTGGGTTTTGGGAGGTGATTGTTGCGGTTTGAGAGAAATCGCAATCTGTAGGGCTCTTGGGAGACTTTTGGAAATACATATTCATGGCAAAGGCTGCGTGTGACGCCACATTGTTTGGCTCGAAACAAGCTCCTCCTGGCTGTATCGCCCCACAGTCTATCCCTTGTCCACAAGCCCAATCCAAGCTCGCTTGCAACTGCTCATCCGTCGCACCCTTCTTTGGTACACACCACCCCGTCGACGTCACTTTCCCCGATGGCGGGGTCTGTTTTTTCATCAAAACGTTAACCTCATAAAGTTTACATGTTATAATCAAATACTTTTTTTTCCCAACTCAAACCACAACATCTAGTACTTTCAACATTTTTTTTTTTACAATATTTTCAGAAGCTTTTTGTTGGGTTAATTTGTAGAAAACAATCGCAGCCTAAATCATATTGGCGTTAAGAGTATATATCAAACCTGACTACTACTGTTGCCGCTACTACCGCTACTCTTGGCAAGGCCTACATCATAGGCCATGGAAAGATCGGTTTTGAATAGCCCGAAGGCCCGTTCCGAAGAAGGTCCAGGCTTTAGATTCTCGTCGTACAGTGCGAAAATGTAAGTGTCCACAGACTTTCCAGGCATGAGAGGTGTTCCAACCATGGACCTTAAGTGAGCTATTAGGTTTCCGTTGTAAGCTTTGGCGTTATCCACGCTCGGTCCGACCTCGTTGGTGTCCCCTCGTGAAGCCCAACCTGTTTCCGCCACCACGATCTCCACTTTTTCGAATCCCATCGATTTCAAAGCCGAGTGAACCGCATCAACCTATAATGATGAAACAGAGAGACTCTAACGTGTGCTGCAAGCAAAGATAAAGACTTCTTATACTACTTTTGAACCCAAGACACAAACACGTAATATCATGACCTGAAACATCTCCATTTCTTTTCTCTTCTATTTTATTTTAGTTATCTTATTGGTTTTGGTCAACGGTGCTGCTTACGTGGAATTGATGATGACGAGTGCAAACAAATGTTTCAAGAACCATCTAAAATTAAGTAAATAACTAGTGCGAATCCAGCCTGTCAGAAAATCAGTAAACGACTCATCGTCACGCATACTTATTCCCTGAGAAGATAATTATTAACAAACAACACATGGAGAAAAAAACAATACTAAACGTTTTTATTATTAAAAAACACAGTAACCAAATTAATAAGCAGATTTTTTTTTTTTTTTATATAGATTGTGTGTGTTGAAGAAACTAAAGAAAGTGTAAATTCAAACACATACGGCACCTATGGTGGACACAGATCACCCAAAGCAAACCACTGTCTTTTGTATTACATAAAAATAAGAATAAAGATTCCTTCTAAGTGGAAAAGTAAAGATGGAACAAGTTCCTTGCTACAATCTAGTGCAAAGAAAATTATTTATAAAAAACCGAAAGTTCAAACTATAGATTCGTCCACGTGATTACTACTATTATTATGATCTTTGTGTGTCACAACAATAAATTACTTGAAACTAGTCGACTTAAGCTTGCTTTGAAGTCTAACTAAACCATTAGATATAAACACAGTCCACCAAATTCATAACCAGAGACTAGCTAATTTTGCAGAATTTGCGAAATTTTCAATTTTTAATTATAGTTACCAAACTCAACTGAACTGATTAGTTTGGACTTTGGACCCCGACCCGTAAAAGCGTGGTCCCAACTGCCTAGTAATCAATTTACCTGAGCATCGAACATGTTCATGTACTTGATTCCGGTATTAGCGTCGGGTCGACCCGGGTTAGGCTGGAAGAGGCAAAACGCCAGCGTTTCGGGTCTCGGGTCACTTTGGTACGCAAAAAAGGGGTACGGGTTTATGGTGAAAGGCGAACCAGTGTCGCTTAGGAACTGCAGAATTCCCTTTAAACCCGTTTGATAACCGGCCGCGAACGAACCAGATGATGGCGGTTCTGATTTACCCAGCACCGACATCGCGTGCACCGTCGACACCTTGATTTTCCCGCCGAGCGACGCCGCCTCGAGGGCTTTTTGGACGTTTTGCATCGCCGGGAGTAGCTGATTCACCAGATTTGGGTCGTTCGACATCAGCACCTGTAACGATAGATTGAGATTTGGGAAACTCTCTCAGGAAAATTTGGAAAAAGTTCAGTTATATAATTTACGATTAGACGGACCTCGTTGCCGACGGTGATGAGGATGATTTTGGAGGCGGGATAAAAGGGGAGGACATTGGAGTTGATCCATTGAGTGGCGGCGTTGGGATCGGCAGCGAGAGAAGGAAGGTCGCCGTTAGCGACGCCGATGACGATGCCGACACCGGTTCCGGCCAAAGCTTTGATGATGGCGGGATCGGCGCCGTAGAGTCTCACCTTCTGAATCGAAGTTGACCGGAGGAGCTTGGCGGTTTCCGAAGGCGGAGGTAGATTGTCGGCGACCTGACCGTAGTTAACTCCGATGAAGGGCTCTGCATCTGTCGACAAAACAAAAACAAAAAAACAGAGAAAGAAGAAAATGGTAGATGATGATGAAGAAGAAGAGAGGAGAAAAAACGACGTCGTATAAAAGAAGATACTTACGTGAGGAGGGGAAGTGAGAGAGGAAGATGAGGAGGAGAGAGAAGGAGATGGAGATAGCCATGATTAGGGGGTGAGAGAGAGAGGGGAAGAATGGAGATTTTGGAGAAGAAAGTTTTATAAGTGTTGTTGTTGGTTAAAGAAGATGTTTCTACTGTAACGGTTATTATTACATTGTAGAGAAGACACGTCTGCGCTCGTTTTTCCACACTCCACGTGCTGACTTGTACTATTTCTTAGCCTTGACTCTCTTGAGTTAAGTCTTCGGTCTCGGTCTACTATTGTAATATTATTATATATGGCAATTTCACGAAAGATTTAACTTTTGGAAGAGAAATTTCGTGAGAGACCACATTTTTTCTGCAATTAACATTGTTAGTGGTTGAAAAATGATCAAATTAGTTGGGATGTAGGACTCAAAAGTACAAAAATGGTTGGGACATTTATTCATATCTCGTAATTAAACAGAATGGTTAAACAGAATGGGATGCTAAATGTGTGTACATTCGCAATTGGTTCTTGTTAAGTAGAAAACTTAAATAAATTCACTATATCTAATTGTGATTTCATTTAAAATAAAAAGCGGATGACATTATTCCCCTTTTCCATGCTATTTCCCAGCAAAGCATAAGTGTATAAACCCGTTCTTCACGTTTCACCCCACCACCACCAATAAAATTTTAGCTTTGGTGATAACAATTACCACAATGTTCAACTCAATTATTATGTTGACTAAAGCTTCTATTCGCATTCAAATCATTTATATATATTACTTTCTCAATATTTTTCTTACTACGCTCATATCATTTACCAAACAATGCAAAACAAAAAAACAAAACAAAAATAAATAATATTAAAAATTGCATATTCCAGAAATAGGGTAATTTAAAGCAAGAAGCTGGATTTATCATATTAGCCTATACATCAAGTTAATTTCTTTTTAGATGATTTTTTTATTTGTTAATTTAATTTTTTTTTATTGATTTTCATTTTAATTTGACGTTTTTTTAACCTTTTCTTTTTAGTAATAGTATATAATTATATAATTTCCTAAATTTTAATAATGTAAAATTCATCATAATAATATTTAGTCGCTTTCACACAAAATAAATCTTTTCTTCGAGTTATACACAATTTATAAAATGTCTTTCTAAAGTAAAATTTATCATCAATAGGGAAAATTTGAGGAATTGGAAAAAGGCAAGAGAAAAGGAATTAGCGTGAGCGAATCACTCGGAACAAACAAAAAAACGAGAAACCCAAATCCAATCCAGTATGACCGCACAAAAACAAAAAAAAACGAGAAACCCAAATCCAATCCAATACCCCAAGGACGTACAAAGACCAGATGATCAGATCACAACAAACAAAGAACAAAAGAAGTAAAGAACCTCCAAACCCAAAATTGGGGAATACAGACAGAATCACAAACAAACAGATTCTCTCTATTATAATCTGTAGAAACCAAAGCATATGACTAAAAAAAGAAGACCTGATATTCAGGCAAAACCCATAACAAAAAGACATTCTCCTTAGCTTAGGCACCTGAGTGCGAGACCGGTGTTGTCTCGAACTTCCCTTCAGTGAACAGATGATTGTACTGTTGAGGCAGCGCATGTTCCACCTACAAAAGTTGTAACAAATTCACTCTTAGAATCATTCCTTCAATGAACAGTATCCTCTCACTCACACATACACGAGTCTCTTGGTTACACTTGTAAAATCACCCCAACCCAACGTAACCAGACTCCAGAAATTTCTCATTGCTTGATGTATAAATTTGAAAAACATAAAAAAATCAAAGGAGTTTCATGGATACAGAGAGAAAATTCATACCCAATCTCCATCAGGGGAAGCACCGGGCACCATTACATTGATCTCACTCGATTTGGCTGTTGTGATAGCTGTTTCTAATGAGTCTTTGCTTAGATATAACTGACAGCCAGTCGTGTTGTCCACAGAAACTGTGGGAGCTGAACCCTGGATCAGCCATGGATGAGTAAAGACAAAGCAAAAGCATCAGTTTTCGCGCAAAATTTACAGATGTTAGAGCTACATCATAAGATTGAAAAGCAAAAGAGATGGTGTTTTAGGAAGATATGTGTGCACCATTAGGAAAGCTTTAGATGATAGAAAACAAACCTGGCATTGCACTTCTACGTTGGTGCAATTCACAATCTCAAATGCAGCAACAACATCCTATACAGACATTTTAGATTTTACATTGTTATAAATCACATAACTGTATACTGTAGGAATGTAAGAGGAAAAAATATTTTTTCCACTCACCGTGAAGACAACACCCATTTTGGTGCATTTGTCAATGGTTATGTTATTCACTTTTCCTACAGATTATGGAACAACAGTAAGGGCCTCAAATATTTTTAGCAGATATCCAACTTTCACTGTGAAATAGGAATGGCGCAAAGTTACCTTGTATCTGCAAGACAGAATCTTTGCAACCAAATACATACACAGACTGTTTGGCATCACACTCGCTGATAACCAAATCCTTCTTCCCGAGTTGGTTCTCAACAGCCCACCTAATAATTCAGTAGAAGCCAACGGTCATATTATAGTATTTCTACCATAGTTTGAATTTGAACCATATAGTTATTTGTTAGTCAAACCCACTTGCGACCCATTTGAAGTTCCAGTTTCGGTGGTCCAGTTTTCGAAAAGGCTGGTTTACTGGTACGAGTTTCCTTCTCAATGGCACTAACTGCTCCAGATCTATCAGCACGGTTCTTTGTCTTCATATCATTCGTCACCTTTCTAAGACCTGGAAAGCAAAGAACGAATATAAGCTACTTGTGATTCAAATTCCAAACAGTCACCGCGCCCTGAAATATGAAGACATACGCAATTTCAAACTTACCTGAGGTCACAGAACCTGTGCTGAGCTGTTGGAAAACAGCAGACATCCCTTGCTTCTGGTTCGACGAAGATGATGGCTTTGAAGATTCAGAACTGAAGAGGGATGCAGATGGTGCTGGTGGAGGAGCAGGCGCGCCAGGTGGACCCTTTGCAGGAGCACCAGCAGGTTTCCCTGATGCATTCCATACAGGTCCTAAAGGGTAATGACTTTTAACATAATCCCTTAAACCAGGCAAGTACAGCTCTTTTAAGGCTTTAGCCCATTCCACATGATTAGCGTCTTTGTTACGGTACTCCACCAAAACCTGAAGAACATTGAGATCACAGCATAAACAATGTGTATAGAGCATCAAAGCATTTTAAGCTTCTGCAATCTGAAAAAGCAACTATAAAGTCTTTGTTCCCTATTGTTCTTCAGAAGCTCTTAACAATTTCAGCGGCTTAATTGATTTTCTGTAACATAATAAGCTCTTTAGAATCTTGGCTATGCGTTTAACTTCAGCAGGAACATATGAAAGCATATAAAGAGATTGACAATTAACACCTTATTGTTGTAAAACTCAGCCATCTGCCAACTTTCTTCCACATGAGCGATTGGCATGCTCATACCTTGCAAGAGAAAACAAGAAAGGGTCAAAGGGCGAAATTACATCACGAAATTTAGAATTAAGATTACTGAAAGATATCAAAACCCAACATATCGGCTCTGCTTACCACAATCTTTTCCGGTGAAAGCAATCCACGCCAAGGCAGATAGACTATCGCATGCAGCCTTTAAGTGATTGAAGAAATCCGACCTCCTTCCTTGAGTCATTGCATCAGCTTTCATCGTAACCTCATTCAACGGCTTGAGAAATCCGGCCAACCCAGCCATGTCAGGCTTCTGCTCATTCAGAATGACATCCAAATATCAAAATCAATCCAATCCACGAGGACGCGCGAAACCAAACATTATCGATTACATCTAGTAGCAGGATCGAAAATCAAAAACTAACCTGAGTTTGCTTGACACGGACAAGCAGCTCCTTTTGCGCAGCAAACGCTTCCGCGACAATCTTCGTCACATCTAGAACAGGTCCACCGATCTTCTCAGCCGCACCCAGAGCCCTACCTACGCATTGGGAAATCAGATCTTCATAAGCCAGAATCGATGGATCAGACGCCGCGACATCGGCCCCGGCGCCGGCAGAGAAATCTCCTCCGCGAGAAAGAGTAACTCCTCCTCCGTTGCTCGAGATTCCCTCAAGCCTCGTAACCGCAGCTTCGAGGCGCTTAATCAAATCCTCCTCCATTTTCGCTCAACAACAGAGAGTTCGCACCAGATCTGGATGATATCGATTAAAAAAAAATTAAAGTGGATTTGATTTTGCGTGGGGGTATTTTTATGTTTGTGGGTTTCATGATGATGGGGGAATATGTGGTGACACGTGGCGAATTTAGGATAATTTACCAATCGCAGGTGGTGGAGTGGTCGTGGATTGTCGGATCTCGGTTGAAGCTCGAATATTGCTTGGACCCGAACCAAATAAATTTCGGTTTGAGATTGGGTTCAGCTATAAACCCGAATTAAACAGAGCACCAAACAAATTTTATAAAACAGAGTCGATCGGTTCTATAAAAACCAAAACTAAATCAAGCTACTGAGTTTTTGTTTGGTTCGATTTATTGCCCAGGCTTGTTGTCTGCAGTGCAGTGCTTCATGTGGCCAAGCAAACCAAAAGATTAGAAATGTAAAATATAGAACTTTCTCTGGGGTGGTTCACTATTTATTATACATATTATTTACAAATTACAAGCCTTAAAATCTTAACTCCATCCTCATATATCTAATTTCACTTTTCAATTTTCTCTTTTGCTTTTTCAGCTCATATCAATCTATGTAGTACTCAATATAGAACAAACGTGGAAACATCTATCAATCTGGTTGTGTAGCAAATAGCATCAACTCTCAAGTGGTCTCCCCGAAACACCGTGGTGATGAGCATTCTTGTTTGTCTGGATTGATCTGTGTTCCTGTGTTGAATAAGACGGTATAATTGGAAACATATATAGCTTAATCAACATGTTAAAAAAGGCAATTAATTGCATAAATTAGCAATATCTTGTAGCTTCTGACAACTTACAGGACGGAAAGGGAAATCTTCAACCTCAAGCATGTGAATGATTTGTCCCATCTTTGGCCGTTTACTAGCATCAAGGTCTATGCAACGCAAACAAACAAGCAAAGCTCTTTTCAGAGCTCTTGGAGGAGGCGGTGGATTCTTGATTTTAGGGTCTATAACTTCTTCTCCACGTCTACTTGCAACCATTCCTTTGAACCAATCCACTAAGTTCATCTGAAAAATGTTTCGCAAACAAACATTTACATATGTTCTTGCGAGGAAAGGATTTGTTAATAATTTAAAGTGCTCAACATATGAGCTTACCTCGCCAGGTGGTCTTGAATAATCGACCGGGCTCCTGCCTGTAATTATCTCCATGAGCAGAACACCGAAACTATAGACATCACTACACTCATTGAGCATACCCGTACTTGCATATTCTGGTGACACATATCTGCAGAAGGTTACGGAGATGTAAGAAAATCAAATGTAAAGTAACAGCCTGAGTCTCACAACTGAAAAAAGAGAGGGTATATTACCCAAAAGTTC
The DNA here is from genome assembly GCA_020283515.1 of Alliaria petiolata. Lineage (NCBI taxonomy): Eukaryota > Viridiplantae > Streptophyta > Magnoliopsida > Brassicales > Brassicaceae > Alliaria > Alliaria petiolata. The sequence goes on along the minus strand of JAHZTW010000001.1, from coordinate 168,869,050 downwards.
CCATCACACGCGTTGTCACATAGCTTGTTTCAGATCCTAATAACTTGGCCAAACCGAAATCAGACACTTTCGGGTTCCATTTCCTATCAAGCAAGATATTACTAGACTTCACATCACGGTGCACAACCTTTGGTTCAAGCCCTTCATGTAAGTAGGCTAATCTGTTCATCAAAAGCCAAGGTTTAAAAGGCCAATCACGAAGCTAGAAAACGGATTGAAAAAGAGAAAAATAAAACAGAAGAAATTGTACCCTTTTGCTGTTCCAATGGCAATCTTCATGCGGATATCCCACGTGAGAGGACTCACCGGACCTACTTCACCGTGCAACCACTGCTCCAAGTTTCCATTATCAATATATTCATACACAAGCATCCTAATTAAGGAACAAAGAGGAAGAACTCGGTTTTGTAAGAATTAAGTACGAATTCGAGTTTACTAATTCATTTGAATCTGTTTGTTTTGGCACCTTTGAGCACTGTCAGCACAATATCCCATCAGACCAACCAAGTTCTTGTGTCTTACTTTCCCAATTGCTTCTACCTCAACTTTGAACTCTTTCTCTGCCTGACCCCTGAAGAAAATTATGTTTTACCATCATTTGGCAGATTCATTTAATATGTCAAAATCTTAACTTGTTTATAAAATTAAAAACAATGAGAGTAAACAAGAAGACAGAAAGTTTCATCCACGCCTCAGGACCAAAAAACTATTATCTTTTTTCAAATGGCATCAAAACTTGCGGTGGTTGTGCTGCAACCAACAACATGAATCTGCCCAACCTAACAATCAATATAATATATTTCTAGAATCTTGCTACCTAAATAGAAGATTTATCCATTTTTATTAATCATAAAATCAAAAGTTGGAACAATCAAGTGACCAACCACAGAAAACAAATTTAGCAGATTCTTTTCAAGTTATTTGACACAGTGGCATCTCATTATCAGTATCTTTTATACTAATGAGATCATCTCAACACCTTTAAGGTAACGACTAAAACAAAAGAGAACATAAAGAACAAAAATAAAAGGAAAAGATTAAAGACAAAATTAATAGAGAATAAAGAACAAAGCACAGCTAATTAATTTTTGCTTTTGTTTAGTTTCACCAAAACATACCTAAACAAACAGCTACATACAGTTCAATGGTAGCAAAAGTATCTACATATTTTTTTTCTGTCTGAAATGCCTCTAAGACTAGGGACTGTGATTCTGAAATGGAGTAGAAAGAAAAAGAAAACGGAATATCGTTATAACTTAAGAATTTCATTTGATATTCAAGTCAAAACCTCAAATAACTAATGCGTAGAAAATGTTTTTTTTTTTTAAACAAACACTTGTCGGAAGAAATATAAAAATATATGTTTGGTGAGCAGCGAAATAAGACAACATTAAATCAAGTACCAATGGAGGAGCCTTGACCCAGGAATTACGGAGTCCGTGAAATGGCGTAAATGAGAATTGTCAGAATGAAGAATAAATATTTAATATTCTCAGTAAGATCTAAATTTTCAAAATATTCAAATCAACCAGAACAAAAGTTCAATCTGATTTATTATCAAAATGATCTAATTCAGTAATCCTAATTAGTAACATTTCAAAACTTACTTGTTGTTAAGCAGATTCTTGACGGCGGCGACAGAACCGTCGTGGAAATCAGCTCTATAAACGACGCCGTATCCTCCTTCTCCGATCACGTTCTCATCGGAGAAGCCACGTGTCGCAGTCTCCAGATCTTTCAAGCTGTACCATCTTCCCCAACCCATTGCCTCGGAACCAACGTCACCGCTCGAAGCCACCGACAAATCATCGGACCCACCACTCGCTTCTTTGCTCGCTCCGGCGACCACGACGACTCCATTCCCGATTTTACCCTTGGAATCACCACAGTCCAGAAATCTTCCGACCGTCTTGATCTCCGATATCTCCTTAGAGACCAACGGGATCGAGCCGGAGCTGTGCTTTACGCGCATCCTACGCGCGCGTGAGACGCGATTCAAGCAGACGAAGAGGACGATCAAGAGTGAGATCAACACCACGAAAACAGATATAATCGCGATGACCAAGTAGAGGTTTAGCCCGAAAATAGCGGATTTCGTTGAGAACTTGTGAAAACCCGAGTCACCAGAATCCGACATCGCAACAATGACAACTGTTCAGTGTGAAGGAAATGAGATAGTTCGAAAGAAAGAGAAGAAACGTTGGGAGAGAAGCAAACAGAAGAAGCAGATAGCTTTTAACAAAAATGTTGCCAAGTGATTGAGACAAGACGACCGCAACGGGTAGAAATCGAGTATTTTTATTTAAGGCACGCGATGATCGTTTTATTACGAAAATGCCACCAAGTTCGCTTAGGGCCTAGCTGCTACACATATATATCTCCAAGCCCAAGGGATATAGTAAATGGGACGCGAGTGTTACACAACTTATACGCATAAAACATTAACTACACTATGAAAAAAAAAAAACCGAGATTAACCTCTCTACACTACACTATGATTTATAAATTGACTTTGACCGGAAAAAAACAAACACTAATATTTTGATTTATGTAGGAGTTATATATCACCTGTAATAGCTGGATTCCATTAAATCGTTAATCGTACGCAGAGGCGGACCCACGTTGACAGTTGGGATTGAACTCTAGCCCATATGGTTTCTGTTGCACTCCTCATTTTATGAGGTCACTAGTTCGACACATTTTGCTAATTTTTTTCTTTTAAAAGAAATTAATTTTTAGTTTCAAATTTTAAAGCATACGAACAATAATTCTTTCTTTTTATGGCATGTTTCTTTCTCTTTTCTTTAAAAAACTATACTAGTTAGTTGGACAAAAAAACTATGATAAAATTATAAATAATTTAATTTTTTTCTTCTATTTTAGATAGATAATTAACTATACTTTATAAATTTAGAAGTAATATTTTCATATATACACGTAAATAGTAAAACAATGTTTAAATATTTGATATAAAATTAAAATAAATTAAATATATATCATGCAATTTAGAATATTATACATATTTTAATATAATTGATTAATAATAATCACTATATTTTGTAAATACGTTATGAAAATTTTAAATAATTTGGTCTGTAATATTAATTTTAAAATAAATATTATCAAAAAAAAATTATAGTTTTATTAAAGCAACTTAATTCTAATATAAATAAATGTATAATAGTTAATATTTTAATTAAAAAAATTTGACCCGGGTGAAAAGAAATTCTGGGTCTGCCACTGATCGTACGCCGCTGCTAATCAGAATCAATTATTTAATGTTTTGGCATATAACGTTGGTGCTCCGACCTATATTATTGGACAATAGTACTTTAGTTTTTCTTTGGGATCTTAAAAGAAGTATATACGTAAGAGTAGAGCTATTTTTATATTTCTTGATGTACCTCGAAAAAATGATAGCTCATTTCTCTAGAGAGAAAAATAGTCAAATTTAGTAGTGGGCCGATTCTATGCAACAAAACTGCGCAACAAAATAAACTCACTAAAACTGTAAATTCTCATGAAAAGCCCAAATCACCTCAGCTCCTCTCCTTTTATCTTTTCTGGCCCGATGGAATGAATTCAAGAAGAGTTATGATATTTGATTTAAGTTTTAAGTCATCCAAATCTTCAATCCAATCCACGAGGATTGGTTGAATTTTGAAAATTTGAAATCCTCAATTCAAATCTAACATAAGACACTGTTTCCATATTCATCATCCAAATCTTCTCTGTATGTCTTCTTCTTCTTCTATTAGTTGGCCTACGCACATGATGCCAAATTCTTCCACGTATTCATCAATGGCGACTTCTCTCTGTTTTTTAGTTATATCATCAAACTCCACCCAACCAGGAGAAATGGTGAATAGACACTAACCCTTACGATTTCTTCTCTTCAATCTCTCTCACTGTGTATATATACCCCAGCTTGAGTTTGAGTTTCTCACCGTATCAGCGAGATCGTTCGTTGTTGATTTCTTCTCCGCCTTTTGTTGTGGAAATCTCCCAATGGATGACGAATCCGTTAATGGAGGACCCGTACGGATCCGGACCCGGAAATACGTCGAACTGGGTTATCACTACCTGATTTCTCACTTCGTGAAGCTCTTATGGGTCCCTTCAATGGCGCTTTTGATCACGAATGTCTCCGGGTTAAGCCTAAACCACCTCTGGCTCCATCTCCAGCTCCAGTACAATCTCGTAGGTTTCATCTTCCTCATCGCCGTCGCCATTTTCGGATCCACTGTCTTCTTCATGTGTCGACCTAGATCCGTTTACCTCCTCGACTACTCCTGCTACCTCCCGCCGTCGAATCTACAAGTTGGCTGCCAGAAATTCATGAAGCATTCTGAACTGACTGATAATTTCAACGATTCTTCGCTTGAGTTCCAGCGGAAGATCCTGACGCGATCCGGTCTCGGCGATGAAACTTACCTGCCGTAGTCAATTTTATGCATCCCGCCGCGTCCGACTATGGCGGCGGCGCGTGAGGATGCGGAGCAGGTAATGTTCGGTGCACTCGACAATCTCTTCGAGAGTACCAAAATCAACCTCAGGGAGATTGGTGTTCTGGTAGTGAATTGCAGTTTGTTTAACCCGACGCCTTCGTTATCCGCCATGATCGTGAACAAGTATAAGCTCAGGGAAAACGTCAAGAGCTTTAACCTCGGTGGAATGGGATGTAGTGCTGGCGTCATCGCCGTTGATTTGGCTAATGACATGCTACAGATCCATAGAAACACTTTTGCTCTTGTGGTTAGCACAGAGAACATCACTCAGAATTGGTACTTTGGTAACAAGAAAGCGATGTTGATCCCTAACTGCTTGTTTAGGATTGGTGGATCCGCGGTTCTGCTCTCGAACAAGCCTCGCGATCGCAAACGATCCAAGTATAAGCTTGTTCACACGGTGAGGACTCATAAAGGCTCTGATGAGAAAGCATTCAAATGTGTGTACCAAGAACAAGACGAGGCTTTGCAAACCGGAGTTTCTTTGTCTAAAGATCTAATGGCTATAGCTGGAGAAGCTCTCAAGACGAATATCACCACTTTGGGTCCTCTGGTTCTTCCCGTGAGCGAGCAGGTTTTGTTCTTTGCGACTTTTGTCGCTAATAGATTGTTCTATTCCAAGAAGAAGAAGAAGAAGAAGCCTTACATACCTGATTTCAAGCTTGCCTTTGATCATTTCTGTATTCACGCGGGAGGCAGAGCCGTGATCGATGAACTAGAGAAGAGTTTGAAGCTTTTGCCGAAACATGTGGAAGCGTCGAGGATGACATTGCACAGATTTGGAAACACTTCCTCGAGCTCTATATGGTATGAGTTGGCTTACACAGAAGCTAAAGGAAGAATGATGAAAGGGAATCGAGTTTGGCAGATTGCTTTTGGAAGCGGGTTTAAGTGTAACAGCGCGGTATGGGTGGCTCTTCGCGATGTCGAGCCCTCGGTTAACAATCCTTGGGAACAATGCATCCATAGATATCCGGTTAAGGTCGAACCTTGAACTCATCAGAACCTGTAGATTGGTCTGGACACGTGGTTAGTCTTCCATGTACCAGAAGACTTGCTCTTAATTATTACATTTACAATGGGTAAAGAAATCAATTGGATGTACAGTATATGTGTTGTATATATAAAGGTAGCACGTAAATTTATCAGAATGGTTTTTGGTGAAAGATAGGAGTAACAAAATTTGAGCCCAACTACAAACAAAATTGTAAAAAAATGTCACATAAATGGCAAGATTTGAATTCGAACTCCGCACCTTAAAACCAAAAATGCGGAACTTGACCGTTGCACCACAACCACTATCATCCTCAGTCGAGTTTTCTGGTGACACCCGACCCAACAACTTGATTTTCTTCCTAAGTATCACTGTATCAGGGTATAGGATTCGAACCCTAGTTCTCTTATAAAATTTGAAAACTGGTTGAGTGAAAGCCAGTAGACAAACGTGGGAATATTTTGTTTCAAAAAACGCAAGTTAAAATATAGTTTAAAAAACATTTTAAATAATTGTAACATCGTTGTTTCAGTTAAGTAATGTGTACATATATTAATATGCTTGAGATTCGAATAAGTTCACGACGAATATACATATGCTTTAGTCATAGGCAGATAACTTAATATTTTAGATTAATCCGGATGATTTGACGCAATTAGCAAGTCTCCTTGGGTCTGACTAATTGTAAATTTAGAGTCTTAAGATTCATTTTCTTAGATGTATACAAAATTACAAATAATCTATTCCAGACTATTTGGCCGTAACTAAACTTCGACTCATTTATTTACTGAGATTCGAGTATAGACTTCGGAAAAACTCATTCCCGAGAAACACTCATCCCATAATTAGTCAGATGCTATGGCGATTCAGCCAATCAATGCTAAGTACAAAAATTCTCTTAAATTTAAATACACATGTATCATATTTAAACCATTTTTAATCCATTTTACTTTATAACGAATGATATTTAATACGATGAGTGCAAATTTTAAGATCTAGAAATTTAGTGATTTTTTTTTGTGCAACAGAAAATTTGTGATTAGAGACATAAATTCATATAGACTCTTTATTTGGAATAATAATCAATACTGTATATTATAGACAATGTTTATATTTATTTAATTTCTTTTCAAATTAATAATAAATAAGTAAACATTACTTCTGTCGAAATGAATTTAGCATATAATATATAGTTATTTTCATCGGACTTTTCCAATTTTGGCACCTTTCATATTGGACTACTAATTTATTTCAATGTGTATGCATGCATGAGCATCAGTATACAGATGTCTATATACATGCAAGTAAAACGTAACGGACCACAAAAGGGGATCCATACAAATACATCTCACCGCTTCCTCTATTATTCTCCGCCACAAACTGAGCAATGACGTCCGTTAACGTAAAGCTCCTTTACCATTACGTCATAACCAACTTTTTCAACCTTTGCTTCTTCCCGTTAACGGCGATCGTTGCCGGAAAAGCCTCTCGGCTTACCACAAATGATCTCCACCACTTCTACTATTCCTATCTTCAACACAACCTAATATCCATAACTCTTCTCTTCGCCTTCACCGTTTTCGGTTCGGTTCTTTACATTGTAACCCGGCCCTTACCGGTTTACCTCGTTGACCATTCCTGCTACCTTCCACCACCTCATCTTAGAAGCAGTATCTCTAAGGTGATGGATATCTTCTATCAAATTAGAAAAGCTGATCTTTTACGGAACGTGGAATGCGATGATTCGTCCTGGCTTGATTTCTTGATGAAGATTCAAGAGCGTTCAGGTCTAGGCGATGAAACCCACGGCCCCGAGGGACTGCTTGAGGTCCCTCCCCGGAAGACTTTTGCCGCGGCGCGTGAAGAAACAGAGCAAGTAATCATCGGTGCGCTCGAAAATCTATTCGAGAACACCAAAGTTAACCCTAAAGAGATTGGTATACTTGTGGTGAACTCAAGCATGTTTAATCCGACTCCTTCGCTATCCGCGATGGTTGTTAATACTTTCAAGCTCCGAAGCAACATCAGAAGCTTTAATCTTGGAGGAATGGGTTGTAGTGCTGGTGTCATAGCCATTGATCTGGCTAAGGACTTGTTGCATGTCCATAAAAACACTTATGCTCTTGTGGTGAGCACAGAGAACATCACTTACAACATTTATGCGGGTGATAATAGATCCATGATGGTTTCGAATTGCTTGTTCCGTGTTGGTGGGGCCGCGATTTTGCTCTCCAACAAGCCGAGAGACCGGAGACGGTCCAAGTACGAGCTAGTTCACACGGTTCGAACGCATACCGGAGCTGACGACAAGTCTTTTCGATGTGTGCAACAAGAAGACGATGAGAGCGGTAATACCGGGGTGAGTTTGTCCAAGGACATAACCGGTGTTGCCGGGAGAACTGTTAAGAAAAACATAGCAACTTTGGGTCCGTTGGTTCTTCCTTTTAGCGAGAAATTTCTTTTTTTCTTTACCTTCTTCGCCAAGAAACTCTTGAAAGACAAAATCAAACATTATTACGTCCCGGATTTCAAGCTGGCTATTGACCATTTTTGTATTCATGCGGGAGGCAGAGCCGTGATCGATGTGCTAGAGAAGAATTTAGGGCTATCGCCGATCCATGTGGAGGCATCTAGGTCAACGTTACATAGATTTGGGAATACTTCGTCTAGCTCAATTTGGTATGAATTGGCATACATAGAGGCAAAAGGAAGGATGAAGAATGGAAATAAAGTTTGGCAGATTGCTTTAGGGTCAGGGTTTAAGTGTAATAGTGCGGTTTGGGTGGCTCTACGCAATGTCAAGGCTTCGACAAATAGTCCTTGGGAACATTGCATTGACAGATATCCAGTTGAAATTGATTATGATTCAGCTAAGTCAGAGACTCGTGTCCAAAACGGTCGGTCCTAAATTGATGTATCTGAAATGACGTCGTTTACTCTCTTTTCCCCTCTTTTATTAGTAATAATAATTTGATGGCTGCGATGTTTTCTCTTGTTTGTTATAAATAAAGAATACATTTGTGTTCTATAGTATTCAATTGTTTTTTTTCCTTCCTTTTTTTTTGACCAAAATAGTATTCATTTGTTTCAACCGCACAATTTTTTTCTTATCACATGCAATTTATAAACGCCAAACACAAAAGAAATATATAACGCCACATTCTGAAATAATCAATATATCGAGGATTAATATACTCTCATTTGGTTAGACAGGTGCAGTCAAATATACATCATCAGCCAGATGAACCGGTCCAATCTCGAATTCCAACTCGAAGATCCGATCTTGGCGAAGTAATTTTTTATGCGACNTTTGGTATGAATTGGCATACATAGAGGCAAAAGGAAGGATGAAGAAAGGAAATAAAGTTTGGCAGATTGCTTTAGGGTCAGGGTTTAAGTGTAATAGTGCGGTTTGGGTGGCTCTACGCAATGTCAAGGCTTCGACAAATAGTCCTTGGGAACATTGCATTGACAGATATCCAGCTGAAATTGATTCTGATTCAGCTAAGTCAGAGACTCGTGTCCAAAACGGTCGGTCCTAATTGATGTATCTGAAATAACGTCGTGTACTCTCCTTTTTCCCCCTTTTATTAGTTATAATAATTTGATGGCTGCGATGTTTTCTCTTGTTTGTTATAAATAAAGAATACATTTGTGTTCTATAGTATTCATTATTCAATTGTTTTTTGTTTTGTTTTTTTTTGACCAAAATAGTATTCAATTGTTTCAACCGCACAACTTTTTTAGTTACATGCAATCTCTAAACGCCAAACACAAAAGAAATATATAACGCCACATACTGAAATAATCAATATATCGAGGATTATGCCCTCATTTGGTTAGACAGGTGCAATCAAACATCAGCCAAATGAACCGGTCCAATCTCGAATTCCAACTCGAAGAGCCGATATGCTATCTTGGCGAAGTAATTCTATAATCGTTTTCTTCAATCTAAGGATTTGATGGCCAAGAGATAAGCAATTACTGTAAACATATGGATATATAATCGTATTAACTTTTGTCCAAAAAAATCGCTCTCTTCTCTCCTCGCTACGACCTAATTTCTTTTTTAATATATCGATCTATACATTTTATCTTGATTTGCTCACTAAACAGTAGATTCAGCTGTGAACTATTTTTTTATCCGACTTAAAACTCGATCACATAAGTTTTTTTTTTTAGAAGTTTTCGATTGTTTTGTTTATATTCTCTTTTTAGCTGTCCAGTGTGTGGGACCGCTAGAATTGATCATTTTCTTGCAATGATAATCTTGTAAAAATACGGTTAAGCTCTTCTGGCTGAAACTCTACCACTGAGTTAAAAGGGCCGTCTTGTTTTAACAAAAATCAAAGTTTAACCATATACGTTTAAAAAAAAAAAGAGTTTTTACCATATAAGTTAAAGAGCTCCATTTATATTACTTCAAATAAAACAAACTATCCCATCATATATCGGAGTACATGTGCGGATCAAACGTAATTTAAGCCAAACATCCTGTTTACATTTTAAAATGCATATTTTTAAAAAAATTGTATGATTTTGAATTTTTGAGACATAAAAGAAGGGGAAGCCCATTGAATTCAATTGATAGGTGAATAATGAGATATTAATGATAAGTGTCAGAGAATTGGAGCAGTCCCCGAGGAGCCTACTTCAGCTAAAACATCTCTTGTCTATTTATTATGACCTATATGCATAATGCATATAACCCACGTCCGTGTATTTGAAGCTTTATAAAAAAAAAAATCTTTTTCTAAAGGGAAGCTTTATAAAATTTCTCGAATTTTTACAACACATCCACCGATTCTCGAAAACGCAAGTCTATGAACTTTCTCATATTATTAAATTTTAGTAGACTTACAAAAATATCAACACATCCACCATCTACATAATTCTATCTGCGTTTGATGACTTATATAGGATCTCCCCATATAAAATTATATAGTACTAACATATTTGTTTATATAGATAGTCATGATGCAACACTTGCGCGCGCCCGCACACACACACACACACATATATTGCATAAAATTGTTTCCAATATAAATAAATATAGCGAATATTATTTCCAATTCAACACACCAGAAACAAGTGTCGACATCTAGGTACATATATGCATGAATTTATGAGCATATATAAAAAAAAAAGGGGATGGGGAACCCACAAATTAGGTGTGTGGCATTACAATTATAGTGTATGCATGTATAGTATGATAGTGAAATAGCCTTCAACTTCTATGGACTTAGTCCAAATTCATCACATCAAAAAGCAAAGACCATTTCTTTATTTTAAACAACTTTATACCCTCTCCCCTTTCCTTATCTACTAACTCCATTCGTGCTCAAAAAAACTTAATAAATAATTGGATTAAACATACAATTAAAAAAAATATTGGATTTTAATTTTTAGACTCGAGAAGAATTCATTTCCTGTATCAATCACATAAAAGTTTTTCTAATAAACGTAAATAAAAAGTGGGATAATTAAATGAAAAAATTTGAGAATCTAAACAGTAGACAATGCCATGCTCTGTTTTTTGAGAGGTCATTTTCTTCGAAATATTTGCTCACCGATTTTCGGTGAAAGTGATCTAAAACTAACTTGTGAGTAAATTCATGTGATGGGCCTTCATAAGCCACATGCACACAGCGAGCATGGCGATCACGTGGCGGTCTCTCTTGCGCCGTCTCAGTATTAGCCAATCAGAATAGAGTAAGCCAATAGAGCATGGCGATCAGACGCAGGACCGATCTGAATAATAAGATTGAGAAAACCTCTCGTGTCATAAATTCATGTGAACAGTACTGCGTCGTAGCCAGATACCGGAGTTATTAAAATGACGTCAAGTGTTTTTATCTGTACCGTCTGCTTTAATTAGATGGAATTAATGGATTTCATTTTGTACTTAGCTTCTGAAGATAATAAATAACGTGTAATGTATATTTTCTAATATATGTGCTATGCAACCGTAAAACGGTATAAGCGGTATAAGCGGCGTCTGGACGGTAGATGATAACGAAGACTCTCTACAACTTTTTTATTGATCAAACAATTTTATATTACACACCCAAACTTGACAACTTTTAATTATCACCAACCATTAAAACGAAAGCTCAGGTCTCGATTAGAAAAGAGCATCCCAAACTACTCCAACGGTGACGTTCACGTGCTCTTGTGTAAAAATAAACTTTGAGACCTTCCAGCTCGTAAAGAGTCTTCTTCACACTTGAGCGCTTCTCCACTAACACCTAAGATTATAGTAATTAATTGTTCCCACATCAGTTTTACTATAGAAAAGTTTCCCACGAAAAAGAAAAAAAAATTCCATCTCAATTACTCGAAATCTTTTACCATTCATACCATTAAGTGAATCAAAATAGAATCCAACAATATACAAAAATGTTTATAGTATTTGTTATGCAATAAATGTTTAAGAAAAATGATTTTCAGTATTTTTTGTTATTCTTAAGCAGACTTGGTAGAAAACTTTTGTTCTGTGTCATTATTTTTAATTAATCCATCCCAAATCTCAATATCTACAATCATCTAAAACTTCTAGATTTGTACCTGGCCCTACTTATTTGATGCGATGAATTTGGACTAAGTACAAAGCAGATGGTTTTTTTTTTGTTCTTGTTATAAATATCCCTTCCTCTTCTACCCTCACCTTTACTCTGTTTCCCCCTCTCTCTCACTGCTATTTGTTTTCTGAATCCGAAGGAGAAGAAGAAGATGATGATGAATGGAGGAGCTACACAAGCTGAGCTCAATTACACGGACCTGTCTGTCTTAGAGCGCCAAAGGGCTCACCTTAAATACCACCATCCCGGCTACGATTCCACTCTCGCTGGCTTCTTCTCCGATTCTCCAACGTTTAACGGCGGCGAGATTGACGACTTTCATCATCCACCCGGTTTAGATCCGAGATTCTCATTTTCGCCGGATAATGTAGCAACTTCTGCGACGTTTGGGTCTGGAAATTTCAAGAAAAGGAAGTTCGATAGCGTCGTTACAGAGACTAAGGTTCGTATGTAGCTCTGTTCTCGAGCTTAAAAAAGAACTAAAACTTTGAATTCTATAAATGAAACAAAAAAAACAGATGTTACTTTGAGATTCACTTAACCGTTTCTGGGTTTTTAGGATTGTAATGCGAAGAAGATGATGATGAACAGAGAAGTAGAAGAAGAAGATAAGTCAAAAATAACAGAGCAAAACAATGAGAGCACCACAAGCACCATGAAGATGAAGAATAAAGCCAAGAAAGAACAGAACAATTGCTCCAACGATTCATCAAAAGTGGATTATATTCATGTTCGTGCACGGCGAGGCCAAGCCACTGATAGTCACAGCATAGCTGAACGAGTGAGAGAGAGACTCATTACTTAATTTTCAGTTTAAGCCCTTGTTTTTTTTAAGAATCATTGCATGAGACTGATTATTAAGTATTAAATTATGAAGGCTAGAAGAGAAAAGATCAGTGAGAGAATGAAGTATCTTCAAGATTTAGTTCCTGGATGCGACAAGATCACTGGCAAAGCAGGGATGCTTGATGAGATCATTAACTATGTACAGTCTCTTCAGAGACAAGTCGAGGTCTGAAATTCATTTCCAATAGATTATAAAAATATGTCTTTTAAAGCTATAAATTTCATTAGCTTCTTCAATTTGTACTCTAATGTCTGATATTGTTCGAAACAGTTCTTATCGATGAAACTAGCAGTTGTGAGTCCAGGGCTTGATTTCGATACCGATGACATTTTTGCGAAAGAGGTTAGTCTTCTTACGATTTGTTTGTGTAAATATACATTAAAAAAGCTGAAATTTAAAGATTAATTAGATGAGCTAAAATATGCCATATGAAATGAAACCAGGTTGTCTCAGCGCCAATGACGAACTTACCAACAAACACTGTGATGCCATCTCATGAGATGGTTAATTCCGATTATCTTCATTTCAATCCAATGCAGCAAGTGGTCACCAGTTCTGATCCACTGCCATGCTTTAACGTAGGTCATGTTTTTATTTTTCTCTTTCATTATGATCTATCAATTAACTTTTGGTTTAATAAACTTTTTCTATGTATGTTTGATTATGCTGCAGAATGGTCAAGCTCCTTTGATGTGGGACTCTGATGTGCAGAATCTTTATAGCAGTTTAGGAGTTTGATTAAGAATGTTCACTTTCTCCTTTTGCTTTCCTTTGCTCCACTTCTGTTGATTCCAAAACAGAGAGTAAACCGGATTCAAGCTAACCCATCATTATGATTCAAAATAGGTAACTGAGAGGCAACAAATAGGTAACTGAGTACTGTGTATATAGATGCAAAACAGTAATAAATTATTTTTATCATCAGTGCAAGGAATCCTTCAAAGTGTATTCTCGTCTTCTTAGTTCTTATGGGTCATCATACATAGGAATTTTTTGGATACAATGTCACAAGTCCAGTAGTACACTGTCCACTATGGCACTCTAAAACAGAAAAACAAAGACAAGAAGAAAAGTAACAACAAAGAAAAAGAAAGAGTGGCCTTGGTTTTAATCTCTGTCTATGATAAATAATCTGTCAACAACAAGGCCAAAAATTTGATGTATTGTGTTGGAACAGTAAAATCTTAGAATGCATGCTAATCTGTTACTCTTCTAACTATCCACATCATATAAACATTCATAGACCATTTGCTCTAGTATCTTCTTCTAAATGCTCACATTGATTCTCAGAAATAATTTATCCCAATATGAATTTATTTGTCCGACGTAACCATTTGGATCCTTTTGTTGTAACTAATATGTTTAGACTTGTAATTAGACCCCCCCAAAAAAAAAAAAGAGAAATGTAGACTTGTAATTATCGAGTTAAATTCAAGAGAAATACAACGTCTTTGAGTCTTGGGGTTCAACTGCTTTGAACTTTTTAGTGAAGAAGTATATGACTGACCAAACAAAAGCTGTCTGATTTTGTCAGAGTAGAACTAGACAATCGAGTTTGAGTGAGGAAAACAAAAAGGAAATGGAGGAGAAGAAGAAGAGCAGAGTTTTGATCATCGGGGCGACTGGAAGATTAGGGCACTGTATGACCCGTTTCAGCATCGAATCGGGTCACCCGACTTTCGCCCTCATCAGAAACTCCAGTCTCTCCGATCCTTCCAAGTCCTCTAAGCTGGAATCTCTCTCCGGCGCCGGCGTCACTCTCCTCAAAGTCTCTCTTTCTCTGTAATTTTCTCAGTTGGGTCTGATTCGGGATTTTCTGGGTCAAATTTGGGGATGTTGCTGCTCTTTTGACTTTTTTTTTGTTTTGTTTTGGTCTCTCTCTCGTGCAAATCTGAAGATTAGCTTCTTCTTTTTGTTTTCTTCGTTTGATTTTTGGTTTTGGTTTTGTGAGTTTAGGGTTCACTGGAGGATGAAGGAAGCTTAGAAGAAGCAGTGAGGAAAGTAGACGTGGTGATCTCTGCTATTCCATCAAAACATGTTCTTGATCAGAAACTCCTCATCAAAGTCATCAAACGAGCTGGATCCATCAAGGTCTCTTCCATTATCTTTAATCCTCATTCTCTGCTTCGATCAGAGGATACATCTCTAACTAGAGCAGAATATGGTTACTTACTTTTGCAGAGGTTTGTTCCTGCTGAGTATGGAGCAGATCCGGATAAAACACAAGTCTCGGATCTTGATCACGGGTTCTACTCAAAGAAATCTGAGATCAGGCGTCTGATTGAATCCGAGGGGATTCCGCATACATACATCTGCTGCGGACTGTTCATGAGAATTCTACTTCCATCGCTTGCGCAACCGGGGCTTCACTCGCCTCCAGTCGACAAAGTCACGGTTTTCGGAGATGGAAGCGTTAAAGGTTTCTCCTTTTTGCTCAATTCCATAACTTGCAAGTTTCTGCAAATACACAAAATCTTATGGTCTGATTTTGAGGGTTTCTTGGTTTTTTGTTCTGTGTGTTTTGGTAGCTGTTTTCGTTAATGAAGTTGATGCTGCAGCATTTACCATCAAAACGATAGATGATCCTCGAACACTCGATAAAACCTTGTACCTTAGACCGCCCGGAAACACATGCTCCATGAATGATCTTGTTGAGCTATGGGAGGGAAAGATTAAGAAGAAGCTAGAGAAAACTTTTGTTACAGAAGATCAAATTCTCAAGAAAATCAAAGGTCCGTCATAACATCACCATAACTACCTCCGCCTTCATTTTTGCCAATTTTTTTTTTTTTGTAACTCTCAGCGTTCTGTTTCTGTTGTGCAGAAACACCATATCCGGATAACATGGAGATGGTCTTCATATACTCTGTCTTTATCAAAGGAGATCACACATACTTCGGCATCGAGTCTTCTGGTGGAGTGAGTGGTACTGAGCTTTACCCTGATGTCAAATACATGACCGTGAGCGAGTTTCTTGATACTCTTCTCTAGGATGTTAACCAAACAACAAAGGGGTCACATTTTGTCTCATTTTTCAGAGATCTCTCTCTCTATAACCAATCAATTCGTATGTGGCCTTATTATTCCTTTCTTTTGGGAAGCTTGATTGTAACCAGAGCTGATAAATACCTTTTTCGGAGGAGAGCTTTAAGTGTTATGTTTGGATTCGAGATTGTGTAGGGTTTTTATAAAGAATTTATTTACACTATAAAGTACTTCCAGTTGCATGATGAGAATTGAACCAAACCGATTGAAAAAATGTTTAAGATTTCGTAGTCTGATACACATGGATCATTAAGCACAAATAAGCCCCAAAACATTTTTTTGTCATAATCAGGAAGACTTTATGCCTCTACACACGACTCTGAGAAGGTTTAAACCTGAGTGGTCTTAGAAAGGCCAACTCCCTCTTCGTTTGGAATGCTCAGGTCTAAGGTAAAAACATTCAGTAATGCCAATCGCGGGTGTCAGAAACATAATGTACTAAACTAGAATGTACTTAAAATAAATCTTGGAACTGTGTTTGCACAAAACGATAGCCATCAACTCTCATGTTATCATTTTTTACTGCAATATGTATAAGTAAACTTCAATAATCTTGCTTCAAAATTCTGTTTTGAAAGCCCCAAAAAATGATGTCTCCATAATCTCATAGAATTAAACAGTGAAAAATTCCAAGGTGCATTCTAGAAAGATGATGGTACATAAAACCACACTGGGTAAAAGATAGATAAACACCAAACACAGTCGAAATAAACTAGCTGTGGGTTGCCCTAGTGTAAATCTGCTGGCTTGAGTGAGCAGAGACCATCCTGATCGTTCCCTTAGCCATCAACTCTCTGATGGCCCTCCGAGCAAGCGATCCATTGATCTGTATCAACACACGAGTTCTCTTGTCACAACCAATAGAGTCTAGAAGCCGATAAACAACTACCAAAATCTTAATCCATAGTCATTGAATAGACCATTCAATACTAAAGGCAAACACTAATGATCAAGACGTAATAACACTTAAACCAATGCATTTCTATCAGAGAAAAGTTTCCGACTTTCACAAATCCAAGAGAGAGGAGAAGAAGAAAGTATTACCCTCAAACGGTCGGAGAGGATAGAAGGGGTGATCAATTTGAACTTGGGAGCCTCAGAGAGAAGCTTGTCGTAAGTAGCTTGGTCGAACAGAACCATGTTGTTCACTTTCTCCTTTTGCTTTCCTTTGCTCCACTTCTGTTGATTCCAAAACAGAGAGTAAACCGGATTCAAGCTAACCCATCATTATGATTCAAAATAGGTATCTGAGAGGCAAAAGATGGGATTTTTTTTAGAAAAGCGACCTTCTTCTTCTGCTTGCCGCCACCGGATTTGGCGGGTTTGGATGACGGAGGAGGAACTTTGTCCTTCTTGGGTGCCTGTAATCGGACAGAGAAGCCATTATACAATAAAACAGAGGGAGAGAGAGATTATACAATAATCTGACAGTGGGGAGAGTGAGAGAGAGCACACACCATTTGATCTGGACAAGAGAAGAGAGGAGCGGCGCTACAATGAAGAACTGGAACAAGAAAAAGAAACCCTAGAGGATGACGAGTCTTCTTCTGTCACAGGGAAATCCTTTGTATTTTTATTTTATTTTAAGTTTTTTACTAATAAACCCCTTATCAATTGGGTTTGAATTCATTTGGGCCTTAATTTAATTGATTTTAGGTTTAATACAAAAAAAAAAAAAAACTATGGATTCGGTTCATTAAATTAAAAATCTGATTTGGATTGCTGATTTGGCGGGTAGTTCTAGCATGGCAATAAATTTTTCATAATACGTACAAAAGACATTGGTTCGAACTAGGATTACAATCAAACATTTATTTAAAATTTGAAGAACGTCGATTTGGTTCAAATGTTTGCTTCATGATTTTTAAGACAGAAAAGAAGTAAAACCATCTTAATCAAAGTGAAACTCAATTTGTTTTGTATTTTTAAGATGTAGAAGTTTAAGCATTTTAATCAAATTAAAACTCCATTTGATATGATTGTTTGTTATTGTCTACAATTTTTGGGGACATCCGTTGTTTTCTATAACCTTTTTTTTTTTGAACTTTTAATTGTTTTCTATAACTTGCATATGTACATTACAAGATTTGCATTTGAGTTATGACACAATAGTGACAATAGCATAAACTATTATATTACTATTTCGGTAAAATTCTATTTGGTTATTAGATTATTTTGTATTGCATGTATATGTTTAGTACGATCTATTCGGATTAAACAATGAATTAGGCTAGAACCATATATTGCAGAATCAGATAAAAGATACTTATCACAAAGGACCATGCGTTTATGACCTTTTTTCTTTACGAGAGGGACGTTTCGTATATGACTTCCACCATTTTCATTTTAAATATGTGTTCAAAAAAGGTTTCATAAACGCCACGGAAAGAAAAGGAGAGAAAATTTTGGATGATATAAAGTCTACAAAACAAATGGATAATCTAAGGAAATTGAAGAGTTTCATCAACTTAGCCAGCCACCATATGAATTGAAGATTTCTTTTTAGAGTGCATAACGGAAAGATTAGCGAGTCAAAAACTCTAAAAAGGATTAGTTAATTGCATTGTGTTTACAAGGTGGGGTCTTTCATGTTATGGAAAAGCAAAGTTAAAGTTCATAAATTATTAAAGAGAGACCCAAAAAAAAAAGAGAGACGAAAAAGTGTATAATGTTGAGCATATGTCTTAGTGAAGAAGGAAATCACTCTCACTAAGTACTGTTCTATAATGTCAAATGGACCTTCTGCTAGAAGATAAATAGATAATCTATAAACCTATTGGCATAAAATCTGCATAATTTGTGGAATGTATTCTAATGGCTTTTCATATTTTTTTTTTTTTGTGGGATCAACAAATACATTTTTGTTATATGATGTATATTAAATATAAATTTATGAAAATTTATCTTTTTCTTATATTTGGTATGATGTTGTTTGTTATGATTTGATTTTTTTTGTTAACCACTGCATATAGTTTTGGAAGTTTCGAATATGAAAGTTGTTTTTTTTGTCTCTTCATTTTGATGAAAGGGCCAAGTGAATTAGCAGTTTTAATATATTATATTTGTTTAAGTTCTTCGTTTTAATTTTTAAGAGTTAAAAATTCATTAGGATCATCAATTCAAATTTGATAGATTTTTCTTTATCGATTTAATTTAAAATTACAAAAACTAAAAATCTCACATCAAATTTTACCTTTTTAAGAAAAAATCTTATTTTCAAAAGCGTTTATAATCTTTGTTTATTAAACAAAAGAAGAAGAAGAAGATTATCACTGTTAATTTCCTTTCCTTATCGACCAAAACTTTATGACGACAACGCCTATCCGAAAAACAAAGCTTCTCAAAGGAAATAATCTACGATTCCCAACTACATAAGTTAATCCATGGTAGACTTATAGTTAATTAGAACCGAAGACTCATAAATGCAAATTCCCGGATCTTTAGTTTTCCCATATCGTTTGTGTTTTATGTTTTGTAACTAAGCATATATATCAGCATATATGGATCTAAAACTTTGAAAGCTTAGAATATAAGTGAAGATAACATTTCTGGTGTTGGTCTGAACAAAAATTTGTTCATATATTAACGAAATTTTATTTTGTGGTATTGCGTAGAGGTGCTCAGGTGCATACGAACTCAAGGAGAGGTTGCATACGAACTCAAAGTAGGATGACTATATAATGAGTTGGTTAGGGCAGTATCTTAGAGTTTGAAGCTGACAATCTTGTGTTTTTATCATTCATTCTTAAAAATTAATTACTATCAACTACGAAACATCACAATTTTGTAACACCTCATATTTTGAATAACACTACTGCATATATATGTAAGAAACATAAGGATTGATTTGTCTACATATTCACTAAAGTGTTTCTTTTTTGGAAGAAAAAACTTCACATGTATGTAATGTTAAACCAAAATTATTTTTTACATAATATGTTTGAAGAAAATCGAATAAATGATGAAAACAAAGCAGGGAATAAGAAGAAGATGTGATTGGTCATGGCCTCATGGGCGATGAACAAATAGCAAGGACAACTTTTGGGAGCACTGCGAATAATGTTGTGGATAAAGTAAAAAACAAAACAAAAGAAAGACTACAGTATTATTCTCTGTTCACAATTTAATCTATATATAAAAAAACATTATTCCAATTTATTTCCGTGTTTTTTTTTCCAAAATAAAAAGTATTGCAGTTCTGACCCAGCAAAAAAAAAAGAGTATTGCAGTAATATAGCATTTACTGCATAGTCTATGAAATAAAATGCAATCAAATAAAAATAAAACTGAAAAAAAAATACTTCCATAGTCTATAAATAAGAAATGAAACCAACTCAAAACCTACAAGATACAACAACAAACTCAAGAAGAAGAAGAAAACATATAGAAAAAACGGAGATCTTCACGCAAAGATTCCTCTGTTTTTCTCTTCTCTGTTTTTAATGAAACATAACAGCAAAAACTGGCCATTGTTCACCATGACTATTGTTCTTCTTCCTCTGTTTCATCTCTTGGTGGCAAAAGTCTCCGCTTCTCACTTCTTTTCCGAAAATCTCACTTCTTTCGAGTGACCCAAATCACTCCCACACATACAATCCCTTCATCAAAAACCCCCTTTTTCTCTTGTTTTTTCCTCTGTTTTGTTCTTTGAATAAATCATCTCAATGAATCCAATTCAGTTTCAACACTTTAAGATGGAGAAACCGAGAGGAATCTTGAATTTCCAAGCAATAAGATCGTTCACGACCTTTTTCAGACTGATGGAACTGATTCTTCTTCTAATCTTGATCTCCAAACTCTCTTTCCCTTCAGTGAAACTCTCCGGTGACATTTTCAGGGAAGCATCAGTGTTTCTAGTAAGCCCGAGATTCGTTTTCTTCATCGGAAACGCAATTGTAATTACTCTTTTTGCGAAATCCAGAAGATACACCTCGGCTCACGAGCCTTTTCCAAAGACATCAGAAGCTGCAAGCAACGATCTTTACCAAGAATTTCTTCACAAGAGTGAAAAGAAGAGATCCGAAGTTTATGAGACGAAAACAGAACAACCGAAAAAGCCGAGTGGAGTGAAAAGGGTTAGTTTCGGGAGAAGCCAGTCGCAGAAAGCGTTTGAGGCGGTTCAGCCGCTGGTGAGTACATGTGGTGGGAAAATCATGAAAAGGTATGAGTCGGAGAAGCATATGAGGATTTGTGATTCGGACAAGAAAGTAGTGGTGAGAGTTAGGAAACCAGAAGATGGAATGAGCAACGAACAATTTAGGACAAAGATTGAAGCTTTCATTGCGAGACAAAAGAAAATTCAAAAGGATGAAGAACACTTGATAATCTAGATCCTCCTTGCTAGTGAATGTTTGTTTCTGTTTTTCTTTTTCATTTTGGTTATAAAATGGGATGCTCTGCTTTTAAACATTTCATAATCTTGTAACTTTGCCTTAGAAAAACTCTGTATCTCAACTCTTGTAAGCCTTTAAGGTTGTTTAGGTAAATAGTACAAATGGTATTGGATGTTGCATTTGCCTTTTAATTGTGGTTTAAACATGAGACGGCCTAATTTCAATGAGTTGAATTGGTACATTAAATACGTGTGAGTGCAATTATATAGTTTGAAATTTGGAAACATTATGACGCTTATGGATCTTTAACCAAAAGCTTTTTTCTGTAAATTTTTTCCGGTAACGATTGTGTCAGGTAAATTTTTTCCATTTTCAAACTCATTCTAAAATTTAAAAATAAGATTTGTAAAATATCATTAATCATGTATACCGAACGATGGATGATTTTGAATTATCTGATATTATATGTAATATGGTTTTTGTGTTTTGGTATGGACATGGTTGTATATATATATATATATATATACAATTTTTATCTAATTAACAATAATCATACCATTAATAGAAAGAGTCGGATATTAATGTTTCTTTCATATTTGTTGAATATGCTAACAAAGAAATCATTTACAGTACTTTTTTAATTTATATATATTCACCATATTTTTTTTGGCAGTTGTAAGATCAAACGCTATCGTACCTAATGTCAATTAGTATTGCTAGAACTTACTTACAGTCGCTGCACCAATCGGTACACAGAGATCTAGCTAATGTACGAGTCCGATTGGTTGATGTAATACTGTGACTTCTAGTAAACGTGGTGATTTACATGACCAGTCCGCAAGTTTTATTGAATTTAACGGAATAACGAGTGTGGAACCCACAAGCCGAGAATCGACGTGGGGCATACTGACAATGATGGTGGAACGTTATACAGTTGATCGCAAGAGATGAAATTTGATCACACACCTCGAGTATAAGTTTGATGCGATATATATAGCTATAGCAGAGACGTGGTTAGTTACACTTAAAAGAGTATCGAATATTGGATGTACTAGTTGGTTCCTAATCTGGAGAGAACAGATACAAAGTAAATAAAAAAGCATATAAACGGTGTTTCCAAATGCTGGATAGCATTATTTAGGGTTGTGGATAAAAAGGAATAGAATGCATTATTATAGAGGAGGGAATTGTTGGGGTACTATATATATGTCATCACGTCATTGATCTTGGTTTCAGTTTTATTGGGAATATTTAAAAATCCTATTAACTTATTTTTCTCCATGCAAGTTTTTTTGCTATTGATAAGCCAGCACAAGAGTATTGATTCTTTGATATTTTGAACCAACTAGCAATTATGTATATATATCGGACATGATTGAGATTTATGCCAATATATGAATTACGTAATAGTACTAAATTTCAATTTTCAAGCATTGGTTAACTCACCTTATTATAATTTTAACCCTGCTCTTTCGTAGTTAATAATCGAAGTTTTGTTTTTTGAATGTAATTTTTTTTATAAAATATGATTGCTTTCGAATAACTGCGTGAGAAAGTATCTGACGTGTAGGAACCAATATCTGGAAAGGTTAAGAGGCAAGATATGCTCGATTGGATGAGAAAAGATTGATGCAAATCTAATGAGAATGACGAATACACGTGAGATCGACAAAAACCTGTAAGGAACAAATCTTATATAAATATTGAACACTTGTAGTTTGTTTACTAATTTTTATACGTTTTACTTACATGTGATTAGTTGATAATTGGAAAAAAGAATAGCTATGAATATTTTGATTCTTTACATTAAAGAAAATGTAGCATAAAGTTTGGTTTACTATCTTTACTTGTTTAAGTTGTCTTATATTATATATGCAAACATCCTGAGTTATAATATAACACTATTTGAACTTATAGTAGTAGTAGTTTGCAAGGATATTTTTCTTATCCAAGAAATTTCAGATCGAGCTTGAATTTATAGTCACCACAACATATAAATTTTATAATGACAAAAAAAAGTATCCAATAAAACCAATAGATATATGCATATATCATACACGACATGACAAAATTGAGGAAGCAGAATTTATGCCATATAACGTATTGTCTATTTTAGGGTTATCAGGATCCCATTCATTTGCTCATGTCACAAAGACAATACATCATCACTTAGAATCTTTCCTTTAGCATAATTTATCTATTACTAACCGAACCAACTAAGTTCCCCCCCCTCGTTACCATTTTCTAGATATTTTGGCAGAGGAAAAATATATTACCTTTTGGATATTGGATGTCGACTATCTAAAACTAAATGAAAATATATTTTCAACGGCTGTGCATCATCTGAAAACTAATTGTTAGATATATGCTTATTAATAGTTTTTTTATGCTAAACTATATGAGGTATCTTGTTCAAGTTAAGTCACATATTTTAAAGATATAGTAATCATAAGTTATCATCATCTGGAAACTAATTGTTACATATTTTTATTTATGCCTCCATTCTAGTAAGTTTTTTTAAAGATTGTCGCTTTAAATTGGACCGGTTGATAGAGTTATGAATCAAAGAAACGTCACCCACAAGAAGCACAAAAACTTTAAACCTTGGCTAAACAGACAAAAACATCAAAAACTTCAATTATTCTCTTCGCATATTAACCAACTACTTACAAAATTGACTTTGGGATTAGGCCAGGATGCAAATCAATTCAATCTTTAACATTTTATCACCTAAAGAAAAGAAAGTCTTCTTGGATGTCATGGAGCTCACTCCAAAGGTTCAAAATCATTATATAAAGAAGATCCGATTCAATCTTTAACTATAAAATCCAAAAGAACCTTGTTCTTCGGGCTAAACAGCCATTTTCATATCTATTTTCTTGTGAGGATCATAGCCTATGAGCTCAAAATCAGCCGCGACAAAAGAATCTATGTGTTTCTTCTCTGGATTTATCTTCAAAACCTGTAAAGAGCCCAAAGATAAATAAGGCTATAGCTGGAACGAACTATTGGAAGATTATGCATTCATCAAACTCTAACAAGATTAAGAATCATCGATCATGTGTCCCATATACTCACAGGAAAAGGCTTTGGTGGGTTCTCAAGTTGCTCTTGCAGAGGCCTGACATGGTTTTTGTAAACATGAGCATCTCCAATCACATGGATAAAATCACCAGCAACAAGATCTGCATGGTACCGAGATAATATCAATAGATGAAGGATTCAAAATTTTAAGAAAATGCTCTTTCTGTAGTGAAATTTGAACGTACCACAGACGTGAGCGAGGATGCAAGTAAGAAGGGAGTATGAGGCAATGTTAAACGGTACACCAAGACCCATATCGGCTGAGCGCTGATACATTTGACATGAAAGCTCTCCATTTGCAACATAGAACTGTGCAAACATGTGGCATGGAGGAAGTGCCATCAGCTTAAGATCAGCAGGATTCCAAGCCGACATTATAATCCGTCGATCATCAGGATTGTTCTTGATCTTGTTAATTACATCTAACAGCTGATCAAATCCTTGGCCTGTATAATCAGCATGCATATCTGTGTACCTGTAGAAAGAGGTTAACGAAATGGCTA
The DNA here is from genome assembly GCA_020283515.1 of Alliaria petiolata. NCBI lineage: Eukaryota > Viridiplantae > Streptophyta > Magnoliopsida > Brassicales > Brassicaceae > Alliaria > Alliaria petiolata. Next base: position 168,844,155 of record JAHZTW010000001.1, on the reverse strand, counting down.
AACAGAGAAATATGTTTTTTTGCAAAAACCTCGAAAAAGCCAAGAGATAACAGAGAAGCTACTGACTTAGCACCAAAGTGTCTCCATTGAAATCCATAAATGGGTCCAAGGTCACCTTCCTCTCTCTCAGGCAGTCCAATACTGAAATTTAAAGTTTTTCATTTTATCAGTGTGACGGCCACAAAGTTTCGACTTTTAAAAGAAAAACATCGTTAGAATTTACCCATCAAGATAAGCTCTTGACGCATTTCCATCCCAGATATGGATACCCTTTTCTTGAAGTACCTGCCACTTACACAAGCTTCTCAGGAAAACAATACATTGTTCATTCGCATACGCACCAAATGTGGCTCAATCGCGGTGCTTTCAGGAATGAAGATGATGATAAAAAGTTCTGTTTTCTTACCTTTGCATTGGTTGAACCGCTTATAAACCATAGAAGTTCCTCAACAACACCTCTCCAGAAAACTCTCTGCAAATAAAATGCAAACAGATCTTGTAAGCTTGCATATGCAGGGAAGACAAAAGGAAAACTCTTTTGAGGGGTTTAAACATGAAAAGTCAATGTGCAGGTAAGCATACCTTTGTCGTCAGAAGTGGAAAACTCCTGCGCAAATTGAACGTCATCTGTGGATCCAAAGATGTGGCGATTAGTTAAACTTAATAAGCAAACCAGAACAAGACATTCGGATACATATTAAGAGGTAGTACAGCACCTGGCAACCAAATTTGGATAATGTACCAGTCCCTGTCCTATCGTTCTTTAAGTTTCCATTTGCGATGATCTCTTCCACAAGATTCAAGTAGAGAAACTCCTCATGACGGTCAAAAATCTTTTTAGGAAGGAAAAATGAAAACTTCTTCCAATCAACTTGAAGGGCCTTTGACGCATCACTATCGTCAGAAGATTCACCGGTAGAGGAACTCTTCACACGAACATAAGTAGTGAAGGAAAATCGAAGTCCATTTTCAAATATTGGAAAAGACGAACACCAAGGCTGATATGCAGAAGTGTCAATCGCGGGAATAAATGTATCACAGTCAATACTTGTATCAATCTCAGTTAAGTAGATGGCTTCACAGCTCGGTCTGTTCAACGATTCCCTACATTACAAAAAAAAAAAAACTGTCAACACAATCAAAGAAGGAAATCACGAGAAAAAAAAAAAGAGGAGTCTTGAGTAAAGAACACACACCTCAATATCTCACCACCTCCTATTACAAACACCTTTTCAATGGACAGACGATACGGAGGTGCAGCTAATAAATCTAGAGCAGAATCTATGCTACTGCAAGTTACGACATTCTCTGTGTTGGCTATATCGAAACCGCTTGAACGAGTTAAGACAACGTTGAGGCGACCAGAGAGTGGCTTATACTTTGTGGGAATAGACTCCCACGTTTTCCTACCCATTACAACAGCGTTCTTCTTGGCGGAATCCGAAGTGGTCAGAGTTAAATCCTTGAAGAATTTGAGATCGGCAGGCAATTTCCAGGGAAGCTTTCCGTCTTTACCGATCCCCATTTCCTTGGTCGCAGCTACCACAACTTGGTAAGTTCTCTGAGGCTCTGAAGCAATGGTCACATGCCCACTGAGACTGCTTGCCATGGTCAAGATCGAAGCCTTTAATATGTTTGCCAATGGTGGTAGCTTGGGAGAAAATTTAGAGAGCCCTCTTTGAGACAAAGGCAGCAAAGCCTGAGAATTGAACACAAACAGAAGTTGAGAAGATCAACAAGCTTTGAAATTGCAACAGAAACTCTGACGAGATACATAAAAGAGCAAGCTAATGCAATCACAAGATTACATCCTTCATTCGAAAGGGAACCAAGTAAATTTTCACCTCTAAGGACTTATTTAACTCTAACTCAACGACATAGGGAAATAGAACAAACACAAGTAAAATGCAGCAAGAGTTAAGTTCATCACTGACCGATTTAAACGCAAAAGGTAGAATCTTTGTGGGATTGCGCAAACACCTAAAAAGAGAGACCGATAGTTTCAGACAAAAATCACAGGATTTCAAAAGCGAAATCAGTTACAAGCGGGGAAGCTTCTTCTTGCACCTGTTAAGAACAATGAGAGGGAGAAGAAAAGACAAAACGCTCAATACCAAACTAAAGTGTCTGTAAAAATGGGATAAGTCCCCGAAACAATGACAGATTCTATAAGAGTAAGTTTTTTTTGCATATCAACAAATCAAATAATATAAACCAATCTAAATAGTTATAATAATCAATTACTAAAGAGCTGCTAATGATTTCCCATAACTAACCTCATTGGATTTCACCAGCTTCAATCCGCATTCAGAGTGAATCTACACATTCATAAATTGCAAAAAGACGCTAAATCGACACAAAAACAAATTCAGCATTCAAATTTGATTTTACACAGCCGAAACAGAATCACTCCAGAAACCTGAGATTCAAGAGAAGAGGTTTGAAATCTGAGATTGAGGCGGTGTATACAGAGCGAAACGCCGCGTCTTTGCCGCTCAGGGCTTTCGGAGAGGATACAAACGGCGGGAGACGACGACTTGATGGACTCGAAACATTAATCTATTGGGCCTGAAATAGGCTTAAAATAGGCCCTTTTATAATGTGAAAGACCAGCTTTCTTTAAACTTATAATTTTATTTGGGCTGACGAGCTATTTCCCCCTCGAAACTATTATATAGCAGCGTGTCCACATAGAGTTTGGCCCTCGTTCTAATTCCACCTTAATTTAAAGTTCGAAACCAATTTCCCCATCATTTAAGAGTTCGAAACCAATTTCTCCGTAATATTAAATTTTTCGGTTACTTATTCTGAACCAATCTTAAACCAGCTACAACCGATGATATCTGAATCAATCTTAAACCACCTCAATTTAAATATTTTATTTATTAAAATTAATAAAAAAAATGAGAAAAAAACAAAAAAACAAAAATACGCCTCCTTCTTCCTCCAGACTCCTTCCTCCTCTTCTTCCCCTTCTCTCCACTCTCTTTAGTCCTTCCCCCTCTCTCCATTCTCCTTCCATAATCAGCGTGTCCATAGTATGCTGGGTAATGCAAGCATGTTCTTCGATTGACAGAATCAGACATTAAAATATGTAGATTCCAAGAAAAGAGAAACAAAAATTTTTAATCCAAATCTCGAATGAACATGGAAAGCAAAATGTTTTTGGGGGTACTTCAGCTGCAACTTCAGTTCCAATAAACAAAATCTGCAAAAGGAAGAAAAACAGGAAACATTAGAAATGCATCAATAAAATCTAATCTAACAAAAAGAATAAGAAATCAAAGCTCATTCTCCACGAATATGACAAAAACTACCAGATTTCGGCGATATCCCAGAGAAAACAGTTAAAACTAACATCGATCTGCCCACTAGCAGCAGCGACATGGAGAACCGAGTGAAAATCATAAGCAGTGGTCTGATGCAAAAGACTTGATCGGATCAGCCAGACGCACAGTAACGATGTCGCTGCACTGCACGGAGGCAAACATCACGTGCTCCTGTCTCAGTTTCTTCCCCCGCTGCGGTAAACGGCGTCACCTCGATTTGCAGATCTGACTCCAAATCCGACGAGGATGGCTAATCAGCATAGAACATAATTTTAGACAATAGTTTAAATCCACGAGACACAACAAAACTCGACTTCAATATCGATTCTAGAGTTCGACGGCTTCAAGGAGCGCATAATCCAGAATTGGGGAATTATTTTTTTTCTTTTTTTTTTAAATCGGATAAATGGTGGTTTAATTATTCTAAATGGGTTAATATCGATTTAATTTCGGTTTTCTTTGACCAAAACGTGGTTTAAAGATGATTGGTAAATAGTAAACCGACATTAATCAATGTTGGTGTGTAATTTGGTTTTATATATTTATTCTATGGGGAAATTAGTTTTAAACTTGCAAATGATGGAGAAATTGGTTTCGAACATTAAATTGAGGTGGAATTAGAACGAGGGTTAAACTCTGTGTAGATATAGTGGTATATGATAGTTTCGAGGGGGAAATAGCTCGTCAACCCTAAATTTTGATGAACCTATAATTGTGAATGATATATAAGTGAACAGAGAAACAATTATGTATCTCATCACACCGTCTATGGGGGAATTTCGGCATGTGGCCATGGGTTATATTATTTCCAAATATGAAACTATTTGTGTGTATATTTTCCATTATTTATTTTAAATAATAAGATTCTTTGTGATTGTTATAATAAACGATAAAAACAAAAATTCATTTTTCTTTGGTGTTTCTATTGTTTCCTATGAACCAAACTCACTGTATGTATTAAATTTGGTAGATAATAGAACACTACAAAATAACAATATCATGAGAACCTTTGGTTGACATCAAGATTTGTTAACATCGACAAAATGTTGAAGTAGTGGGATGCACTTCGCCTAATACAAAGACATGCTGTTCTCTTCTATCCATATTTAATTTATTCACTTGCAAACAATTGGTTGCTCGTGATAGTTTATAACTCTGTTTATTAATTTAATGGAATTCTATTTTTTTCTTAAAAGTATATATATAAAAAGCCTAGGACCCTGTCAATATATATAGATTGTTAGAATCAGAACTAACTAGTTGTCTACATGTTTTCAACTAATTGTTTCAAATGAGCCTCTCCATTATCTTCAACCTCCCTTACCCTTCCTCAAACACTCTTCTCCAATAAGGTAAACAAAAAACTCTCTCAATTGATCTCTCTTGCTTTCTCATCTGTGGATCCTTAAGCACTTGTTCTCTCTCTATTCTTCATTCCTTTAGATTCATCTGATCATTTCTCATACAATTCGATATAAACAACTTTAAAAAAAAAAAATGATCTTCACAATATTATCTTGGTAGGAATCCGGTTGCCGTGTGAAACAGAGTGCTTTAAAACCCATCTAGCCATGGCTGAGACCAAACCTGGTTAGTCGTGATTTCATATTTTGCCTGAATTCATGCAACTATTTCCTAAGAGTTCTAATGCAAATTGAACGTGTTAAATATCAGAGATAGAGATGTCGGAGGAGGAGAGGAAGATAGTGAAGATGTGTTCGCTGAAGAAGAAAGCCATAAGCGCATCGAATAGATTCAAGAACTCATTCAAGAAAAAAGGTCGAAGAAGCAGCAGCAGAGTCATGTCCGTTCCGATTGAGGACGACATAGACGCAGAAGACCTTCAAGCTCTTGATGCTTTCCGTCAAGCTCTTGTCCTTGACGAGCTCTTACCCTCCAAACTCGATGATCTCCACATGATGCTTCGGTATACACTTTTTTTTTTTTTTTTATCATTACCATTCAATCTCTCTTAATTTCTTACCACAATCATGAGAGTAATTGCGTGACCAATCATGAGATTAGGAACCCGATAAGCTTGGACTAGGGCTTCCTGGGAAAAATTTAGTTCAAACTGGATATAAATACCTGACCATAACTCGATCAGACAATAAGTATTATTTTAAGATAGAATGTTTGTGTATAAAAAAGACGCAATGTTTATACAAATTCAAATTTTTAATTATTTTTTTGTTCTTAATCATTTACATATGCAATTAATTTTATTTCAAAAAGTACTTTTATAATTAAAATCTTAATTTTAATTTTTCTAGAACAATCGATTATTTGATTATAGGGCAAAATTCTAAGCAAACTAAAAATATAATGCGATAGAAATTTTATCAAGAGTCTTTCCTACCATCATTAGTTTGTTTTTTGTTCCCAACATTTTAGACCAATGATATAGGTTGGGCTTGGATCCATAGCATAGTTTTAAGAGGTGGATAAAGAGACAAACCACTAGGCGCTGTTAGTCAACCCCTCCGTTTGGGTTAGTTTGGGACTTTAGAATCTCTTATATTTTAATCAAAATTAAAGATTTGATACATTATAACAAGTCTTAAAATTAGTTAAGAAAATGAAAAAAAAAAAACAGAGTTGGTATATCCTCTATTTTTTTTTAATCGATTTCATGATCCCTCTTAATTGATCTTGTTTTCATGATCAGAAACGTCCAAAAGATTTAAATTTTTATATTGAACATAAAACAGGTTCTTGAGGGCAAGGAAGTTTGACATTGAGAAAGCTAAGCAAATGTGGAGTGACATGATTCAATGGAGGAAAGATTTCGGTGCTGACACAATCATCGAGGTGAATCTATTTCCTAAAATCTCGGAGCATTTTGGACCCAACTCCCATCTCATATTGTTTTTTATTTTTTTTGAAAAGTTCTATAATGTATGTTTCTAATGATGATGAAGGATTTTGAGTTTGAAGAGATCGATGATGTCATGAAGCATTACCCTCAAGGCTATCATGGAGTAGACAAGGAAGGCAGGCCGGTTTATATTGAGAGATTAGGTCAAATCGATGCTAACAAGCTGCTTCAAGTGACTACTATGGACCGGTACGTGAAATATCACGTGAAAGAGTTCGAGAAGACATTCAAGATCAAGTTCCCTTCTTGTTCTGTCGCTGCCAATAAGCACATTGATCAGAGCACAACTATTCTTGACGTGCAAGGCGTTGTATGTATACGATATATTCATCCTTCGTGTCTTTAAATTCAAAAGGTCAAAATTTCTATTGTCTAAAAATGTATATATATGTGTGTTTTTCGAGTGATTAGGGGCTCAAGAACTTCAGCAAATCTGCGAGAGAACTTCTTCAGAGGCTTCTCAAGATTGACAATGAAAACTACCCTGAGGTATATATAATTTGATCGATCATCAAAATCTCATATTTCCAAAGATCATGCTGCTAGCTACTTTAAATTTCGATTGTTTCAAACGCTAATTTATACCCTTGTTCTTTACTTTGCTTACATGTGGACAAATTTCAAAAAGAGTTCATTTTTCTAAAAAAAAAGTAAAACATTTTCATCTTTCTATATATAAAGGGCCCTTTCTATAAAATATTTTTAGGGCAAAATATTTTTTTTTTTGTTGAAAATGCTAAAGATCAAGTATTTATTTGGAAAAAAGACGTACATACGAAAAGGAAAAGAACAAACAATCCAAGTCTGAGTTTTGAGTTTTTCTGTAGACATTGAACCGGATGTTCATCATCAATGCTGGTTCTGGGTTCCGGCTCTTGTGGAGCTCAGTTAAATCATTTCTTGATCCCAAGACCACAGCAAAGATTCATGTTCTTGGGAACAAATATCATAGCAAATTGCTCGAAGTCATCGATGCAAGGTAAGATCACGCGTCTCATAAATCATTAGTGATATGTTCTGCTCTGCTTTTGGAACTCGAATTTTCATTAGATGTTTTGCTTTTTGTAAACAGTGAGTTGCCAGATTTCTTTGGAGGCGCTTGCACTTGTGAGGACAAAGGAGGTTGTATGCGCTCTGACAAAGGTCCATGGAATGATCCTGAGGTTCTCAAGGTAATTAACAATAATTAATACACTTATCCATAGTTAGGAACTGAATTTTCTTAAATTAAACTATTTTCTTGAATCTCATACATGATTTTTTTTTTTTAAAATGTATTTTAATGAAAACAGATGGCTATAAACCGCGAAGCAAAGTGCTCACCGATTTCAGAAGATGAACACAAGCATGTAGACCAAGGAAGATCAACTTCAGTTCCAGAAGTAAGTTATTGAACAATAACATATCTTGAATCAAATAATTAGAATTCTAGGGTAATTAAGCTTAATTATACTGAGATTCTCCATCAACGCCGCAGACTCTTGAGAGAAACAAGAAGGAAAGGGATGAAGACAATGAGAAGCAAATTACAACCATTGACAAGTCCATTGATATGGCATGGCCTGCAAAAACTCAGAAAGCCGAAAACTTTCCAATCTCTAAAGGTATGTGTATATACACTCACATTTTTAGCTCAACTAAAAATTCTGCACGCACAAATTAAAGTTAAAGTTTCTCTAGGGCTAGAGTGTTACGTGAGGAAGGGGGCACCAAAGAAAGGGGATGGATTACTTGTGGGAGGAGTCATGGCCTTTGTGATGGGCATTGTTGCAATGGTTAGGCTATCAAAAGACGTTCCACGCAAACTCACCGAGGCTGCTTTATATGGAAACTCGGTTTGTTATGAGGAATCTATGTCCAAGCAAAATCAAGCTCAATTTGCAGCGCCGGTCTCGAGCTCTGAGTATATGTTGATGGTGAAACGTATGGCTGAGTTGGAAGACAAGTGCATGTTCCTTGACTTGAAACCGGCTAATGTTGAATCTGAAAAAGAGGAGAAACTTCAGGCCGCGCTTGACCGAGTTCAAGCACTTGAGCAAGAGTTGACTGAGACCAAGAAGGTAAAACAAGCCTTAAACTACTACAAATGTTAGAAAGCCTTTTAACAACAAAAATAAACTAGTAGAAATGTTCAGAAAAAACAATCTGAGTCTTAACCTAAAAATATAATATTTCGGATTATTATTTTCGGTTTAGGCTTTGGAAGAAGCTCTTGTGAGCCAGAAGGAGATTTTGGCATACATCGAGAAAAAGAAGAAGAAGAAGAAGCTGGTAAGAACAAAACGTTCATGAATTAATATTTAACTTCCGACATTATTGTTTCTGTTTCCTAATAACAATGTTGACATTTTTCCAGTTTTTCGGGTTCTAAATTGGCGAGAGGAAAGAAGATGAGATCATTAAGCAGGAGGCTGAATCAAAGAGAGAATTTGTTTGTGATTTTCTTTTTCAAATGAGGAATAGATTCATCTTAAAAGCAACAGACTTGTACATTTTATCTGAAGTGAAACTATTTGTGTAATTTTTGCCTGTGATATTGTTTGTGTGTGTGTTTTTCAATTTCTCCTTGACATTTCTCGTGATTTTACCACCCACCGGATCAAAAGGATAATATACGTTTGATTGGATTTGTATTATATCAACCGTCTGTAACATACTAAGTCCCATAAATTATTATACTTTGATAAACTGAAATTGTGATGGAGTTTTGGATTATTATCCGATCTTATTAAACAGAAATATATGTAGGGTTTGGTGTTTGGTACTTTGGTCATGTGATTGCAAAAGATAGAACACAAAATTGATTTTTGTTTTCCTTTTTTTGCCTTTGCCTTCATTACTTCCTCTGGTCCTCTCTCTTTCGTTGTCTTTCTTTTGGTAGACCCACCAAAGATTATATGTACCTTCCATGATATTAACGGATCATATTTTTCTCGCAACATTAATATACTTTTCCTTTATTTTTTTATACAATATTTATATTTATTTATAACAAGGAAAACACCATGTCCGTCGATATATGAAATTAGATATCTCAAAACTAAATTTGTTGCCGAACGAATTTGTTTTCGAGCAACAACATTAAAAGGAGATAAAAGGAAACACGTGTTGATATATCAGCCTAATCAATGGATGTTCTCTGCAATTTTCGCTCTCTCTCCCAGCTTTTTACGTTAATTATTAGAGATTTTGATTGTTAGCGAAGTAAGACATAGGAGTTACAAATTAAAAACACAGAGGATCGATCACATGAATGTTTCAGACTTTACACAATTAATTGTTTCCATCAAAGGCCAAAAGGTATTCTACTAAGGTCAGTAGCCACTAGCCACTGTGAAAATAATAATTGTACTTATGGGATTAAAAATATTCAATTTTAAACGTAAATTCAAAATTGTAATCAAGTGAACCGTGAACGTGTAGTAAATGGACACACATGTACTTTCTTTTTGAGGATTTCGGGGACGTTTGTCAAATCTAGAACAACATCAGTCATCAATATCATCAATGATAATGCAAAGACTAATTAACATCAAGGGGAAAAAAAAAAGACTAATTAACATCATTTGAGAGTAGCGTATAACTTTTTCGGGAAGTGGGCTTTTTCGTTGTTACGATTTTAAAATTTAAGATGAGTTTAAAAGTAATTTATTAACTGTTTTGATTTATCTACAAATAGACTAAAAAGCAATTAGAGTGAAAGTGTTTGGTGAAATTCATGCATCGTTTTCGGGAAGTGGGCTGGATCAGTGCGTGGATCTCTTGCACACTTTCCCAAAATATTAAATTTAGAAAAGAAATAAGGGTAATGATTTTGATCGTAAATTGAGTTTTGTAAGACAACTTTTAGAGATTTAAAAAAAACAATCGTGATTAAGACGGTGGAAATACAGTAATTAGCATATGCTTTCAAATTTCAAAACACTACTATCAGCATCTGAATAATTATATAACTCGTTTTTTTTTTAATATGGAGCATAATTATAAAAAGAATAAAAATTAGGAAAAAAATAAGTTGGGGGAAGAATAAGAAAAGAAAACAGCTGTGTTGAGTCTGGAGACTTCTCTTCCCAACCTCACATGTCCCTCTCACCTTTTCTTCTTCTGCTGCCTACTTACACATGTTCTCATTTTTACTCTAAGCACAGATTCCTTTCTGTTTCTAATCTCTTTTTATTTAGTGTTGGTGGTATTTAATTTTATAATTAAATGTGTTTCATAGATTGTTCAGACATATTCTGCTTTCAAGGAGTATTACTCTTTCCGTTTCATAATAAGTGTTATTTGGAGAAAATGTATCTGCAATGTAATTGGATGTATCTGGATGTGTTTTGAGTTTAATACATCCAGATACATTGCAGATACATTTTCTGCAAATGATACTTATTATGAAACAGAGGGAATAGTACATTCTACGAATATTATTATTTTTTCCTTTCTTTTTTTGTCGTTACATGAATGTGGGATTTTACTTAACAAGAGTTCAACAAATGACTAAATTTATCGATTTTTCCCTCAACTTAACTTTTACTTTTATGGATAGAAAAAGAAAAGACAAAACAAAGAAAAGATTTCATCTGCATTCTTAACTGTAAAAGAATCTGTGTTTTTTTTTTCTTTCTTTCTTTCCTCTTAAGAAATCACAGTTACTATTAAAACTTTTTTAGTTTTTGTGTGAGCTTTATTACATATACAGTTTCTAAAATTTGAACGGCACAAAATTTATTCAAATGTTTTTTGTTGTTGAGAGTTTTCATAAATTTTGGAATCCTTAATAAATCCATGATTTATAAGATCTCATTATTTAATGCATGAGTTGGCAAAATTAAAGACATAATCACATAATAATAAAATATTATTTTATCTGTTTTACAAAAAATATCATTTTAATGTTTAATTTTTATTTTACAAAAAGTGTTGTTTATATTTTCAATACACAATTTTGAAGAAAAAATAAGTTTTAACTATATTGTATTAGTGTATTAATTAGAAAGAGAAATGATATAAGATCAAGGGGTATGATCTTATAAGTGTGGTGAATCGATAGAACCAAATAGTTGGCTGTGCAACTCTCTTTGTTTGATCAGTTTATGGATCAAAGTGGATAGATTATGGAACCAAATCTGCTGGCTGTGCAACTCTCTCAGAAAGGATCAATGGGTGAATAGATGAGGGTGGATTGAAGAATGCCACTCAAGCCCTTGTGATGAGTTCACAAACATAGTCTCAAGGCATCGCACACAAGAGACATAGATTCAAATGTTTACTAAGTGAAGAATTACATCTTGCTTAGATAAACAAAAACAAAACCAAAGCTTTAGAGAAAAATCTCTTTTAATTTCCAAAAATTTCAATGTGTATTTTACAAATGAGAATACATGAGCTTTTATAACTCTTACAAAATATCTTTACAATAAATTACATTTAAAGAAATTTATATACATTTAAAGAAAAGGAGCAAAATTAGCTAAATCACCAATTTTGCCTTGGACTTCAATGAGGATCTTTGATTTTGTGAATTTATGGGAATGAGATTATGATATTGCATCAAAAAATGTATTTGATGTATTAATAAAAAGTAAAATAAAGATTTTAACAAAAATTTTAATATATGTGGAAAATTTTCAAATGAAATTTTTTTATAAAACACAGAGAGTAGTAAATAATATTTTTATAAGCACCATTTAAAAGAAAGGTTCCTAAAATCATATATAAGTATATGCAATTACACGTCAACCAATATATTTTTTGTTTGTTGATGATTTTCTTGTATTTCTCTTTAACTTCTCTTTTATATATACAAAATATTAAATTATAAATATTGATAGATTAATATTTTGGAAATATGTATTGCCGATTAATGTAGATACTCCTTTAAAAACCTTTTTAAAGGGTAGGGGGAAAATGTTTCCAAAAAGAAGTAAGGAAAAAAAAAATAAAAAAAATAAAGAATCTTCTTCCCGAATAGAATCCAAACAAATGTATGGCTTCTCGTCAAGTTGCACAAACACTCGAACGCTTTTCTTGAGTTTTCTTCTATAAATTCATTCTCCTAAATCATTCAGAGCCCCCTTCTCTCCTTCGCTCTCTCTCTCTCACACTCTCTTCCCTTTCGAAGATATCGCCTTCCTTCTTCTCCTCCTGATTTCATTTTTCTTCGAAGATTCATTCGAAAGTTCTCAGCTTTTGTGGGAATAATCTATCAAAGAATTCGGAAAACCATTGATGCTTAATCAGCAGTTCTTGGTGTTTGAGACACATGTCTCCGATTATACTCAGTGAGATCTTCCTCTCTGGGTTTATGTTAAACTCCACAATCAGGCGCAGGACCCATCTCGTTCAATCTTTCTCTGTCGTCTTCCTTTACTGGCTTTACTACGTCTCGTGATTTCTAAAATTCTCCAATTTTAATCTTCCATATATATATATATATTATATACGCATAATTAAAACCCTTGTTTTTTTTTCTAAAAAATCTTGCTTTTGTTTCTTCTTCGTGTTCGTCATCGATCTGGGTCCTGTCCTGTTTTCAAATTTTCCTTATAAAAAAACCCCATTTTTAATATAATAATTATTATATCTCTTCTCGTAAAAAAAGGCTTCTTTGTTTGTTTGTGTGTTGCTGAATGGAATCGTCGTCGTCGGGAACAACTTCTTCGACGATTCAAACGTCGTCGGGATCGGAGGAGAATCTCATGGAACAGAGGAAACGGAAGAGGATGCTCTCTAACCGTGAATCAGCGAGGAGGTCGAGGATGAAGAAACAGAAGCTCCTCGACGATCTTACGGTTCAGGTTAATCAGCTTAAAAAGGAGAACAGCGAGATCGTGACAAGTGTCAGCATCACGACGCAGCACTACCTCACCGTCGAAGCAGAGAACTCTGTTCTCAGAGCTCAGCTCGACGAACTCAGCCACAGGCTCGAATCTCTCAACGACATCATCGATTTCCTCGACAATACCAACGGGATTTGTTCGAACCCTCTGTCTGGTCCCGAGTCTGACGATTTCCTCGTGAATCAGATGAATATGAACATGTTTTATATGAACCAGCCTCTCATGGCGTCTTCTGATGCGTTACAGTATTAGAAATGTGGACCTACAAACCTTGAAATTACAAAATGGGGCCGTTTTTTTGTCTGCTTGTCCAGAGAGGAGAGAGAGAGAGAGAGAGAGAGAGAGATTTACAAAATGGGTATGTCGTTTGATTGTTCTATATTTTTTTTTTTTTTTTTTTTTGCTTTGTTCCGACTTTGGCGTTAGGTTTTAAAAGCATAGTTGAGTGTGTTGTTTGTAATAAAGCTCTGTTGCCGCATGAGTACAAAGTGTTTTCTTAATATTGTCGCATGCTTTTAATATTTTAAGTACTCTTGAGAGTTAATAGTAAATAACTTCAAACTGTCATGATTAAAGTAATTAAACAATTAATTGGTAAATACCTTACTTAAAAGTTGTAAGGTTTTTGCTCACACACACAAAAAAAAAAAAGGTTGTAAGGTTTTAGCGGGTGTAGACCAAAATATCACTTGCATTCTTTGTATGATCATGTCATCAAAAAAAAAAAAAGGTTGTAAGGTTTTCTGTTGCTATGTTCTTGTCCTGTCAAGCGGGTTATAGAAAGAGTGCAAGTGATATCTTGTGTAACCATGTCATTAATGTATAAAAGCGTGGTTATCTCCATGTCAGCTTATAGATTTGGACACTCATAAGAAGACTTACGAGATTTACAACTTTTAAGAATATAGATGACTTGAGGGTTGTTAGGTTTATGCTGCATGTTGATCATATATATAATAATAATTTTGGTGGTGTTGAATTGACGAACTTTAGAAGAAATCTATAGTTTTTTTAACCAGTGCAGAAAATAGAAAACATGCAAGGGTGTTTAATAGAATAATTTTAATGGATGGAGATCACTCAAATCTATGGGTGAATTTGGGAGGTTCTAATAAAGTCTACTAGACTTATAGGTGAAATCCTAGCATCGTGTATTCTTTGCTTTTACACATCTCGAATTTTGTATTTTAATTTTTAATTTCAAAGTTCGACATATCACCAATATAAGCCATACACCAGTACATCACAAAATAATGGTTATATTACATCGTGAGTCATATAATGGGGAATCCTATTCTACCCTTTTCCTGGCAGTATTATACTTTTAGATGCTGTAGTTTGTTTTATATCCATTGATCACGGATGGTTCATTCATGAATATTACAAACAGAAGCCTCTTTTTATTTTTATATAAAAGGAATCTCCTATTTGATAGTTGCAAACTTGCAATATTTCGTACCTTTGTTTCAAGTTTAGTATTCCTTCTTGAGAGTATCGTGCATGTGTCGAGACTCGAGAGATTTAAAAAAAAAGGGCATCTTATGTGTGTTTTCATCTAGGCTTTTGATAACATTGAGAAGATATGTAATTACTTACTTAGTTTTTGTTGTTTTCGAAGATATACAAAAGACCCAAAACGTAAGTTAAGTAAAGGAGTTAATTGAGATAATGATTTTCCCACCAGTATACTAGATCTACCGTCTACGTAATATGTTCTTTTTGGTACATCTTTATTTCTGTATAAAAACGTGAATGAGATATCAGTAGTATTGAATCTGATTGGAAAAACCTGCATGTAGATTCTTTCTCCAAAAAGAAAAAAGATGAATAAAACTAATAAAAAGGTTTTATTACAAAACTATGTGATTGTGTATGTTTAAAAATGATGTTTAAAAATGATGTTTTTAATAATAGATGGGAAATAATTGTGTATGTTAAAATAAATTTAAAAATTAATTGCATGTGTGTATTATATGAATGATAAGTTATTTTATATGATTATCACGTAAAATTACATTTTATGTATCTTGATATTTTTGCTAATAAACTCTTCCCATGTGTTTATATAGCAATTTCACTTTTTTATAATAGTGATTATTAAAAATTAGAAAACATAATAATTAAGAAGTAGTAATCAATTATGGCAAAATTGTCATGTGAAGGGAACAATATTTGCCGGTACTTGACCTAAAAACACATGATGACTACCTGAACAAATATATATACACATGATGACTTTAATAGTAGACCTCCTAATTAAATGATTTTATAACAATCGTTCGCTTAGATCTACCTGAACAAATATAATCAATTCTTAAATCTTACTAATTGATAATCAATTGGTTTATGTATACACAGACCATGCTATCAATCTAACGCATATAATGGTTTTTTGTTAGATGTTGTAGATCTAAAAAAACTATAAAGATTTCTTTGTTAGACGTATAGAATTTAAATTGGTTTATGTATACAATATCCTATACATCTAAAAACTTATAGAAATTGATTAATAATTTAAAAACACGCACGCATACTTACCTCGACTCTCGAGAATGCGTAGCTTCGATTCGATACTATATATATTTTCTGTCTTTAGGATTGTATGTTATGAGCTAAAGTAAATGCATGATCACTTTGTAAATAGTAACCGTAAATTATCATAAAGTATCTAAATATACTTTTTAGTTCTTTTTCTAATATCACATACTATGTTTTTTTATCTGACATTCAATTCGCTACAGAGGCATTTGAAAGAAAACTCCATATAGCCTCGTTACTTTAAAGCCCTAACATTATAGAGCTTCAGTTCCACTCTTTATCGATCATAATTATATTCGATGGGTCAAATTATGATTTGTCAAACAGCTTCATTTTCATCTACATTATATATAAATATAAATAACCAAATGTTTTACACGAATGTCTCCGGATACCCTTGAAGATTCAGTCAGTTTGAAAGATATATGCTTTGATTAGAATAAGAAATTAAAAAGATCAGAAAGAAAAGAAGAGCTTTAGACAAACGATTAGACAAAAAGGAGGAAACAAAACCCCCCAAAATAAAGCGATGATTAAAAACGTTTCTAGCTGTTATAGGCTTATAGCTCACACCTCACAGGCGAAACGAAGCTATGATGTTTTGTAAGCTAGTCTCATATTTGTCTTTGCATTCCCACGTACATGCAAAGGATTATAATCAAGGTTGTCCAAATCATAATTTGTCGTTATCTAAATTAGTTGTATGTTAAATTGATGCAGAAGTGTCATCAGAGATCCGTAGGTGACTTTTCCAATTTTGATTTGGCCTCTTAATTTTTTTTTGGTCAAAACAATTGACCAAAGTTTCAATCATGTTACAAAGGTGATTTAAAAGAAAACTAATAAATCAATTTTAAAATTTAAATGTTTAATTATGTGAATCAAAAAAAAATTATACCGCTTAATACCTTTTCACGAAATAGAATTAAACCATATTTATTAATTAAATTTAATTCATAAATTTGAAATTGAAAAATTTATTTATCATATAACTATATATTATTTACTTTACATATGTAAGAAATAAACAACCGTACTATGAGGGACCACGCAGTCCACAGTGTTCTTACAAAGCCTCCAAAAATAAAAGACTAACAACCAATAATGGGAAGAAGTCGGTGCTTTTTGTATAAAGCGTTCAAAGCAAATAAAAGAGGGCAAATCTAGACTTCGGCAAACACATATTGTTTAAGTTAAATGAATATTTACTTTTACAAATTTAATGTTGGAAACATCAAACATCGATGATGAATTGGCCACATAGCATGAAAATTCTTAGATCGTAAACAAAAAACACACAGGAAGAAAAGAAAAAAAACAATGAGCAAAAAAGGAGACATGGTTTATACGTACTATAGTTCTCACTTCAAGTCCATTAGCATTGGCATATATATGTTAGAAAAAAATGAAAAAGCTCAAGACATTTCCATGACGAGACAATAAAAGCAGAGGCGGCTAAGTTATATAGTCCATTCCAAATCAATCCCAATTGAATTATATTCTAGTTTACTTGTGAAATTTACATTTAAAATTGTACTAGGAAGTCAAAATGTCATAGCCGACGATACGCGCAGTTGAATTTTCCTTTACATGTGTAATTGTTTATGCTTCATCGAACATCATCAACAGATGTTTGGGTTCAAATGTTTTCCTTCGAACTTAGTTTCAAAATAATTTAGTTCTAAGGTTGAATGAAACTCGAAAGTTCAAACTTCACACCCGTGTATTTTTATACACTAACTTAGAATTGAGGAATCAAATATTATTTGGAAGGTTTCTTTTTTTATTTGGAAGGTTTCATCTAAACTTTATGCTACAAGTACGGAAGTACACATAAATGAGTAGAACCTGAAATCGAACTCTTAACTCCTACTTAAAAGGATAAACCCCTATAAGCCTTTAAAACCTAGACTAGAAGACGCATGTTAAAGTAAAGCAACTAATTGAAAGGCCCAACTTCAAATAAGGAAAGCACAAATATTATAAAGCCTCAAAACTCAAAACATAAGCCCGAGGTATATGTTAAATGCGGATCTACAACATGCTTGATTGACTCTAATGCATGGGCCATCTCAAAGTTTAAGCCTATGCGTCTTTTTGGAAAGCCATGGTAAACATGCACGCCGTTTAACATATATATATCGTAGGCTCGCGTGACGTTTTAATGCACAAAATGACATGCGAGTCTCATAAGGTCCACCGTAGGCGTATGTGAGGTAAACAGCAGATAACTGACACCGACCCAATCAAATTCCGTTTCCCACTCCCACACCATTCTTTGGCTATACAACTTCAGTATATTAACCCCTCTAACAAACTCTAAAATCTTCCCACCACTTTTCTGTTCATCTCTCTCTCTCTCTCCCTCTCTCCCTCTCTCTCTCTCTCTCTCTCTCATTCCCTCCTTCGCAATTCCCAGACGAGTAGGAGCTATGGCGGCACCGATTGATGACGCGGAGGACTGGGAGTACTTGATAGAGATCGAAAAAGCTCGCCGTGACCTCTTGAATCTCATCGGGGAAACGAAATGCGCTCCGATTGGCGTAAGTTTCTATTTCTAGGGGTTTCTTCGCTTCGCTTATGTTGAATGCGACTTGGATTGTTTTTTGTTCCTGGAAAAACTACTGGATTATAAGATAGTTTGCGGAAATCGCTCGATCTCGCTCGTTTAGTTGGTTCAAATTTTGTCTCCTCTGGTCTGTGAAGATGGCGCGATGCTGAAATCTGTGATGCTCAATCGAAGACCGGTGAACCTAATCGCTCTATCAGGAACGAAGAGGAGTACTGTCATGGTGACAATAGCGACTTGAAAATCGCTTTCGATCTCTGTGGTGTGTTTCTCTTTTCCCTGCTTCTTGGATTTAGGGTTTAGATCTAGTAATTGTTGTAAATTCTCGTTTTCTGGATAACTTCTTCCTCGTCTGCGCTCTCTTTGTTTCCCTTTTCCATAGCTGTTCATGTCAGACTTATTTAGTGTGTTTTTGTTGATTTTTCTATTGGCACAGTCTCTGCATGATCCAGGGATTTCAAGATAAGTTGAGTTGTTAGACTATGGTTTAGATGCTCTTGAGTTTTGGATAGCCAAAATTCTGTCATCTCTCACTTGACATATCCCTTTTGTCTCTGTTCAAAAATAGTCTTGGTTATCCTTTTGGTAAAGAGATCTTTATCTTTGATGTTTCAGAGGGCGTGAAAGCTAAACATCCCAAAATCACATATGCGGACCTATACCAGGTGATTACGAGATTTTAGCTTCAAGTATCATTATTACTATGAGATTCCTACCAGAGAGTTAAAGACTGAAAGAAATCCGTTATTATTGGGCAGCCATATCATTGCCAAATGTCCTTGTTGCTTTTTCTGCTGTTTCATTTTGAAGTTCTGAAACTGTATACTGCTCCTGTCTCATAAAATCATCTTAGGTTTGCTAGGCTTGGTTGATGGTTGAGCTGTGTAATTTTGGTCTCAGTTTATTTTTGCAAACAGAGGAATGGCAATTTGTTTTCCATGCTTCATGTTAATCTATTTCCATGCTAGGATTATATGCTTCATGATCGACCAGGAAATCCGCCTACTGTATATCTGACATTTAGTTCCTGGCAATGTCAAGAGTTATATAGATTCTTTAAATTATTGTTATTCACTTATAACATTGACTGGATAGATATCACATGTCTGTCGTCTCTATATGTTCTCTAGTACTGTTTGCATTGTTGTTTGTACAGTTTTTATTCGGTCTTATAAGGTCAAGACTTTATGTAAGAGAATTGTACAAGATTTTGATAATGGCAATCAAGTTTTGGATCTGAATAATTTACTTTTAAGTCATTTGTTTCAGCTTGCTGGTGTGGTAGCATTGGAAGCTAGTGGTGGACCTCACATCAGCTTCGTTCCTGGGAGAAGAGTATATTTTCTCCTTTTGTTTTCTTTTTCTTCTTTTGTTTTTAGACATTATAACAGCTTACCAGTTAAACTGCGAGCGGTGGACCTGAGTCCTGACATTACCACCCATTTGTCCTGTTTTTATGTTGTTAACTGCAATTTGACAAGTTCAATTTTTGGTGACAGGTTGAATATGCATTCAGAAGAGACTACGCGACGACGTTTTATGCTGGCGATATATTAATGGATAAAACAGGAACCATAGGAGCTTTGGCACTCCTCCCCGAACCACATCTGCTTGCACTTTCTCGGCCTCACCCGTTTCCAATCCAAAAGACGGACGTAATGCTTCTGTCTAGAAACTTAAATCTTGGGAATACTGTCTTTCCCCTGAGAGAGAGAACAACACTTGGTGTTGTTGTTGCCGTAACCAAGACTGTAGATCTCGCTTCAGATGATGATGGATTGAAGATGAACGTTGACACAGTTGAGTTATACAGAATCAGAGCTTTTTTTGTGGGTGATCTTGTTGTCCATGGAAGATGGCTAGGTAAAGTTACTCATACTGGGTTGAGTATTTCAGTGAAATTAAGAGACGGGTCATATGATAGAGGGGTTTTCGACGGTGATTTGGAAGCAGTGTTTACAAACCCAATAGAGCGTCTTCTAGACACAGCCTATTACAAAGGACAGGGTGTGATATATAAGCAGTCTGCAGAACCAGGAGTGGTTATCAAACAAAAGGTTGAATTTCTTCGACTAAGATGGTTCCCTAAAGGCTCAGGGGCTGAACCAACACCACCTGAAGTGCTTGATGCAACCGATGTGACTGTTTTATCCTCCTATATTTTCGATGGGTAGTTGGGTGCTTGGCAAGAGATGCATCTATCAGGGAAAAGAATATGTAATCTGCAACGTGCGTCCGTGTATTGCTAATGTCGAATGGAATAATGGTAAAGTGGAAGAAGTTGATACGAGAGAAGGGGTTCGAGCAGATACAGTAGAAATTGGCTTTTATGATGGGAAATTTCAGATTGGGAAAGTGGTTTGTCTTAGGGAAGAAACTGCGGATCTCCCATATTTTGGGATGGTGAGTGGCGTAGACATTGGGAGTGGGTTGATCATAATTGGCTGGGAAGATGGAACAACTACGATGGTGCGCCCTGACGACATTGAGCGTGTAGAGGAAGCCCACATTGAGCATGTAGAGGAAGCCGATGATGATGGTGAGGATGCTTCTTCCGAAGATGATGCTTCTGAAGATGGTGAGGATAGTGGCTCTGAGTCTGCTCAAGATGGTCCGGATAGTGATGATGGTGGGGATGCTTCTTCCGAGGACGATGCTTGTGAAGATGGTGAGGATAGTGGCTCTGAGTCTGCTCAAGATGGTCCGGATAGTGATGATGGTGGGGAGGTCATCAACAACAAACCATAGTTTCTTTGGTACAGAAGATAGAACCGCATAAAGAAACCACATATTAATCAAATCTTCCGTGATGTATGGTTGATTCCACTAATAAAGAGAGACATCTACGAGATACAAGAAAGAAAGAAAAATTTAGGTTTGGATCAGAGGCTCTGATATACCATATAATAGGATGAGAATATATGATTTCTATTGATGATATGATGAGTAGTACATTTATACATAAGAGAATACATAAGAAAAGGGAGGTAATCAAATCTTCCGTGATGTATGGTGTGATTCCACTAATACCACAAACCGGCATCAATTTGACAAAAGAAGATGGCCTGAGATTGATGACATTGAGAAATCTTTGCATTTTTTTGTGAATGTGTTAACGCTCTCTCATGTTTGAGTGCAAGCAGCAGTCTCCACCAAACAATCATAGACCTGAAAGATCATATGAATTAACAAAAGCATTTAGCTTCAATAAATCTCTTTAATGCTAAACCAAGAGATAAAAAGAGATTTCAGGGCAAGGACCTTGTAATCTCATCTAGCAATTGGAGCTATAACTCTTGTAGTATCCTTTGACGTACCTCTTGATTTTAGGAAGTCAAGTACCTCTAAATTTGCCTTTACTCTGCAATACCAATATCGAATTTGATTACATAACAGAGAAAGAATCGAGCAAAAAAAAAAACAGAATAGCAGATGGATCATGAATATATATATAGTACATACATTTTCATCTCTATAGGATGAGAATATATGATTTCGTTTTGTTTCCAACCAAAACGAAATCGTTTATTAAAATGGGACGAGAACACTACTATGTCGATGCAGAGGTTTTTCTTGCCCACTTCACAGCAGGACAGTCTAATGTGATGACGACAGCAAAAGGCAACGTACCAATGATAAATGATTCTCAAGTCTTTTTGTGAATGATGATAACTTTTAACTGTTGTTAACATGTTTGAACCAATATGTGTATTAGGCAAGTGTGAACCTTATTGCAAATTTGGATTTTGAGAATGAAAACTTACACAATATATAATTACATTGCGATAGTTTGATGTAATTATACTCATATTGTGTAATTACATTGAGATCACCAAAACAGTTTGGTAAGCAGTATGTCATGAGTAAAATTCGTACAAATCTGACATGTATTGTTTATAAACTGAGTCAACGCTGCAATGTTACAGTAAGGCTAAAGCAGAGAGAGACCCTGAAGAGAGACCCTGAAGATCATTATGCATTATATATATTATATCAGCAGTAATTCAAGTTGACAAAAGAAAAAGACCACGTATTTTCAAGCTAATTGTGAATTCAAGAGACCTCTAATGACCTAACCAAAAAAATCGATAATTAGTAAACTCGAATATATAGATCAAACACATACGAAGATGAGTTTCAGACCGAAACCGATTGGCAGCTGGAGAGCTTACAAGACTTGGGGACCGTAAGAAGAACATGATTGCAGCATTGGACCTCCCCAGAAATCCGGGTTCCCAATTGATTGAAACGCTTCTTCAACCTAATCACCGCAAAGCAAATTCTCATGTCTTGGCTGGCACGCACGGTCCACTCACGCCATATAACAACCAGTTTCCCACCATGGTTAACTAACTGAATCGTACGGTGATAATAAGCTTGTTTCTTGTACATATCTAACAAACCAGAAACAGAAAACCACCATCCACTGTAACTTGGGTCATACCACTTGATAAAACGGTCATGTTCAGCAAACATCACATTTCCTATAACGCACCAAAGTCCAGTTGTACTTATAGGCTCTATATACACAACCCCCATCTCTGGTACCCATCTTCCTTCTTTCGGATCATATGTGTACTTGTTGTTAGTTTTGGTGAAAGCGTATAGCTTTGCTCCAAAAACTGCAACTTTGTCGACATCCGAATCATGCTTAGGCAATGGCTTACAAGTCTGAGTCTTTAGGTCCAAAACCTCACCCCAATCCATGGATCCCTCTCTCTTTTTCCTGCATCCTCCTATTACATATATCTTCCCGTCTAAAAACCATGCCTTGGCCCTTTTCCTTGACACCATCATGTTAGGAGCTCTACGCCACGTGTGACTCCGACAATCAAGAACTCGAACGGCTCTGGACCGCATGTCCTTGTTGCTTCCGCCGATTTGGTAGATTTCGTAACCGACTGCTACAGTGGTTGAGTTTAACCGACTGCTACAGTGGTTGAGTTTAACCGACCGGGAGAATACGAGGAAGAGAGTCTTGCCGGTACTGAGAGTCTTACCGGTACTAAACTTAACTCACCCTCGATCTCGCTGAGAGTGGACCAGCTATGACGATGATTGGAGGGCGTCGGTAACCATAGGCACACGTAGAGGCGAGCCTCTGTGGCTCCGATCTCGGATCGGGCAGCGAAGATCTCTGGAGATGAGAGAAGAGAGTACAAGTTCTTGGAGACCAAACAGAGGGAACGATAGTGAGATTTCGAGATCCGGGCTAAGCAACTCACGATTATATCGTCTGGAACTGATGAAAACGATGACAGAGGAGGAGGGGGAGCTGTTGTAGGATTCACCATCTTCTTTTTCTTATGAGGCGGAGCTACTGTAGGATTATCGTCGTCTCCGTGGCTACTTTAGGCTTTTAGGGTCTCTGTTTCTTCAACAACAAGTTTATAAAAGTTAAGACTAAATACCATTAGGTTATTGGGGTTACGATTGTTGTCTTTTATTGTAAATATATTTACAATATCTTTCTCCAAATCAAACGATGAAGCCCCACATATTAAATAATCAAGCCCACTAACTTCTATGGGCCTTTCAAATAGTTTAGCCGGTCCAACAGATTTGCACTATAATGTGATGATTTAAAGGTACCGTAACTTTGTCGTGAGGGCCAAACTATAATTTTCTCGGGTTGGGCTGGAAAAATTAACTGATTCAGAGTACAAGTGTGCAACGATATATTAATAAACAGAGTTTGTTGTGTGTATGATGATGATGTATCATATGAAAGAATGTGCGCTCATACTAGTAGCTTAGTAAAATATTTGTGACATATCAAAACTGAAATTCAGAATTGTGAGAGTACGGTCATCATCCACTACATCATCTTTACATCTTACTTTAAGTGAAACCATAAGATAATACGTCGATAATTAATTATAGTGACGAATCAGTCCATTAAAGCAAAGTTCAAACAACTTTGCCCTCTTTCCATGATCTCACTTAATCAGCAATCCATTTAAGTTATTTATAGTGACGAATCAGTTCATCAAAGCAAAGTTTAAACGAAGCAACCTTCTCTGTTCCATAATCTCAATCAGCAATCCATTCAAGTTAGACACCTTGCATATATAGATATATTATATGGTTATTTATATATCTATTCAGTTGGTTATATTTAGCGACTCCTCTTGATTGGAGATAGAATAAGAATAGAACTTTGACCGATATTGGATATCTAGTCTTCAAAGATCCTACTATTATGAATTTATGATGGTTTGGTAATTGAGTTATGATTGTTGTTTTTCTACAAATTAAACAATGAATCAATCCACTCATATTAAATAATCAAGCCACTAACTTCTTTAGACTTATTGTGGCCAACAACAGGAAAGTGGTCTCTTTTCAACTTTTACTCCAATCCCACCATTTTCATGAACAATTAATAATTAAAACCATAAAGCATTAAGAGATATTTGAATTAACTAGATGATTCATAAATCAAATTTGTCATGGTATCTTTTATTTATGTATAGAATTTTGGTGCAATCTCATTCGAAACACAAACTAATCTCTAAAGGTATTGTAAATTAAAACCTAAATAACTTTTGTTTATTTAAAGCGACCGAGTTAACTTGTAATGGTGTTATTTCCTTAGAGATTATATATAGTGATAAACCTAACGCATGGGCCGATCTCTTTCTGTCTCTTATACACATCTAGATGTGTATAATTTTGTTTATTTAAAGCGACCGAGTTAACTTGTAATGGTGTTATTTCCTTAGAGATTATATATAGTGATAAACCTAACGCATGGGCTTCTCTTTTTTGATAAGGTGTGTCTAAATCCACAAGATATAGCTTAAAAGCGCATCAAACACTTTCATTAACTTTGCTATTCCATATATAGAGAAAAATTGAAAGGAGAAGGAGATGGGTTTATTGCCATTGGTGAAGAAACTAGGTTTCATCTTTCTTCTTGTATCAGCTTCAGAGTTTGCTCTCTCTTCTTCAGGTTTGTTTCGTATCTCTCTCTCTCTCTCTCTCTCTACATATATATCCTTTTGCAGCTTTTCTCCGCAACTTCATGTGCCTATTACTTGCTCAGTCTTTTAGAAAGTAGGATTATATAAAATTTAGAACTTGTGCTGCACATGTGCTTTTCTAATGGCCAATTTTTAGACATAGTATATATGTTAGCAATATTTTGAGTGATTAAATCTTGGATATGAAGAACAAGCAAATCTCTTTTTTTTTTTGTAGGCCGACCATCTGTTCTGATATATAGCCAAGACGATAATCATGAGGTTAGTCGTTTTGACCTAAAAAAATTGCCAACTAAGCTGCGTTGTACATTTATAGTTATTATTTGTAAAGTAAAATAATTTTGTTTTCAAGAATTAATTAGATGAATACGTTGGTGAATAAATATGTTATATACGCGTGCGTGGACAGGTGGTGGAAAGAAGGATACATGAACATGAAAGAATACTGAGAATGAACTCAAGAGACTATGGTCAGTTCAGTCCTAAACCAAAGCTCGTGAGGCCTCCTTCCAAGCTCATTCCCAACTGATCATCATATCATGGATCGACTATATATATATATAGATGCCGACTTTATGAGATATATATACCTAAAGACTAACATTGCAATAAGTTTGAATGATAATCCAGTTATATATATCATTCATATAAGTTTGAAGATATGTTATCTAGTAAACGATTCTATAGTATTTGCTAATAGGAGGAGTGTGAGTTTGGTGAATAATGCATGTCATTTCATCACTACAGTATATGGTTTTGTTATCACGCAATTAATGGATGATAAGGCATTAATGAGCTTTATTCGTTAATTTACTGCTGAAAAAAAAAAAAAAATCAAGGAGCTTATCGTCTTCAATATAATAGACCAAAGATAGACATTTATGATATAACCGTGCATTTACCATCAATTTTTTACAATAAAATATTTTATAAAATTAGAGAAACCTATTCAAGTTGATTTTTTTTTATAATGGATTAAAATATATATATGGTCGAAAACCGGTATTTTAATAGATAGTGGATAAATTCTGAAACGTATACAGATTGTGTATGTGCATCCCCTAAAATAAACATAAACAAATTGGAAAAATAAAATAAATATTCGCTCGTGTCTACCTCAAACATATATATTCCCTTCGTTTCATAATAAGTGTCATTTGAAAAAAATGTTTCTGCAATGTAACTGAATGTATCTAGATGTGTTTTGAATTTAATACATCCATATACATTGCAGATACATTTTCTATTATGAAACAGAGGGAGTAAAACATACCGCATGCGTTTGATCACAGGAAACCAGGAGTAATGTTCATCTCTTGCAGATCTCAAATTTCATTTCCGATATTGTGTTTGGTCTCAGTGACCTAACCTCACTTATATTTTCTTACACAAAAGAATGTTCTTTATACAAATATCTCTACAACATTTATCTCTGACCAACTTTCTCTTCCACTAGAGAATTGAGACTGATCAATAACATCACTCACACCAACTCTTTATTCCCATCCACTGCTTTCTTCTTCAAGCTACAAAATCATGTACCAATTGTGAAGAGCTTATCCGGTTCTGGCGACTCCCAGGGTTTACATACTCCAATTTAGCTCCCGGGATGGCATTTTCGTAAATATCCACCCCGGGAAAGCTGTTATACGCCTCGCTAGACATAGAAACAACATTATCATTTCCTTGAGAATTTTGAAGTCCTAGAGTTAAAGACACACCACCACCACCACCACCACCAAATCTTGACATCTCAGCTACATGATACCTAGGCTCAACCGTCGACACGAACCGACCACCATCCATTTGATCGCCCTGGACCATGCCACAAGTTTCCACAACATATCCATGTCCATGGTCCGGTTTGGTCCGGTCTTGTGAAAACTCCTGAGCTCGATCTTCATCAGCAGCAGCAGCAGGTCCCATCTCAGACATCTTTGGTGTATTTTCAGAGGACGAGTTGGAATCATTCTCTGTGAATTCCTCCTTGTATATTTCCTCCACCATCGGCTTCCATAAACGCACACGCGCATTAATAAACCAGTTTGAAACCTATTACAAACATAAAAACAACCAATTCATAAATAAATAAAACTATGAAGATTTAGAAACAATCTTCAAATAAAAGCATTTGGTACCTGACCGCGGCTCAACCCTGTTTGTCTTGCTAGCATGATCTTGTCGGAATCCTTTGGGTAACTATTCATGTTTCCAAACAGTAATCAGCATTATTTAACGAAGAATCTATGGGAGAAAAGATTCAAGAAGATACTTACGGGTGGAGAAAATGCTCGAAGAGCCAAGCACGGAGAATCAAAACAGAGTTTTCAGGTAGACCGCGTTGAGGCCTCCAAGCCTGAGGCTGCATGAAACCTCTCTGTTGTCTCAAATGTTGATCAACGTACTTGAGACGGCTTATTATCCTAACTCTGTTCCCATCTGGTCCATCTTGTTCCCCGAGGCATTTTCGCGTCACGAGGATTTGTCCGGATATCGCATCTCTTAGGCTACGGAAATGGCGCGAAATGGTTTGAAGAGCGAGTGCTGTGTATGGCTTAGCCGCTCCATAACCTGCTATCACGTCGAAGGAGGATACAACTATCTGCATCTGCTGGTAATATTGCTTATATCTTCTATCCACCTTTTACCAAAATCAAATACAAAAAGCCAAACATAATTACGTACCAAAAATGATTCAACATTATGGTTGTGGTTGTTTTAAACGCTATGCATTTGCTTTTTCTAAAATATAAAACATTCATTAAAAAAATCAACCCTTGCTGACTCTGTGGCATTTGCATTTAATAAATCAAAGTTATGTATTTATTTGAAAGAAATATCCTATGATAACATGTAAATGCAAAAGTAAACAAATGATCGAAGCTTATCGCATGATCAAAAGAAGAAAGGTATCAAAGTCATTACCTCATCCAACATTGACAAGAGTTTTGTCAACTTGTTCTGCATCTCTTGTCTCTCCGATTGAGAGATTTCAGCGGGAGGATTTGTGCTCGAGTCTTGAAGGTTCTGATCCGGTTCTTGAGGGTTCTCGTTGTTCTTATCTTCATCTGCCTGGAATTGCTTCAGAGCTTTCCTTACACTAACAGCCTCATCTAGTAGCTGTTGAGCCGCCTTGAGATACTTTGAGTTAGGGATTGTTCTCACAACATCTAAGTTCTGATTCCCGCCCGGAAAGCTCTGCGTTGCATACTCACTGCCTCTAAAATGCTCGGCTCTTGGCGCCATACTTTGATGAATTCCAGGGAGAATCTGTGAGCCGAGGCTAAGGGACAATCCCTGACCGGTCTGATGAACTCCCGTAGCGCCTGCCATCGCGCTCATTTGCTGGAAACCGTTCCTCTCACTCGCTTGATCTCTCCAAGAACCGAAATCTTGAATGTCCTGCATTTGCGAAATTCCTCCAAATCTGGACAATACTTGCCTCTCTTGTGAGGATAAGACATTGTTAGCTTCAGTTCTTTCTCTACCGGCTAATTCCTCCGAGTAAGAAACTGTAGGATTCATGTGGATCATTGCATTTCCGGGAAGAAACCGAGTTTCCGTATAATTCTCCATCGAAATGTATCAATGGAGTGTCTTTCTTGGATCAGTTGAGTTCCATAGTCCCTTGTCCTGTGAATAGGGTCATAGAAGCCGCAGCCTGGAACATTCAGATCAAACACAAAGTTGAGTTTTTTTTTATCATTCTTTAAAACGGATCCTTAAAAACTTTCCATCTAGCTATAAGAACTTATCTAATGGAGGAAATGTTTGAAATTAAAAAAAAAAGATTCAAAACAATTGAAACAGAGCAGGGTCCATAGTATTGCAATCTTGGAGATGTATATATTATGTGAGGTCATCATGGTTTGAATTTATGGCTATGCATGCAATCTTGGAGATGTAAGCAACATCCAGAGAAAAACAAAAAAAAAAACAGGAGTTGAAAGAGAAATAAAGAAAGATTATAAAATTTACCTGGATATACTCTGTTGCTTTGTTGAAGAAGATAAGCCAAATCTTAGAAGGAAATTAAAAAAAAAAAATGATGATCCCAAAATTACAAATGTGAAAGATTTTGTTGCTTTCTCCCAAAAATTTAAAGAAAAAGGAATCAAAGGTTATGCCTTTTTCTCTTGTTTTTTTTCTTCTTCTTCCAATGGTATATAATTTGAATTCATCATCTCATCAATGTCACACGTGAAAGACCCATATCATCATTCTCTCCCTCCCACAGAAGAAAGAAAGCAAATAAAAACTTTTTATTTCTTATTTAATAGTATAAAAATAAGAGGAAAAAAAAATATCAAATAAAAAAACTTTTGTTTTCTGAAGAATCTTGCTTCAGAAAGCCATAATCTGGTTGGTGCTCGAACTTCCTGCTTCTTGCTTGTTGATTCTTGGAATCAAGTCATTGGTAAAGAGAAGAAAATTATTGCGAAAATGTTATAAATGTATGGTTAAGGAGTTTCTATCCTTAACAACCAGTTGGTCGACCTAAACCCCTCTCTTCATCTTTCTCCTAATCCTAAACCTAAACCTAATCCTAATCCTAATCCTAATCCTTATCTCTCTCTGTCTCCTTGAAAACGTATTGATTAAATCAATATCCACCATACAATCACATTCTACAACTTTATTTACCCTTTATTTAAGTTGAAAAGTATAAAGAATCGAAGATGCTACTAATTTTTCAAAACTGAAGAAACACCTTTTCATCTCTAGTTTTGGTTCTTGAATTGAGATATATCTATTTCAAATCTTCAATATAATAATTTAAAACTATCGTATGTTTTTTCTAACACAAACTATTACATCAATTGTAAAAAAAAAAAAAAAACTGTTAAATCTGTTAAAATCTATTTTGCGATATAAGTTTGTTCCTTATTGTTTAGTATTAGTGTTGATGTCATATAGCTCGGTTTCAAATTTAAATATGTGCGTGTATGAGTTACTGGCAATAAAAAAACAAAGTTTTTGCAAGTCGGCAGTACAAATTAGCGGATTAAGTGGAGTATATCGAATTTTGATTGATAAGTAACATCACAAATTATTTTCTAACTTATCGTGTACATGACTAATGCATATTCGGTATTTTGGCGTTAGCTACTTTACTTTTTTAAGTAAAACATTATGGTTTCTTCTTCATTGTCTTTATATTCTATCCTTTTTGATATATATTTCTTTGATATTTGAAAGTACGTTCGTGGACTGTGGTAGTCCAGAGGCGCTACTAGTTGCATACAACTATCAAAAGAAATAAAGGGTCCCAAGAAATAACAAACACAGACTTTTTCTTATATTTATTAATTTTGTAAAGACCATAAGTGCCCGTTTTCCCCACTGAGTTTTTGTCTTTTTATGGGAACACTTGTAGGTATTTATGGATTGGTATTTTTGCTTTCAAATGTTTTCTAATTTTAGCATTCACTTTCTTGCTTGACAGAAATCTATACTCTATATATCCCTAACTTGGTAAAAACTAAAATCTCTTTAGCTCTTTTATCATGAAAATGATTGATGTAATTAAAAAAAGTTAACTAGAGACCGATAGATTTAGTTAGTTCCCATGGGCTGAAACTTGAGAGCATCAACAGTAACACAAACAAAAAAGGAGGATGTCTCGTAATGAAAAAGGAACTTGAGGGTGGATTTATGAAGAAACATAAACTAGTAGTTGTAGAATAGAAATAGAGGAAAAGTTGCCTGAATTGGGACAGATGTTGCAGCGAGAGTGTCAGAGTCAGAGGTGAGGTAATAATACGAACAATGAACATTTCTGAAGAGAGAGAAAAAAAGAGAGAATCTAATGGGATACGAAGCGAGAGATTTTGTTGGGCCAAGAGAGCTGTAATGTCCCAAGCGTTTTTGCTCACAGACGTGTGCCTTTCTACGGTTCAGTTAGTATTATTTTTTCAGGTAATCGCGACGGTTTAAATATATTTATTATCCAAAGAAAAACGTAACATCCAATTGCAGAAATATATGGGCCTATATTACCAGAGCCTAATTAGTCATAGTACCCTTTTCTGAAGACATAAACCATATTGAGAAATTCACCAAACTCTCTTTGTCAAGATACATAAGTCTAATCAAACTCATTTCACAGAGACACAAAAGGTATAGCTCTTTGCTCATTACATCAACACTCCTAGTTCAAGATTTCACCTGTAATGGGTGAAACATGGTGGTTTGTAGATTGCTGTCCATTTTTGGAACCCATTACTACCATAGACTTTGGGGGAACCAAACCGGCCCTGAAAAGCATATTTTCGACTGAGTCTGTCGGTTGAGCTCCAACCGATAACCAGTACCTGCAAAAGGGACAGAGACCAGAGATAACCAAACCGTCACAAACCCAAAAGTGCGAGAACCGATTTCTTTCAAGAGTTGCGCTTCGTAGTTTTAGCGAAGATACAACAGTTTGCGATCATACAAAGCAAAACCAAGCCTCATAAAAAAACTTGCAATAGATCAAAGGGAAGATAATTGATCTTTCAATGACTACAGTGGACAATGTTAAAGGAAAACAGAGTCACTCCTTAGTGATGCATCAGGTGTAGAAACAGAAGGACTGAGAAGCAAAGAGATGAAAACAAATGTCATCAAAACCAAAGTTACTTCCAACAAGGAATAGCTCATGATGACCTTACAGGATACGGAAAAAAATTGATTAAGATGATGAAAGACAAAGAAAACGCAATCCATGGCTAGATATATCTATCTACAATTGGATGCTTCAATCTCCTTGGTTAATCACACAAACTAATCCGTTTTCTTCATAGTGACACTTGGAACTGAAGCATCTGGATATCGTCGAGACTGTTTTAGCCTTATCGAACAATCATGAATTTCACATCTAATAACCTTAAACACACACGAATATACACGCAAACAGGAAAATGAAAATAATCGAACAAAAAAGAGTTGAGGGCAGAATCATTTACTTGATCCTGTCGAATTTGAGGCTCACTCTTTTCGCATCGTCTTTCCCTGAGAGGAAGTACAAAAGCAAATTCATGTAAGCAGAGACATCGAGAATGATTGAATTTTCTGAGAAGTGAAGGAGGTAGAGGAGAAGAGACGAACCTTGCAGTGGGTCATAAAACCCTAAAACCTCGATTTGTTTGCCGTCCCTCCGAGATTTGTCATCGGCGGCAACTACACGAAAGAAGGGTCGATTCTTACAACCGAAACGCGCGAGCCTTATCTTCACCGCCATTTCTGCTGCACTCTTCTCTGCTTGAAAATTGATGACACGGAGAAGCAGGTAAGGCTTTTAAGCTGGGTTTTGGCTTCTCAGACTTATTACCACCCCTATCCGCATTCTATAACTTCGCAACGTTCTATAGTTACGTGAATGTACTACGTGTCGTTTAATTTCATAGGAAACGGCATGTCATACTTGTTCCTTTACGTAGCTCTCTATTTACTAGGTGAAATTGTAATCCGGCCTAAGATCCAAACTGTTTTATAGCTGGATTCAACTATTTTGATTTTAAGGCCCAAATAAACTGATATGGATTCGTTAAATATAATAATGTATATATAAAACTAAAGTTAAAGAAAACTAATGTGATATATTTAAAAAAGACATACGGTAAACATGTACATTTAATT
The DNA here is from genome assembly GCA_020283515.1 of Alliaria petiolata. Classification (NCBI taxonomy): domain Eukaryota; kingdom Viridiplantae; phylum Streptophyta; class Magnoliopsida; order Brassicales; family Brassicaceae; genus Alliaria; species Alliaria petiolata. The sequence continues at coordinate 168,811,399 of JAHZTW010000001.1, read as the reverse complement.
TTATAAAACAAAGATTAGTATAATATATATAAATATCTGTATATGTATATATTCTAATTATTTTTGTTCGGATAAAAATATCCACAAACATCGTAATTTCTTTTGTAGATTATATCCGGTTAGTTTATTCGGATCGGCATATCGGGATATCCAATTTTTTTTAGATATTCGATCAGTTTCTATTTCCAAATTTGAGTTTTTTTAATAGAAGGTCTTCCAAGCTTGAGAATATTTAATTTAATAACACCAGATAATTATTAAAATCGCTCAAGTATATTTTATTACTGGACCGGAATGGGACAGATGCGGCTCACATTGGCAGGCAGACATAAGTTTTTAGAGGCATAACTCATAAGCCATAAGGCATCGAATCATATAAATCGTATTAGTACTTTAGTAGAGAAATACGAATTGAATAGTCGTACAATTGATCAGAAAATAAAGGGGAGTTATTTCAAGTCTCAACCACTCACGTGTCGAAACTCAGAGTGATGCGTACATTGAACGAGAATGACTCTTCAAGCAAGCAGCATTCATAAGTTTGCCAAGCTTACAAAGATAAGCAAATTAACCACCACCAAACAAAAACCTTCTTAGTCACTGGCTCACTGCTAAAGTTTAGGTATCTTTCTCAAATCTATGACTGATCTATTTAACATCAGCTTCTCCATTTGAATCAAGACATTAACTAAAGATGCTAACTCAAAGATCCATAACAACCTGTTTCTGATCAGCTACGAACAATTTCTGATAAAAGATGTAGTTCATGTACAATGAAATATTCAGAGAAATCAGATTTACTTAAAACCAAAGGATAAAACAATTGAACTAACCATTTACATATCAATTAACCCAGAAACTGAGAAATTCTAAAGCGGACGACCCAGACTAAATCAGCCATGACTATGGACTGTTCTTGATTATTGAAGAAATCATCGAGATCGGAACTCGGAATCGAAGATCAGCACTTGAATTTCATGCTGAGACCATGCTTACCGCGAACGCAACCAGGTTTCAAGTGTGAATACCGAGACGTCTTTGAGGTAAAGACCTTCGCGATTGCTCTCTTCCCCAATTTCCTCATCCTCTGTCTCCCCAGCTTCTTACATACGCTCCGCGGCACCAGCTCCTCGTCTAGATCATAGGAATCGTCGTATCCACTATCATCAGCACCGCGATCTTCGTCGCCGTCGTCGTAACACCCATCGCGATTGACACAATCCCCGTACGTAATACCAACAGAATAATGACAAGTGCCTCCACGGAGCAACACCATCCGCCGTTGAGCCCATCCGAGGTCGTTATCATCAACCTCATCGCCAACGGCATCATCCACATCGTCACCGACATCGCCCTCATCATCGACGCGGCCGTTGAGATCCAGATCCGCGGCGAGTTCACCACCGTCAGCCACATGGAGCATCTGAGGCGGCGGAGAAATGACAGACGGTGAGATAAAGGAAGCGTCGCCCAGAGATATGACGTCATCATCGGAAAGACTATCGACGGAGAAAGAATCGTCAGAGTACTCGCCGTCTGAGGGGTTAACGACTTCCCATAGATCAAGATCGATTTCCAGATCGTCATCGTGGTTGAGAATGAGAGGAGACATGGTGATAACCCTAGTTCGCTTCGCCATTTTTCGAGTGTTAACTTTTTTTTTGATATAATAATTTTAATTTTCAACTGTTTGTTGTTCATCGGAGGAAGTTACCCTTTAATAGAGGCAAAAACGGAGAGAACCAGCGTGTGCTATCGTGTGGCGATTGGTAATTAAACTGGAGAGGATACGTAATTAAAGCCAATTATTATTTGCCACGTAATCTTTCTATTGCCATGTCAGCATGTTTTCAGAGTTGGCCCAGTAAAAATTAATAATAGAACTGTAAATCGATCGCATCCACTAATGAGGAAGATACCCTTTCTGTTTCAACGAACAACTAATATCTTATTTTTTAATTTATTTTTATATAATTTGATAAACATATAAATTTTTATCTCAACACATATCTCATTATCTTATTTTAAGAGAATAAAATATTAAATATTTAAACAAAGAAAAGCAATTTTAGTTACTTGTTTTTTTGTTTTTCGTCAAATGATTTTATATATATCAAACTGAATTTACATAGTCAAAATACAGCAATTTTAGTTACTTGTAAAAATTACAAAATTATCAATTTTTAATAATGGATGATAAAATATTAATATAAAACTCAAGATATTTTTTTTTAACATCTGAATCTTATTATTAATTGGAAACCGCAATGAAACCGAAGATAAGTTTTTTTTTGCTTAACTATATTGTCGAACTCTTGTCCTCGTGAACAATTGCTGTCTCCGAGATTACACGCACTGACGTACTTCCAACTTCGCCAGTGGCGTTCAATAACCGAAGATAAGTTGTCTTGTTAGTCTTCTCTTTGCTAAAATATTCGCCACTTTGCTAAAAGAAAGAAAAAAAAAACCCATGATACTGTTTTTAAGGTTGACAAAAGAAAAAGAAAAAAAAAATCTCATGATACTGTGTTTCAGTGCAATAACCGTAGAAGTAACGGTTTCAAGTTTGCAAATGTGATCAAAATACAGGTAATTATCATATTAGTATTTATTTGATACTTAATTATATCATTGGTTCTTTTTGTTTTCTAGTTTTTTTTCTTCCGGCCTTTTCTAGTTTATGATATCGTAAGAAAGAGGCCCCGTTTCTTCCTCCACTCATTATTTTCATGCCCACAAGTTTTTTTCCCCGAAATTTTATTTATTCTCTTCTTTTTTTTTGTTCCTCTGTTTCATTAGCTCATAAAGATTAAACAAAAAAAAAATGTGAACCGGCTTTGGGAAAAAAGCCTGTACTAGTAGCAGCATTCTTTGTTTTCATCGATGAATGAATAAATTAAGCCTTCAAAGGAATTCTAAATTAGGAATATTCGCTGGCCGAATTGCATCGATCCACATCGCAGGTGAGGGTTTCCTGCAATTTCTCCCATTTCCTAAACTGCTTTGTTTCCAAGTGGGTCTCTCTGAATCTCACATCGTCGCAGAAATAGTTTTCGCCAACGAATCAGTGCCATTGTTGTCACTGATTCCAAGGAAGGGGGAGGCGTCGTGAGGATATCGTTCGGCTCTGTTTCTGATTCAAAATCCAGAAACAATGGGGAGCTTGGGCACGATCCTGAGATATCCGGATGATATATACCCGCTCCTGAAGATGAAGCGAGCGATCGAGAAAGCGGAGAAGCAGATCCCGCCTGAGCCACACTGGGGTTTCTGCTACTCGATGCTCCACAAGGTTTCTCGCAGCTTTTCTCTCGTTATTCAGCAGCTTGGTACCGAGCTTCGTAACGCTGTACGTTTCCTCTCTCTCTCTCTCTCTCTCTCTCTCCGCCTCTTTCTCTCAAAACATTTGTTCGATACATGTGTGTTCGCGTGTGTTGGTGGTACTTGTGTGGTCAACGTGTTGGTTTGTGGAGGAAGCCAAATATCTCTCAACTCACATTTATTGCGTATGTCGGCGATAATTGGCTTCATCTGTAGTATCGATTACTTTGAATGTATCCCTGTGTGATTATACATTCACATCTTAAGAGTTTGTGCTACACTCTACACTTAGTTCTGCAGATTGCTATATATTGATTCTTAGATTTCAGCTTTATTGTCCAGTTTGTGTGAGCTGCAGCAAATGCAGATTGGAATCTATTTTTTCCTATATACGTTGATAATTACCTCTTGTGCTATATCGTATGGGGCTTTCTTGGATCATGTTACGCATAGAAGAAGGTTTAGGTTGGATCATCAATCTAGGTGTGTCTAATCTTTGCAGCATTTCTTATTCAGTTGCCTCTTCTCTTTGTAGGTGTGTGTGTTCTACTTGGTTCTCCGAGCTCTCGATACTGCCGGTTAGTGTCCCTTGACTATGCTTCCAGCATTACCTTGATTTGACGAGGCTTCTCCAAAAATATGTTTTTGAAATGCATTCATGTTAGATCCATCTTCCTACTTCGTGTTCCTGCGGCTTACTATCATGTCTTTTTGTACGACAGAGGATGACACAAGCATACCAACTGATGAAAAGCTTCCCATCCTGATAGCGTTCCACCGGCACATATACGATACTGACTGGCACTATTCATGCAAGTCTGAAGAGTCTCTTTACATCTTGATCTTTCACATACCGACTACATATGACTGTTTCGTTTACAAATTCTACTCAATTCAACTTTAGGTGGTACGAAGGAGTACAAGGTTTTAATGGACCAATTCCACCATGTTGCTGCAGCTTTTTTGGAACTTGAAAAAGGGTTCGTTCTAATATATGCAATTCTGTTCTGATTTACTGGTTGAGCTACTGAACTTACGTAATCTGCTTTCTGACAACACTAATTTGTAACTTGTACATTGGTATATGAAGGTATCAAGAGGCAATCGAGGAAATTACTAAAAGAATGGGTGCAGGAATGGCCAAGTTTATCTGCCAGGAGGTCTGTGATACAAAACATTTTTGTAGTGTGGGTTTATTTTTGAGTTCTGGTGACAAGCTGGTTTGAGCAAAACTGGTGTCTCTGTTTCATTTAGAATCGTGAAACTATTAAGAACTGAAATGATTTGTGTACCGATCCAGTTTTCCCTGCTATACGCAGGTAGAAACTGTTGATGACTACGATGAGTACTGCCACTATGTTGCTGGACTTGTGGGTTTAGGTCTGTCTAAACTCTTCCTTGCTTCAGGATCGGAAGTTTTGACTCCAGATTGGGAGCAGATTTCCAATTCAATGGGTTTATTTCTTCAGGTACAACAACGTATTATGACATGTACAATGTTTCTTCCGCCAATCTTTTGAAACCTTTGACAAATTTTATCTTCGAACAATTCATAACATTGGTCTTATTTACAGAAAACAAACATTATCAGAGATTATCTTGAGGACATTAATGAGATACCAAAGTCCCGCATGTTTTGGCCTCGCAAGATTTGGGGCAAATATGCTGGCAAGCTCGAGGTCCATGCATACCACTCTCAAGCTCTCGTCTTAGGTCTGATGTTACCCTTATTGACTGTTTTCTAACAATGTTCTTCCTTTTGTTCGGTGAACTATAAATCCCAATGTAGGACTTAAAATACGAGGAGAATTCAACCAAAGCAGTGCACTGCTTGAATGACATGGTCACCAATGCATTGATGCATATTGAAGATTGCCTGAAGTACATGGCTGCGTTGCGTGATCCTTCCATATTTCGGTTCTGTGCCATCCCGCAGGTTAGAGAAATAAATATCACATATTTGTTTGTTTCCTTATCTAAAGTTAACTTTACCTTAAAGTTCTCGTTCAGAACTGTTTATATTGTTTTCCTTGTAAAATGAAACCAGTTTCAAGAATTCCTATCCATGTACACAAAATGACTACATATTCTCCTCTTTTAATGCACCTGCATTGATATAGAATGTCTTGGAACTCAATATCGATTTGCTTGGATGTGTTTCCTTGATCAGATCATGGCGATTGGAACACTTGCATTATGCTATAACAATGTACAAGTATTTAGAGGCGTCGTGAAAATGAGGCGAGGTAAGATGTTTATCTCGAGTATGGTTTGCACTCCTTGTCACTGTCCCTAGCCTGAGAAAATTTTATGGGTCAATGTCTGATTTTTATTTCTGTGAAGAAAACCATTATCATTTGTAGTCAACAAGCTTGAGAACGTGTAACAAGCATTGCCATGTGAAAGCTAATATATCTTTCTACTGTTTAGGTCTAACTGCTAAAGTCATTGATCGCACGAAGACAATGGCTGATGTCTATGGTGCATTCTATGATTTTTCGTGCATGCTGAAAACAAAGGTATGTTAGTATATTTCTTCATTTGTTAGTTGTTTTGCCACTCCCTTCTGTTCTTAGAAGAGGGGAAATATGTGTATTTTACATCGACATATGTATGTACATAGGTCGACAAGAACGATCCAAATGCGAGTAAGACACTAAACCGACTTGAAGCCGTTCAGAAAGTATGCAGAGACACTGGAGTCCTTCATAAGAGGTACAGTCTTTTCTTTTATATCTTCTCATTCTATGGGATAATCTAGATTTAGTGATTATGCGTAGTCAAAGAATCTGCTTTTGCTTTTTAAATCCAGAAGATATCACACGAAGAAACTGGTCTCGACAACCTATAATTAATCTCTCAAGTACTCAAGAATTGGATAGAATTGTCGTAATCTTTCGTTTTGGTTGGGTTTCTGATGAATCTTTGTCTCTCTTCCTTGCAGAAAATCTTATGTTGATGACAAAGGACAGTCAAATGTCTATGTAAGTTACATATTCCCCCTTTTCCATTGAAGTATCTCCCTTTTTAAAAAATATATAAATTAATACGTTACTTATCATGCTCTCTCGCTACCCGAAAATGCAGATCGTAATGCTTGTGATTCTACTGGCCATAGTCTTGGCATATCTCAGAGCAAACTGAGTGATTTATAGTTTCATTCGTATTTACGCCACTCTTTTTTCTTAGAACCAAATCCTTATTCAAGATTGTTTCCATAACAAAGAGAGTTTAAACTTGGATTCTATTTTAGTTATTGTCTTCTTTGTCTTGTACCGTTTTTTTTTTTTTAATCTGTAGTTGGAATAAACGTCATTTTGTTCATCTATCTTTCTCCCTTGTGTTTAAATATTTCCTTCTTCTTCACTCAATTTAATATATACTCTTTTGTATAATGGTAAGAGAGTTAATGGTTACTGTTCTAAGATACACTACCCCTTGGTCCATTACTATCCCGCCAAAATATGGGCCATTTTTTTTGTCGGTAACAGCAACACAATGTCAAATCTCTTCAAAGTTCCCAAAAAAATCTCTCTTCGAAGTATATAAAAGAAAAATCAGAGTTATAGATTTTTATTATTTTTGTAACGTTTCGCGTGTAGCACGCGGCAAAGCTTTTTTAAATGCCAAAACAGAACATCGTTGGCCCGCCCAATTACATCGATCACCGTGGCAAGTTACGAGTCGTACATCTTGTTCCCCAACGAATCCGCCATTGTTGACACTTGTTTCAGAAAAGATAGATACTTTTCCTCCGTTTCTGAATAGCATTCGTGCAAATGGGAAGCTTGAGTACGATTCTGAGACACCCAGATGAGATGTATCCGCTCTTGAAATTGAAAATTGCGATTACGAAAGCTCAGAATCAGATCCAACTTGAGCCACACTTAGCTTTCTGCTACTCAATTCTCCAAAAAGTTTCTAAAAGCTTTTCTCTTGTTATTCAACAACTAGGCACCGAGCTTCGTAACGCCGTATGTCGGCTGATTTAGATTTCGACTTTGTTTGTCCAACTATATTTTGTTGACTAATATTTCCCTATCTTACATTTCTAAATTACATCAAATTTTCTTATTTAATTTATTTTATTAGGTGTGTGTGTTCTACTTGATTCTCCGAGCTCTTGATACTGTTGGTTAGTGCTTCATAACTATGCTATCCAAACATTTGCCTTTGATTTGACGAGTCTTCTTCTTCTTCTCCAAATCTTTTTAAAAATATATATTCTTTATGATAAAATTTTAGTATCATCTAATTTTTGTTGTTGTTGTTACCACAGAGGATGACACAAGCATACCAATGGAGATCAAGGTTCCAATTCTGATAGATTTTCACCGTCACATATTCGACCGTGACTGGCATTTTTCATGTAAGTAACAAGAGTCTTTTTCACATCTTAATATTTAAGATTCACGTTTTTTTTTTTTTTTTATTTTTATTTACGCTTCATTCAATTTCAGGTGGTACAAAGGACTACAAGGTTCTAATGGACCAATTTCATCATGTTTCTGCAGCATTTCTGGAACTTGAAAAAGGGTTAGTTAGTTAGTAGTTCTACTATTTTGCTATATGGAACTCTGTTCTGTTTTTATTAAGTTTCTTTCTTGTTCATAAATTGATAATGATCTACTGAGTTTGTCGAATCTCTTTTCTGGCGATACTAATTTCATCATGTTATCCGAACTTACACGAAGGTATCAAGAGGCTATTGAAGATATAACTAAAAGAATGGGTGCAGGAATGGCCAAATTCATTTGCAAGGAGGTTTGTGATCCGAAGAATTTTTGTTAATTGTGGATTTTGTTTGTTTCATGCTTAGTTTTGTCATCGATCGTCCAAAAACCAATGCTTTGAAGCTATCATCAAAACTTATTAAGTAACTTGCTTTGTTGAGTACTAAAACATTTTTGTAGTGTGGATTTATTTTCGAGTTCTGGTGACAAGCTGGTTTGAGCTACACTGGTGTCTCTGTTTCATTTAGAATCGTGAAACTATTAAGAACTGAAATGATTTGTGTACCGATCCAGTTTTCCCTGCTATACGCAGGTAGAAACTGTTGATGACTACGATGAGTACTGCCACTATGTTGCTGGACTTGTGGGTTTAGGTCTGTCTAAACTCTTCCTTGCTTCAGGATCGGAAGTTTTGACTCCAGACTGGGAGCAGATTTCCAATTCAATGGGTTTATTTCTTCAGGTACAACAACGTATTATGACATGTACAATGTTTCTTCCTCCAATCTTTTGAAACCTTTGACAATTCTTATCTTCGAATAATTCATAACATTGCTCTTATTTACAGAAAACAAACATTATCAGAGATTATCTTGAGGACATTAATGAGATACCAAAGTCCCGCATGTTTTGGCCTCGCAAGATTTGGGGCAAATATGCTGGCAAGCTCGAGGTCCATGCATACCACTCTCAAGCTCTCGTCTTAGGTCTGATGTTACCCTTATTGACTATTTTCTAACAATGTTCTTCCTTTTGTTCGGTGAACTATAAATCCCAATGTAGGACTTAAAATACGAGGAGAATTCAACCAAAGCAGTGCACTGCTTGAATGACATGGTCACCAATGCATTGATGCATATTGAAGATTGCCTCAAGTACATGGCTGCGTTGCGTGATCCTTCCATATTTCGGTTCTGTGCCATCCCGCAGGTTAGAGAAATAAATATAACATATTTGTTTGTTTCCTTATCTAAAGTTAACTTTACCTTAAAGTTCTCGTTCAGAACTGTTTATATTGTTTTCCTTGTAAAATGAAACCAGTTTCAAGAATTCCTATCCATGTACACAAAATGATTACATATTCTCCTCTTTTAATGCACCTGCATTGATATAGAGTGTCTTGGAACTCAATATCGATTTGCTTGGATGTGTTTCCTTGATCAGATCATGGCGATTGGAACACTTGCATTGTGCTATAACAATGTACAAGTATTTAGAGGCGTCGTGAAAATGAGGCGAGGTAAGATGTTTATCTCGAGTATGGTTTGCACTCCTTTTCACTGTCTCATCATCTAAATCCCAAGCCAAAAGAAAATTTTGTGGGTCAATGTCTGATTGGCTTTTTCTGTGAAGAAGAAAACCATTATCATTTGTAGTCAACAAGCTTGAGAACGTGTAACAAGCATTGCCATGTGAAAGCTAATATATCTTTCTACTGTTTAGGTCTAACTGCTAAAGTCATTGATCGCACAAAGACAATGGCTGATGTCTATGGTGCATTTTATGATTTTTCTTGCATACTGAAAACAAAGGTATGCTAGTATAATATGTGTATGTGTATTTTTTCTTAGAAGAGGGATAATATGTGTATTTTTATATCGACATGTATATGTACATAGGTCGACAAGAACGATCCAAATGCGAGTAAGACACTAAACCGACTTGAAGCTGTTCAGAAAGTCTGCAGAGACACTGGAGTCCTTCATAAGAGGTACAGTCTTTTCTTTTGTATCTTCTCATTCTATTAGAATATGTCACTTAGGACCTGCTCTCGACCACCTATAATTAATATTCCAAGTAGTCAAGAATAGGATAGAATTATCATAATATTTCGTTTTGGTTGGGTTTCTGATGAATCTTTGTCTCTCTTCCTTGCAGAAAATCTTATGTTGATGACAAAGGACAATCAAATGTCTATGTAAGTTTAACATATTCCCCTTTTCCATAGAAGTATCTCATTTTCATTTTATTTTATTTTTAAATACGTTACTTATCATACTCTCTCGCTACCCGAAAATGCAGATCGTAATGCTTGTGATTCTACTGGCCTTAGTCTTGGCGTATTATCTCAGAGCAAACTGAGTGATTTATAGGTTCATTCTTATTTACGACACTCTCTTTTCAAGATTGTTTCCATAACAAAGAGAGATTAAACTTGGTTTGGTCTAAAACCTTGGATTCTATTTTAGTTACTGCCTTCTTTAAATCTCTCTTCAAAGCTCAACGTTCAACACTTCAACCTTCAAGCCAAACGAATCCACTATTGTTTAAAAAAAGATAAATACTTTTAAGATACACACTACCCCCCTTCGTCCAATATATGGGCCATTTTTTTTTTATGTCGGCTTGTAGAAGAGATCTCTCTTCGAAGTTCAAACTTCAAAGTATGTAAAAGAAAAATATGACTTGTAGATTTTTCTTAATTTTTGTTTTAACGTTTTCGCGTGTAGCACGCGGCATTTCAAAAGCTAAAACAGAACATCGTTGACCCAATTACATCGATCACCGTAAGAGTCTTAAATACTCGTAACTTTTTTGTTCATTTTTGTTCCCCAAACGAATCCACTATAGTTTATCACTTGTTTCAAAAAAAGATAAATAAGTACTACTTTTCCTCCGTTTCTGAATACTAGCATCATTCATGCAAATGGGTAGCTTGAGTACGATTCTGAGACACCCAGATGAGATATATCCGCTCTTGAAGTTGAAAATTGCGATTACGAAAGCTCAGAATCAGATCCCACTTGAGCCACACTTAGCTTTCTGCTACTCACTGCTCCAAAAAGTTTCTACAAGCTTTTCTCTTGTTATTCACCAACTATCCCCCGAGCTTCGTAACGCCGTATGTAGACTGGTTTTGATTTCGACTTTGTGTTTGGCCAACTAAATTTTGTTCAAAATTATTTCCTATCTTACATCAATATTTTCTTTTACAATTTGTTTGATTAGGTGTGTGTGTTCTACTTGATTCTCCGAGCTCTTGATACTGTTGGTTAGTGCTTCATAACTATGCTATCCAAACATTTGCCTTTGATTTGACGAGTCTTCTTCTTCTTCTCCAAATCTTTTTAAAAATATATATTCTTTATGATAAAATTTTAGTATCATCTAATTTTTGTTGTTGTTGTTACCACAGAGGATGACACAAGCATACCAATGGAGATCAAGGTTCCAATTCTGATAGATTTTCACCGTCACATATTCGACCGTGACTGGCATTTTTCATGTAAGTAACAAGAGTCTTTTTCACATCTTAATATTTAAGATTCACGTTTTTTTTTTGTTTTTTTTAATCTTTTGGTGTATGGTTTATTTTATTTTTATTTAATTTACGCTTCATTGAATTTCAGGTGGTACAAAGGAGTACAAGGTTCTAATGGACCAATTTCACCATGTTTCTGCAGCATTTCTGGAACTTGAAAAAGGGTTAGTTAGTTAGTTAGTTAGTTCTACTAATTTGCTATACGCAACTCTGTTGTGCTTTTATGAAACTTTTTTGTTTCTCATAAACTGATTGATCTACTTGAGTTTGTCCAGTCTCTTCTCTGGCGATACTAATTTATGTTGTTTTCCTAAATTAATTACACAAAGGTATCAAGAGATTATTGAAGATACAACTAAAAGAATGGGTGCAGGAATGGCCAAATTCATTTGCAAGGAGGTTTGTAAATTGTGGATTTTGTCTGTTTCAAACTTTCAAGCTTAGCTTTGTCATTAATGGTCCAAAAATCAATGATTTGCAAATCTGGATAATGAAAGTTAAAGCTATATTATCAAAACTTATTAAGCAACTTGCTTTGTTGAATGCTGAAATGATTTTGTGTATCCCACAGGTAGAAACGGTTGGCGATTATGATGAATACTGCCATTATGCTGCTGGGGTTTTAGGTTTGGGTTTGGCAAAACTCATCCTCGCTTCGGGATTAGAACAAGTATCGATTCCAGACTGGAAGCAGATTTCAATTTCTACAGGTTGTTTTCTGCAGGTACAACAATGTAATATTATTTAGGACATTTTTTACAATACAATGCTTCTTCCTCGAATCTTTTGCAACTTTTAAAAGCAAATTTTTATGTTATATTGCAGAAAACAGATATTATTAGAGATTATCTTGAGGACATTAACGAGATACCAAAGTCACGCATGTTTTGGCCTCGTGAGATATGGGGGAAATATGTTGACAAGCTCGAGGTGCATAATGTGATATCACCCTCAAGCTCTCATCTAAGATCTCATGTTAAAACACAAACGTGACTTTGTTTTTCTTGTGTGGATTCTTATTATAATAATGTAGGACTTCAAAAATGAGGAGAACTCAACAAAAGCAGTGCAGTGTTTGAATGAGATGATCACTAATGCATTGATTCATGTTGAAGATTCCTTGAAATGCATTTCTTCATTGCGGAATCCTGCAATAATTCACTCGTGTGCCATCCCTCAGGTTAGAGGAATGAATTTCGTATTTAGCTTTTCCTATCTAATCAACATTTTAATTTGCTTTAAATATCTAGTTGACAAGTGTTTTATGCATTGACATATAAATATGTTTTCTTCCGAGTAGATCCTGGCGATTGGAACACTTGCATTATGTTATAACAATTTACAAGTATTTAGAGGCGTTGTGAAACTGAGGCGAGGTAAGATGTTTTTTTTTTTCCTCTTGAGTTTGGTTTTGTGATCTTTTAACACAATTACATCATTTTAAATCCTAAGGCTTAAGTAGAATCAAAGACTAATTAAACGTTTCTGAGTTAAATCAGTAAATGCGTTATGTAACAGACACTTGTATGTGAATACTAGTTTTGGTCATGAACTTTCTATATTTAGGTCTAATGGCTAAAATATTTGATCGCTCAAAGACGATGGATGATGTCTATGGTGCATTCTATGGTTTTTCTTGCATGCTAGAAGCAAAGGTATATACAATTTTAGTATATTTCCTGTTTTATTGTTAGTATTATAAAATGAAATTGTTGTTCAAAAAAAAATATATGAAATTATGTGTTATTTTGTAATAGGTTGACAAGAATGATCCAAATGCCATGAAAATACTAAACCGACTTGAAACCATCAAGAAAGTCTGCAGAGAAAATGGAGTTTCTCACAAGAGGTAACACTTTTTTTTACTTGGTTTCTTCTTCTTCTTCTATTAATTGAAAGAATATGCAAAGTCATTTAACCATTCTTGTCATTTACCACGAGGATTATACTCTTTGCGTTTTAAAATCAGAAGAAGGCATCTCATTAAAAGAATTATATTTGACTTGTGGCTGAGGTTCTAATGAAATCTTCGTTTCTTTTCCGCGGTTCAGGAAATATTATGTTAACGGTGAAACACAATCAAAGACGATCTTTGTAAGCTAACTTTTATTTATTTAATCCGGTGTTCATAGAAAGTAATTGATTTTTAGGATAGCTTTACTTATTATTCTCCGCCATACCCGAATATACAGATTGGAATGCTTGTGCTTCTACTGGCCATATTATTCTTTGCGTATCTTGGAAAAAAAAAAACAATGCAAGTGACTCTTCAAGAACATACTTTGTATAGGTTCTTCTGAAGGTTTCATCAATCTTTATTTACGTCGCTCTCTTCTCTTGTCAGTGTTTTTACTGAACGGATTATTTCCTTATTAAACATTTGGTTTGCTGAATCCATTAGATTTCTGTTTAGTTACTGCTATCTTCTTTTTCTTATATATCTGTAGTTGGAAAACGTGCCTTTCTTCATGTATTTTTCTCCCTTGTGTATCTCGAGGTCAAATCTCAAAAATACTATTATGAAAGATCTAAGTTCTTCCATCAAGCGCATGAATTTTTGTAAAATGAAAAATATTACTCGCGTATAACGAACAAAAACCAACATGAATCCATAATTTTGCAAGACCAATGTTTGGAAAAAGAATGACTGTGTGAAAGTAATTGGACAAAAGAGTCGCAAATAAAAGTATAAAACCCCCCCAAAGAAGTGTATTCACAAATGAAGATAGATAGAGATTTGTTGAGAGGATCCGAATCCAAATATTGAGATAATACCTAAAATTGAACTCTTGTTCTAGTGGCATCACTATCAGATTCAGAAATTCGCAGAAAGCCGCATCAACTCTGATCCTCAAGAACATGGACTTCTGTTTAGCAGGTGCATCGTTTCTCTTTCGTTTTCTTTCAACGTATCACACACAACTCTTCCACTGAAACAACTCAGTTCCATAACCAACAAAGGGAACAATGTTACCTTCAACTTCTCAGAAAACTTCGGACACTTTGCTAGCAAGAACTCGTTCCCGTCTTTCGATGTACTCATAAGGGAACCAACCGGCTTTGCCTTTGCATTCTCCTTCTGCCCATCCACTGCCTGTAACCTGACAGTGAGTAACGGACAAAAATGTGATATCAAACAAACACTCCTGAAAACCGTATTGGGGCTAAATGTGAATTAAAGGAGACATTGTTGGTTTTCCTATTCGGGTGTTAGTTTAAAATCAAACCTTTCTAACAACAACGTATTCACCAGTTGATAAGCTGAGCTCGACGTCTGTCACACCGTGATATGGGAACAAGACCTGAAAATGGTAAACAGGGAATAATACGTTATAGTGGAACATCAAATGAGGACCAAAAGGAATCTAGATGTAGTCTGTCTTTCTCTTCTGTAATCGGAAAGAGTTTATAAACATCCCATTATCTCTTTAAAACGTTTACTACCAATGCTACTCGGTTATATGTGGGAAAAAAGGCACTAAACGGCATTAAAACTGAGTAGCGTACCTCTCCTAAGAAGTAACCCATGCTATCTGTTGACGTGTCATGCATGTGAGATGCATACACTCCATTAGCTTCCTCATATGATGGAGGCGGCGGCATATTGTCTGCACTTGAGGGAGTAGAGGGAGCTTCAATACGTCGCCTCTCAGATACCATCTGCAGGTTCAAATGATGTTCAATTTTGACCTAGATGACTCATTTAATGATGAACTGACTGTAAAACCAATGCACACCAACCTCTCCTTCGAGCTGATCAAGGATTTGGAGGACTCTTTGATGGTACCCACGTTCGGATTCAACCTTGAGAACAGGAATGAACAATGTAGTTGTTTCAAAAGAAGTACATAGGGTAAGTAAATCAAACTTGACCTAATAACGTAGCTTATAACCAATCATGCTACCATTGAAATAAGTCGTTCAAGTGTCAATTTTTGTTGTTGATCTTCAACGGAAGATAAAGCAGAAGCTGCTTCTTTCCCCAATATTGTCATATTTGATTTTAGGTCTTGAAGTTTTGCTTCAGCAGATTCCAGTTTCATCAAGATGTCAGGATTACCTTGAGACTCTCTTGCCTTTGCTTGTCGTCTGGCAACTTCTGTAGCCTGTTTAAATTTAAAATTTGTGCTTGAGTAAATGTCTATCATGCTAGTAATCACAAATGTCTAGTTCTAAAAAGAGCCTAGTTCTAGAAAGAGGAAAATACTCATATTGCTTCATGGTATTATCTTTCGTGGTACCTGAGCTTCAGCTTCTTGGCGCATTCTATCATATCGTTGAGCAAGATGTCTAGCATCCTCCAATGGAGCTCCCAAAACCATTGCCCGTAATGGCTCAGCAACCTAACAGTTTCAGGTTAAAATTCCAGATTGACATGTGAATGTAGTAGCCAAATTGCAAATTGCAATAAAGAAAGAACCAAGGGAACAGCGTGACACTAATTGACTCTTAAGGTATAAATATCTATAGATACATTATGGAACAAAGAATTCCAGATAAAAGAAATAGATCTTCCCACAAATGGCAGCCACTCGACTAACGGTGGCAGTAAAATAATTCTTTGTGTAGTTATATCACACACAAAAGATATGACTTGATATGGACTAATGCTTAGCACTTTGATGGAAGATGAGAAAGAACAAACCTGTGTACCAAGAGCCTTTAACATATTTCCACGCTCCTTCTCCATTTGTGCCCGAGCACGTCCGTAGCTCAGTGCAGCCCTTGTTAATACGTTACCATTCGTACATGTATTATCTGAACCATATTTCCTGCTATCCTCAGACAGTTTCGTCCCTGAGGAACAATGAATGCACAATGCAAGCCAGGCCTGTGAGCAAATTCACGTCTATAACAGACATAAAAAGATACTACAAGCTAACGCTCAAGGGTCAGCAAAATCACCTATTTCAACTTGTTTTGACCCCGTGACTATATAACCTTCGACACCACGAACAATATCTCTTTGGTAATGCTGAAAATGACGAATGTATGAGACCAAATTGATGGAATAGAAAACTTCAAACAGTTAAAGGCTTTAAAATAAACCTTGGCAGCACGGGTGGAAATGTAAAGCTTTTCTAGTTTCTGATGTTGATGGAGTTCTGCATCATCCGATAAACCAGATCCATATCCTCCTCCTCCAAATTGCTTGAAGACAGCCTTTACCATTCCACAAAACTAAGTCAGTGTACTGCTTAACCTCATACTCGAGGAACTAACACCGGGTCTCATGGTAATTTGTGAAAAGTAGCCAACATAACATAGTTTGAAACACAAGCATCACGCAAAAGCATCAACGCAGGATATAATATATGTCACATTTCCCGTGATTACATCATTTCTCATTTCTATATCCAGGTGCTAAAATAATTTTAAATGGTAATTTGTAGAACTAAGATAATTCATGACTACAAAATCTTTCAACTCTCTGCTCACAAAAGTGAAACGAATCTATACCAAAATTTATCAATAATTTTTGATCTTGACATATAACCATCGCATTTGATGAGTCAAACCAAATACCAAACTATGCAAATTGAAAATTCCCAAAACCAGAAGGACTATACCCAATCTCACATCGAATCAAAGTATTCATCACAATCAAATGAATTCAAACACAAAATAGAAGGCACACTCAGATCCAAGTACTCAATAAGTCGAAAATTTTCGATTTGAAAAAAAAAAGCTAGCATTTCATCATCACAATTATTGATTGTATCAACAGAGACCAACAAATCAACCAAAACACGTGAAACTACAAAGAAAACCAGAATCTGGGCAATGTAAGAAACGGGATCTAAACAAACGGGCAAAAAGAAAGAAAGAAAATTTCACCTGCTGCTGTCTTGCGACTTGTTCCCTCAACCTGCTGGCTTGTTTTCTTATTGCATCCATTGTTCACCTGATCAAAGCTCTTCACAAATCTTCCTTTTTTCTCTTTCTCCTTCTACCTTACTTCCACCTTCCAGTTCCCTCCGATTATCAAGAAGAGCTCGGCGAAGAAGAGATTCGAAATCGTGAAATGGCGTTGAGCTCCCAATAATTTTTCTCTGCTTTCGAACTTTTTCATTCCTAACACGAAGAAATCAAAGATAGAGAGTCTCTGTCTCACAAAGAAGTATCCAAGAGTTTGTATATTGGGCTCTTAAGGCCCGTTGGGCTTAAAATCAAATCCAGTAGCTATCTAAAATTATTCAATTTCAATTTTATTAAAACACAAAAAAAGGAAGGAAAAAAAAAAAAAAAAAAACTGGGCCGAACAAAACCCTAGATATATATAAATCGAAAGCCCGTAGCATAGGGCTTTCTCTCAGTTGTTGAAGCCGCTTCTTCTTCTTCGCTGTTGCTCGACGTCGCCACCATCTGAAGATCTCTAATCATGGCCGTCGGGTACACACCTCTGTCTTTCAGATTCTTCATCATAATCTGTCATCCGATATCTTCGAGTATCATGTTCTGATCTACATTTTTTCCTGATTTTATAGGAAGAACAAGAGGATCTCTAAGGGCCGTAAAGGAGGAAAGAAGAAGATGTAAGTAACATATTCCCAGATTTAAAATTTTCAGATTTTATATAGAATCTGTATATTGACGAAAAGTCTGAATTTGATCGATGGTGCAGCGTTGATCCTTTCTCCAAGAAGGATTGGTATGACGTGAAGGCTCCTTCTTCATTCGCCGCGAGAAGTGTTGGGAAGACACTTGTTTCAAGGACCCAGGGAACCAAGGTAATGTCTATGTCTGCTACTATGCTGGATAGTTTAGGGTTTACTGTGAAATTGCTTGATCTGTTGTCTCTTTTAAAGGGTTTAGAGCTTTGTTGTTTACTGTGAGTTGTAGAGATAGAAGTTCGCTTTTGGTTTGTTTCATTTTTGGAGTTATAGGAATTGCATTGTGATAGAGTAATCTGTGGGTACTCTCAGATTGTTCCTTTGCCAAATCTGACCTGTGTTTTCTGGGTGGACTCGAAATTATAAACAGATTGCCTCTGAGGGACTGAAACACAGGGTTTTCGAGGTTTCTCTTGCTGATCTCCAATCGAATGAGGATTATGCATTCAGGAAGATCCGTCTCAGAGCTGAAGATGTTCAGGGCAGGAATGTGTTGACCCAATTCTGGGTAAGAAGAAGAAAACTTGGAGATAACTTTGAAATTTGGTTTTACAACAAACTAATGCACTGTTTATAATCCTTTTAGGGCATGGATTTCACAACCGACAAGCTTAGGTCATTGGTGAAGAAGTGGCAGACTTTGATCGAAGCTCATGTCGATGTGAAAACCACAGACGGCTACACCCTGAGGCTGTTCTGTATCGCCTTCACAAAGAGGCGTGCCAACCAGGTGAAGCGTACTTGTTATGCCCAGTCCAGCCAAATCCGCCAGGTAATAACAATTTTAATACGTGTTTATCATTGGCCCTGTAGAAAGAAATTGAATATGATTCACCGCAGACTCATATATTGCATGTAATGTTTTGTTGGATCATTGTAGATCCGCAGAAAGATGAGTGAGATCATGGTCAAGGAAGCTTCATCTTGTGACCTCAAGGAGCTTGTAGCTAAGTTCATCCCTGAGGCCATTGGAAGCGAGATTGAGAAGGCGACGCAGGGCATCTACCCGTTGCAGAACGTGTTCATCCGTAAAGTCAAGATCCTCAAGGCTCCCAAGTTTGACCTCGGAAAGCTCATGGAGGTGAATTGAGATCACATTATTGTCATCAACATTGGTCTTGGTCTAGCCATGAAGACAATCAATCTAACCTTGTTCTGTTCTTTATCTTGTTAGGTGCATGGGGATTACAATGCAGAGGATGTTGGTGTGAAGGTAGAGAGGCCAGCGGAAGAGACAATAGCTGAGGATCCAACCGAAGTCATCGGAGCTTAGTGGATTTATAGATTTGTTTCTCTTTTTTTTTTTGGCAAAAAAAAACTAATGTTATGTCGCCATTGTTGTGACTGGTTTTGGACTCCTTTTTGATGGATGATCTTCTTGTTTATCATGTTACCTCTTTTATATTAAATGTGTTGGTTCTATTCTTCATTCCTGGATATGCTTAAATTGTGTTTAAGAAGAAATGACGACATCAATGCATATAATCAGATATGCCGATTTAACACACCTATGGGGTTACTTGCTTTAATCAATTTGTTAAAAATTTGCTATTTTATTAGCTATGATTGCTGTATAATATGTGTAATGCAATATGTAGTTTTCGTTTTGACAGGGCAGTCACATTTTCCCCCATTCTCTTCCACCATTCTCATAATTTGTGTTATACGATTTCTGTCTCTCGTCTTTGATTCGAAGAATGACATGTTGTTTCGTCAGCTAGGATTTGAGTTTTTATTTATTTTGTTTTTGTTTTTTTAACAATGCTCACTGACGAATGATTAAATTGTTTGTCAACATTCAGTGTTTCAAATGGATTATGTTTTGTTAAAACTCAATGATTATGTTTTTTGACTTTTGTCTTAACTTCTTTTTTGTCCGCAGTCCGTTTTTACTCTTGTTTTCTTTGATATTTGATTTTCAATTTTAGGGTTTTTTTTTTTGTTTGGAAATGTAAAAACAGAATATCTTAATTAAATGTTCAAGGATTGGAAATGTAAAAGAGTGAGTGATGATTGATATTCTGCAACACAAGAATACAAGGAACACTAACTCGAAAACAACTTGCATTGATTACAAGATTTGAAGCTGTTCCATTTCCAAACAAAATATAGAAAAAAAAATTGAAAAAGGGAAAGAGTGATGATGCAAATGGTATCGACGAGCAAGATAAGAATGCGACACGTTTTCCTTTTCCCCCATTCCCACCCTCGTCACTCCTCACCTTATTATGTTGTTGTTGTATATATTCTTTTATTATGTTTTTCCCCTTATTTTGTAAAATTAAAAATCAGCCAAAAATGAATATACACACCAACTTTCAGAATAAAAACTTTAAAATACATTACTATAGATAAATACGAATATAATAAGTATAACACCCCGTACACTATACCATACCAACTAAGGTTGGCAACCCAAAAAAATCACTACCAAACTAAGTGATCGTAACGACTCGTTCAAATAAACCAATCCCTATTTTTTTCCAAGATCAATTACGCTTTCTTATATCATAGCAAATTAGTGAAAAACGAAATGTGTATAAAAAAGTAGACTGAACCCTACTTTTGAAGGTTGGGGATGTAAAGTCTATAGAGACGATTCCAAAAAAATACAATTCGGTTTAGTAAACCAAACTAAAAAGGACAAGATTGCATAAATGAAGAAGGAAAATACTTAACAATGGTAAGGTATATATATATATTTTTTTAATTGTTAAAGGATCTGGCTATAGTGGTTGCTTTGGCGAACTCCACTCCAACGGTGGTTTGCATCTTCTTCATTCCCATCACTACCAAAACCCACACTTCTCTTCTTCTTCCTTTTTTGCCTAGTGATAGCTAAAAGAACTTCTTTTTTTTTTGGTTGAAAAATAACTTTATTTAAGTTTCATTTAGTTGGACTTTAATTATCCTGTTTTTGGGTTGAATAAGTGTTTGAATCGAATTTGATTTCGTTAAAAATATATTTAATATAAAATCTGAAAATAAAGTTGATTCTAGTTTGAATAGAGATTATGTTAATTCGGTTTAGTACAAATCAAGTTAATCCAAATACACATTTGATTCAAATTGCAGTTATTTATAAATCCTATAATTTTTCATGGAATATTTAGAATCAATATGAGATTTTTTATTATAGTATTACCTTAATATTTCTTTCGGAATGCTATTTTTCTCCTTTTTGTTAACTAATCTAAACCTATAAAAAGAAGAAGAAAAAAATAGCACAACATCGACGATTTGGGCGGATTATATATGGCCGGCCGTTAGGGACTCTGCAAGGGAATGTTTTGTTAACTAATGGGCGTAAACTCTGTTTGTCACTAACACATCACACATGTAACTATTATTATTTCAATTTCTTATTTAGAGTAAAAAATGTTGCCATACTACTATTTTTACAGATGACTCCAACTAATACTGATTTGATTTCTTTTAATTTTTTTAAAAAATTAACCATTTAAAAAACTGTCCAACATTTCGTAAGAAGAAATGGTCAACCCTTTTGACAAGACAAGCTAAATTGGCAGCGACAATGTGCATGGTATAACCCTTCACAATAATAATTTTTAAAAAAACATATTATAAAAACCACCAAGAAATCAATCAAATTGAATTGAATAATGTGAAACGGACCTGACTTATCAATTTCTGACGAAGGATAAGCCCAAGCCGAACATCCACGTAGAGAACTCACTGATTAGGTCCAAAGAAAAATGGAGGAAAAAATAATCTTGATGTCTCAAAACGAAAAGAAATCATCAAAACTTTTTCTCCGTTTTTTTTCTTCTAAAAATAGAACCTAATAGTAAAAACAAAACTTAATATGAAAAATACAGAGGCGAAAAAATGGATTAGACTTAATCCTTAGTTTTTTTATTTTTCTTGAAATTGGATATTTTTGGAGAAATAAAGGACACATCATTTTACACCAAAATGAAGAGGCAAATAAAGAAGACGGAAAGCATTGATTCTGAAATTCAATTCTAGTATCATTCGTGAAAGAAGATTTTGTAATATTCTACAAACTATAAATTAGGGGAAAAGAAAGAAAAAAAAAAAGATGGAAAAAAAGAGCTTTAACTTTTGGAATTGGGAAGCACAAACACAAAAACACAAAGTCTCTGTTTTACCTTTTAACCCTTTCAAGAATCCTCCTTTAATTTCAGTGTCCTCTTACTTTGCGTATCTCTCTCATCCTCTGTTTCTTCGCCTTCTCTCAGCTTTTTCTTCTTCTATCTTCGTCTTTATCAGGTAAAGAACTATGATGAGCATATCCCTTCACATACCTTTCTCCTATTCTCATCTTTCTGATTTCTCGAATGTTTGCATGCGCAGACGGTTTTGTAGATCATAAATTTTAGCCTTTTTAGCTACCTTTTTCTCTTGTTTATGTTATGTGTATGGTTGTTGTAATAGTGAGAATTAAGACTATGTCAAGTGATAATTGAAACTTTTTAAGAATTTTATATGTATGTATGAAAGAGTGTATGGAACTGTGGACAGAAGCTAGAGCCCTGAAGGCAAGTCTAAGAGGAGAAGCTATAAAGCATCGAGTGATTGTGTCGGAAGAGTTAAGCCGAACTTCTTCTGCTGAAGATTTCTCCGTTGAGTGTTTCCTCGATTTCTCAGAAGGCCAAGAAGAAGAAGAAGAAGAACTTGTCTCTATTTCTTCTTCACAAGAAGAACAAGAACAAGAACAAGATTGCATCTTTAGTTCACAACCTTGCACCTTTGATCAACTTCCTTCTTTGCCGGTATATTTCCCTTTATTTAGAAGCTTCTTTTTGTTATAATTATAAATAAATTTGGTTCATTCTCTGAGTTTTTTAAAAATCTTTTTTTAGTAAGATCAAATAAATTTTTGTTTTTTTCTGATTTTTCTTGTACTTTATGATTTTTAGGATGAAGATGTGGAAGAGCTTGAATGGGTATCTCGTGTTGTGGATGATTGTTCTTCACCAGAAGTTTCACTTCTCTTCACACAAACCCACAAAACCAAACCAAACTTCTCATCTCGAATTCCGGTTAAACCAAGAACCAAACGGTCTCGGAACAGCCTAACCGGTGGCCGGGTTTGGCCACTCGTTTCAACCAACCAACATGCAGCAGCAGAGCAGAGGAGGAGGAAGAAACAAGAGGCGGCCGTTGTGTT
This sequence comes from Alliaria petiolata, assembly GCA_020283515.1. Taxonomy (NCBI): domain Eukaryota; kingdom Viridiplantae; phylum Streptophyta; class Magnoliopsida; order Brassicales; family Brassicaceae; genus Alliaria; species Alliaria petiolata. The sequence continues at coordinate 168,788,314 of JAHZTW010000001.1, read as the reverse complement.
TCAACGAAGATGCAGCCATTGTGGCACAAACAACACACCTCAGTGGAGAACCGGTCCGGTCGGTCCAAAAACCTTGTGTAATGCCTGTGGTGTCCGGTTTAAGTCCGGTCGGCTATGCCCGGAATACAGACCGGCGGATAGTCCGACGTTCTCGAATGAGATCCACTCGAATCTTCATAGGAAGGTTCTGGAATTGAGAAAGAGTAAAGAGTTGGGTGAAGAAACAGGTGAAGCTACTACTAAATCAGACCAAGTCAAATTTGGCAGCAAAGTGGTAGAGAAGACTTAGGTAAAATAAAAACCTACTTTTTTGTTAACATTATCTGTAGTGTGTTAATTTAACAACTTGCTTCATAACATTTGAAACTGTTTTGGAATTAGTCTAAGAAAAGTGGTTTTCTCTATAAGCAAAATTATGTTTTTTTTTTAAAAATCTTAAACGATGCGAGACCACCACCACCACTACTAGTTAGAATGATTTTGGTCCATGTGAAGTGGCTGTAGACTTTTTGAAGTATTTTGCAAAAAAATAATATATAAAAGCTATTACTTTGAGAAAACAAATGCAAAATGAAAGAGCCATTCTATAATAGAAATATGAGAGGTAAAAGCTGGTTAACAAAATTTAGTTCCATTTTGCATCAGCTCTGTATGGCCAAATAGTTTTTCTGTCTCAAGTTGAAGTCATAACTTTTAGAGTTTAATTACATTGAAGTATTGAACTATTGTGTTCAAAGCAACATGATTCTTTTTGCAAGCATAAACATATAAAATGTTTCAAGTTTAAGAATATGGTGACAACATGATTAAACAAAACATATATAATAGCGCATATCATTAAACCCGCTTTAATATTCTAGCTACAAGTTCTTAATATATATCAATTTGCTACATAAAGACTTACAATAGAAGGACCACAGTACCATCATCGATGGACCCTTTTGGTTCAGTAGTTTCAGAAGGACAAAATAGGTTTGAATGATTAGCGTTGTAAAAATGTTCAGATGTTCTATTTCGAAGCAATACAAATCTCAACTTAATTCATTAATATTATCAATCAAATATATTTTGTTTCCAATCAAGAACTCGAACCAGTCCTTAAGTTCTCCTGCAGAGGAACTTCAGATATTTGTAAAATCACAATGTTTTTTTTGGTGCAAAAAATCACAATGTTTCCATGAAAAACTGGAGAACGAAAAAGCCATTTGATTATAAAAATTGGCGTTGTCTAGCTTTCTCCAAGAGAATCATTCTCACAAACACACGGTCTTATGTTTTACAAATGTTCTTGATACTTTGTGCCTAAACAATCTCCACAACAGCAATCATTTATTTATGGCCCCCGAGGAGCTGCATGCACTCAAATAAATACGTTCTCAACCGCTATCACAAATCCGTTGTAGTCTAGCTGGTCAGGATACTCGGCTCTCACCCGAGAGACCCGGGTTCGAGTCCCGGCAACGGAGTTTTTTTTTTCTCCTACTTTTTCAGTTTATTGGTTTATGTCCGGTTTATAACAGAATAGCTCGGTTTAGTTCAACTGCTATCAAATAGCCCTTTATCCATTTCATGTTGTTTCTTAAATCCGTTACTGATGGGCCAAATTCTTTTCATAATTCCAGGTTCCAATCAAAGGCCTATGAAACTTTCTTATCGGTCCCTCTGAACGGAACAGAAGTTTCGTACTGTTGGAAAAAGGAATTTAGATAGAAGACTCATCATCCCCTAGGTTTTCAATTTCTTGTTCCAGTTCTCCGTTGTAGCGCCGCTCCTCTCCTCTCTTGTCCAGATCCAATGGTGTGTTTCTTCTCACCACTCTCAGATTGTTGTAAATCTCAACTCTGTCTCTTGTATTGTCTGATGTTCTTATAATGGCTTCTCTGTCCGATTACAGGCACCCAAGAAGGACAAAGTTCCTCCTCCGTCATCCAAACCCGCCAAATCCGGTGGCGGCAAGCAGAAGAAGAAGGTCGCTTTTCTAAAAAAAATCCCATCTTTTGCCTCTCAGATACCTATTTTGAATCATAATGATGGGTTAGCTTGAATCCGGTTTCCTCTCTGTTTTGGAATCAACAGAAGTGGAGCAAAGGAAAGCAAAAGGAGAAAGTGAACAACATGGTTCTGTTCGACCAAGCTACTTACGACAAGCTTCTCTCTGAGGCCCCCAAGTTCAAATTGATCACCCCTTCTATCCTCTCCGACCGTTTGAGGGTAATACTTTCTTCTTCTCCTCTCTTTTGGATTTGTGAAATTTGGAAACTTCTCTCTGATAGAAATGCATTGGTTAAGTGTTAGTACTTCTTGATCATTAGTGTTTTGCCTTTAGTATTGAAGGGTCTATTCAATGACTATGGATTAAGATTTTGCTAGTTGTTTATCGGCTTCTTTCCATTAGTTTGGCTTCTAGACTCTATAGTAGGCTGTGACACGAGAGCTCGTGTGTTGATACAGATCAATGGATCGCTTGCTCGGAGGGCGATCAGAGAGTTGATGGCTAAGGGAACGATCAGGATGGTCTCTGCTCACTCAAGCCAGCAGATCTACACTAGGGCTACCCACAGCTAGTTTCTTTCGATTGTGTTTGATGTTTCTCGTTTCTCTATCTAAAGACCCTGTGGCTTAATGAACCCATCATTATCTTTCTAGAATGCATCTTCACTTGCTTGCATACCTTGGAATTTTTCACTGTTTAATTCTATGAGATTATTGATACAAAACTAATTGTTTCGGATTTCTCTTGCTTAGCTTTTGAAGATAACAAATATCTCAACAGAAATCTTCTGAATTTTTTTATCATATTGGAATATGTAAATCATAATTATATTTACACTAGATAGCTCAAGGATTAGATCTTGCAGTTGAAAATATGATTACACTAATCATGTCCTCTCTCTTTCTGGACCTCCCCGAGCCCAACCATCAAGAACTCTAAATCCTTTCGATCTTCTATTTCGAAGCGAAGCAATACAAATCTCAACTTACCCATTAATAATATCAACCAAATATTATTTTTTTCCAATCAAGGATTCGAACCCAATACTTCAAGTTCTCCTATACAGGAGGAACTTCACATATTTGTAAAAATCCCAATAAATAAACCATCATAATGTTCCCAGGACAAAGCGGAGAGGAAAACCATGGGATTCTTCAACTTGGTGCTGTCTATCTTTCTCCAAGAGAATTCTTATCACAAAACATGGTCTTATGTTTGCAAAGGTTCTTGATACTACAAATTTGTGCCTAAACAATCTCCACAACAACAAAAATATCGTACAAGAAAACCGAATGCAAGTAGAAAATAAAACGAATTATAAACTCAAAGTATCGACGAGAAACGTGAGTCTCTCATTATCCACCAAGTAAGCTCAGAAATTTTGGTAATTTCTGATTCTAACTAAATACAAGTAAATGAGTTCTCAAATTCATTCATACATCCGTTGTAGTCTAGCTGGTCAGGATACTCGGCTCTCACCCGAGAGACCCGGGTTCGAGTCCCGGCAACGGAGTTTATTTTTTGTACTTTTTCAGTTTATTCATTTATTGGTTTATGTCCGGTTTAGTTCAACTGCGACCCTTTTATGATCCATCTTATGTTGTTCCTTAAGTCCGTTACGTATGGGCCCAATTTTGTTAGTAATTCCAAGCATCAATAAAAGGCCCATCTGCAACTTTCTTTTCGGTCCCTCTGAACGAGAAAGAAGGTTTCTCACTGTTGAAAAAGAGAAAATTAGATAGACGAAGAAGACAAAGAGTGTAGAGATACTCGAAATCAATCGGAACCAGAAAAATGAGCGGAGTTTCGACGGCGGCGTATTTTGCGCGGCGAGCGGCGCAAAAGGAGAGGGTTCGAATCCTCTATCGCCGTGCCCTTAAGGATACTCTCAATTGGGCTGTTCATCGCCATATTTTCTACCGAGATGTAAGTTTTTCCTCAGATCTCCTCCGGCGGTATCCGAATCGGACTTAGACTTTTTTTTGTTTGGACCGATCTCACATTTTGGATTTTAATTTGTTGATCTTCGTTCCTTTTCAGGCTTCTGATCTGCGCGAGAAGTTCAATGCCAACCAAGACGTGGTTAGTTTTCTTCTCGTGTTTATACCCTCTCTTTTTTACCTCCTGCAATTTCCTTGTTTGATCGCTGATTGAATTTTTCGAAAAAATGTGGAAGTGGAAGTTTATTGTGTTTTGGTTGATTTTAATTTGGTAGAGAGAGACTTTAGAGATGTGACCCATGTAAGTGTGTTTGGATGAGAAATTTGTTGTGGAAAGAAATGGGGGAAAAGCTTGTTCTTTTCTCTCTGCTGGACTTAGTTGTTTCAGATTTCTGCTATTGTCTGTGGATAATTATATGTTTTCCTTATTATCTGAATTGAAATCCCATCGAAATAACTGAATAAGCAAGCTTGTTTCATAGATGTGTTGAGTTGGTAGTATATCCATTCATTCTATAGAACTCTGCTTTCTGCAATCGATGAGCTTATGATAAATGTTTCGGTGCAATCCATGAAATGTTTTGTTGGCATTAAGTAAATGATGATGTGCCTTTTCAAACCTGACACAATGACAGAATTGGTGGTTGTGAATGTACCTTTTGAGTCTCTCATCTTTGTTTCTCGTTGTTTGTCCCTTCCATCGGGGGATTTGTAGGAGGATGTCGACAGAATCGACAAACTGATTGCTCATGGTGAAGCAGAATACGACAAGTGGCGGCACCCTGATCCTTATATCGGTTAGCATCTCGACCCTTAAATTAATTTGGTGGATAGCTGTATCGATTCTGGTCCAACTAACTCCTGTAAATGACCCACATTTTCTGTTCTAGTTCCATGGGCTCCTGGTGGCTCCAAGTTCTGTAGAAACCCGACTCCGCCTGCCGGGGTAAGTTTTCTTCTAAACGCTTATCACTTCCATCGTCATGATCTCACTTTCTTATTCGCAAGTAAGTGCTGATGATCTTCTTTTGTGACTGATGCAGATTGAGATTGTGTACAACTACGGTCAAGAAGACAACCCATAATAAGCCTAGTTTGCATATTTCCATACCCATCAATAAAGTAAGTTGGATAACCATCAGATGCTCAGGTTGCTCTTCATTCTCGTGAATCTCCCTTTGGATATATTAAGAAGTCAAGTTTCGATGGTGTTTGTTGGTTTGTTACAGATTGAAGCATCTGGTGCCTATGGTTCAGCAGATAAATTTAAAGACTTTCAAGGTTGAGACTTTGAGGGAAGCAATTGTAGTTTTCAAAGATGTTTCGTTCCAGTAAGACAATCTTGTTTCGACTTGGTTTATATTTCTCCTTTTAAAAATATTTATGGTTGCTCTATAGCTGCCAAGCATGTGATCGTGAATCATGGATGTTCCGACCATGAAAACTTTTCAGGAAAACAAAAAAAAGTGTTTTTTTTTACCTTGGCCGCATATCGAGTACCCGGTAATGAATAGTTGAACTCAAATCTATCAGCTTTTTGATAGCCCTCTCGAAACGGGTTTAAGCCAAACAGGATTTGTTCTCTCGTTACAGTCCTTGAGTCTCAAAAAGGGTTCAACTTTGGCAGACATTGTTTGTTCGTATGTCTCTTGTTTTGAGAATCAACTTGTCTTCCTTCATACTTGTAGAAACGAAGCGTATCAACTCTCTCCAAATCTATTGTTGATCCAACATGAACCATAGATCGGAAAATTGAAGTTGTTGGGAATGGTATTAGATCACAACTCCACTATCCAACTTGGGAATCTAAAGCTTACCCTTTTTTAAGTGGGGTTAAAGTTGGGCTTAATTGTATATTTCTTTGAGTGTTGGAATATGATCTTTCCACTTGTAAATGTTAGCCCATTTTGGGTTTTAATGGTACTATATGAGACGACAAAAAAATAAATCAACCTTCTTCTTTGAAGGTACCACATTCTATATTTACAAACAAATACACACAACGCAGTGACACGATCATCTACAAATTGATAACATGAAACCATAGGTTACTATACCATCTTTGTCAAACTTTTTTACCTTTAAATTTTAATCCTTCTTTTTTTAGGATAATTATATGCTTTTTTGCATGATCGCCAAGTGACGACGCCAACAACCGGACAACTAACACGAAAACAACACATTATCTCGAATATGCATATTTTTTTTGGTCCAAAATTACATCCAGATAAAAAGGAAAAATGTTCTACCAAGCGGTCCAAGCCGTGACCCAAAAATAAAGAAAAATATTTGATTATGTAATCACCTAAAAAAACACAAACATGAGAGCCACATAACAATCAATCACTCAACCGCTTCCCAAAGCCTAATAAATAAAGATGTGAGTCGATAACAACACAGATGTCAGAATATGTAACTTGTGTGTGTTGTCACACTCTCTCTTTACTCACAAGTCACAATTACATCGCCCACGAGTCCACGACGCCGTTCGAGTCTTCAAGATGCGGAGAAACGTAAGCCCTCAAACAAATTAAAGGACTACTAGACAAAAGTCTCTACTTATTTATTTATTAAATTTCTTAGACCATCTGCATTGGTGATCTCTCACCAAGTCTCTCAACATATGCATTGGTGGTCTCTCACCAAGTTTCTCAACATAAAATATTAATAAACTTAGAAAAAAAGAAAAGAGAGAATGGAATGATTTGAGAGACTATGAGAGATCCATGAGAAACTCATCATGCTCTGATGCTCTTATACACTAGTGACAAGAACTTGTACTAGCACTGCATTCAATTAATTAATCGGTTTGAAAGAAACTCACATTACAGTGAAAGATATGACTAAATGGCAGACAAAGAAACAGAAGTTGTTCATCGTTTGAATTAAAAGAAAAATCTCATAAAACGGTCTTCTTCTATGTAATAAATGAAACCGGAACGCTACAATTTCAACGGGAAAATAAACAAAATAAGATACGAAGATCCGAATTTCACAAAAGGGCTTTAATCATTCGGATCCTGTAACTAAAAGATAAAAACCTTAAGCAACGATGGATCTAAAACCATCTTATTATTTGATAATTTATTGAAAGAAACTAAAAAACCGTACAATGACGATTTTACGATAACCGAATGCAACGACAAACCACACGATCACCTATCTTACGCAGAGAGGTACTCGAAGCCGTCTTCGTCGCAGTAGTAAAAGCCGAGGTTATTGATCGCAGCTGAAAGAGAGTTACTAGGAGATGCCGGCTCGGTCGCGAGATACGGCATGTTGTGGAATGAACGATCGAGACAAGCCGCAACATTGATGAACTCATCACCATCTTCTTCTTCTTCTTCTTCTTCTTCATCGCCACCGCCTTTGGTATGCATCAATTCCTCCGCCCGGTGCTTTAGGGTCTGAAACATTAGCTCCGGCTCATGCTGCACTGCTCGGAGAACATCCGCAGAGGACTGGCCAGGCACGGCTCGGGTCACCACAAAGCAATGTGGTCCATCGCTCTGGGAGACGCGGACAACGCTCGGCCCGCCAAACAAATTGTGGACTCCACCAAGCGCCTCCTCGTAAGCACCTCCAAGGAACATACCCAAAAAGTACTTGCCTCCACCACCGCCACTGTTGTCCAGCTCGTGCAACGGCAAGCTGGTTTCTCCGCCTATGAACTTGTCAATCTTGCCGTCGCTGTCGCACGTCAAATCCGATAAGATCCCTCGAGCCCCGGGCCTTTGATCGAGCTTATGGATGGGAACTATAGGAAACAGCTGATCAATCCCCCAGAGATCAGGAATCGAGGTGAAAACGGATAAATTGATATTGTAAGTCAGAACCGGATCCGATGCGCCTATAGCACTCAACACCCACTCGCATAACCCATCAACAGAAGCTAATTGCTCGATGCTCAGAACACCATCTTTGAAGCCTTCGACACATCCCTGCTTCAGCTGATCCACATAAAGGAGGCAGCTTTCGTGGTCTCCACGCATCACAGCCGCGTAGAGATCCTCGTAATTAGCTCGAGCTTCCTCACCTTCGAGGAGGAACTGAATATCATCCGGATTCGCTTGATGAGCCATTGGTTTACCCGCCGAAACAGCTTCGAAGATCAGCACGGAATGATGAGAGACTATTGCTCTTCCGCTTTCGCTGCATATCACCGGATGTTTCACTGATCTCCGGTCACATACAAACCGGACGGAAGCCACAACAGCTGCAGCATATTCCTCGAGAGTATAGGCAACAGAGAGATCCGTTTCTCCAGATTTAGACCCGTCGTAGTCAATCCCCAAACCACCACCGATATCGATAACTTTCATATGTGCACCGAGACGCACGAGCTCACAGTAAAGCTGAGCAGCCTCGGCGACACCGTCAGAGAGCAACGACGTCGATGGAATCTGTGATCCTATGTGAAAATGCAGGAGCTGGAGGCAATCGAGCATACCAGATTGGCTCAGCTTCCTCTCGACACGAACAATCTGATTAGTGGTCAATCCGAATTTGCCCTTCTCACCTGAAGTTGACCCGAAATGTCCCGAGTGTTTGGTTCTCAGCTTGGCTCGTAACCCAATCACAGGCCTCACATTCATCTTCTGGCTCAGATCGATCACCAGATCGAGTTCTTCTTCTTGCTCGAGCACAATCAAAGTGTTCAACGCCAGTTTTCTCCCAAGCAGAGCCAACGAAATGTACTCGGCGTCTTTGAAGCCATTACAGACAAGAAACGCATCGGGATTACCTTTGCACAAGCAGCTCATGGCGAGAAGGATCTCTGGTTTAGAGCCAGCTTCCAATCCAAACCGGAAAGGAGATCCAAATTTGACGATATCCTCGACGACGAAGCGATCCTGATTGCATTTCACCGGATAAACTCCTTGGTAATGGGAATCGTATCCCTGGCTCTGAATCGCGAAATCAAACGCAGACTGGAGGCATTCTAGCCTGTTCTTCAATACATCCGGGAAACGGACGATAAGCGGGAGCTGCAATCCCAATCCACCGGAGGATTTCGGATCCGTCACCTTCTTAACGACTTTCAGCAGATCGATATCTTGGTGAGGCAAAGTGTCAGACCCATGTGGACGAACAGAGATGTTACCGGACGAATTGGCGATGAAGTAAGGAGCTCCCCATCCGTCGATCCGATAGAGTGAAGAGGATAGAGACGAGGACCAACGGCAAGAGCTGTCAACAACGGCGGCAGCGGAAGTTGGTGACGCCGGCATAAACACGTCACCGGCGGTGGGAAGAGAGCTATCACCGGAGAAAGCGTAGCCGGGAGGCACAAAGGCAGTATCAACACAAGCTAGGGCAGGCATCTTCTTCACTCTCCTTCAGCAACGATCACAATTTACTTTACAGAAAATTCTCGAACAGGGAGAAAAAACTTTCGAGAGAGAGACGAAAAATCGAAAATTATCAAACGAAATGTTTTGGGTGTAGATCTTAATTTTTCCCAGATTTTGTGAAGGTAGGGGTTTAAAAACCGCCGAGGCCGGAGCCCCGGCTACCCCCTCAAAAGAAGGCAGAAGATGAATCTATCGCCGCCGTGAAACCCCCCTCTCGCAGCCCGACCCGATCCGAGAATCTCCACGATGACCGTTCAGAAAATATCTCAAAAGTTAAAAGCCGAAAGAGGAAAATTTCCAAATCTGAAATCAACAACAAAAATTATTCCCCTACCATGCAAAGCCTGAATATATTAATATGAAGAAGCTTGAGAGGAATTGAAAAGCGAAAAGAAGGGGAATGAGAATGTGAAGTTTTCTCGGGAGAATGCAAGAAAACAGAGACGGAAACCTAGCGGAAAAAAAGGGGGGCTTAACGGAAATGGAGAAGAGATGAAGCGTGAGTTGTTTGGTGAAGAGAATAGCTCTCGTTTATATAAGGGGGAAAAGCAACCGAACGGGAGAAGGTTACGACTGAGGCAAGTTGGACTTGGGCCGTGGGGCCCATTTACTCTTATTATCTCTTTTTTAACTTTTTTTTCTTCTTCTTCTTTGTTTTTCAACATCTTCTTCCTTTTTACTTTTCACCCTACATAAAATAATCTTATCCTATATTTGGTTTCCTACGTCATATAGATTCAGGTGTTTGTTCAACTAATCACTAAATGATGTTTTATATTATTTCTGATTCGTATAAAGTTAGCGCCTATCGGATACTTATTTCTAATGTGTTATAATACCCGATTTATCTATCATTCACGAAGACAATTACGTTCATGTTTTTATAAATCAAAACATGAATATATTTTTCATTTAAAATTTATATCATCATGTGGATTGAAATTCATGTGTGACTTGTTAAAAAGGAAAGTAAATGTTGTTTCTTCTCTACCGGTCCACATTTTTTTCCACGTTTACCTGCTCCGATCCCCATAATTCCCTAAATACTGTATATCTTCTTTTTGCATCAATAATTAAATTAATAATTCATGCAAATAAATCAAGATACGTACTTCATGAGTATCTTATAGTAATGTTAGGAATAGAAATACATCGAGAATATTCCTTATATCTTTCAGGGAAATCTTTTTTAATTAAATTAATTAAAAAATTATCCATAATATACATTAAAATCAAAAGAATATTGAATACTACTAATTTTAGTAGAATTTAAAAAGTAAGAGAGTTTTTTTATACAGTTTAGGAGAATATTTAGAAGATAATAGCAATAAATAGGGAAAATAGCATAAAAAACCTTTAAGTGACAGTCATTAGCACTTTAAATCTCGAGAGTATTTTACTAGCACAATAAACCTTCAAATTAAATATATTAACATATAAAACCTTAAAACTGGTTTTTTATTGCGCGCCGTCATAATATTTAACGGTTCATTGTTCATTTTTGTTAAAAAATGATGTTAATGCATTAAATTTATTTATTTTAATTAAAAAATTAGATTAAATATTATTTTATTATTTATTATAATTAAAAATAAATAAAAATATCTAAAATATTTTTTTAAAAAGTCGACAAAAGTTACTAAAATTATTTAAAAAAATTTTAAAAACTAATTTTTTATATTTCCTCAATTAATATATTTGATAAAAAAAAAATTCATGTTAATAACGATAATATAACTTTAAATTATGTTTAACTAGTAAAATTACTATTAATTATTTTATTTTATTTATCACAATTAAAAAATTTAAATTTTGTTTTAAAATTAATAAATAAAGTTGTTCTTTACATATTTGAAGTTTAAAAAACTAAGATTATTTTGCACATTTATATAATAAATAAAGTTTATTTATTAGACAAATGTGTGAGTACTAGACAAATATGCAAACGATAACTTTATTTAAAATTTTTAAAATAATTTTAGTAACTTTTGTCAACTTTAAAAAAAATATTTTAGATATTTTTATTTATTTTTAATTATAATAAATAATAAAATAATATTTCATATATTTTTTATTAAAATAAATAAATTTAATGCATTAACATCATTTTTAACGGAAATGAACAGTGAACTGTTAAATATTCTGACGGCACGCAATAAAAAACCAGTTTTAAGGTTTTATATGTTAATATATTTAATTTGAATATTTATTGTGCTAGTAAAATACTCTCGAAATTTAAAGTGCTAGTGGCTGTCACTTTAAAGATTTTTTATGCGATTTTCCCTTTTTATAAAAATCATCTAAAGCATTTAGAGGACAACGATGTAAGTGAAAATAAAATTTGCTCTTTTAATATATAATTGAATAACATCTTTTTAGAATTCGAATAATCTTTTGTGTAGCTCACTTTGTTTCGTATACTCAGATTTTTGGTTTTCTTTTTGTAAAACTTTATCAATCAAAAATTTATTAAATTGGTAAAATCAACGTATGTTATGGAACTTGTGGTGAGATGGATCCGACCGTTGATCCAATGATCCCTGATTCCCTGTAATGTCTAATGTGACACATGGCATGACCAATAATTGGGTAATAGGGAACATGTACCTAATGGACCATTTCTTTTTTTCTGAAATAGATAAATATAGACAATTGTTTTTTATTTTCAAATATTTTGTTGGAAACAAAAATCAGACAATAAAATTGACCAAGGAAAAAATAAAGTTTGGCATTTAAGATTAAAAAAAAAATAGTAGTAATAATAACATAGTCCTTTATTTGGTTGTTGCTGTTTGGTTTTTAAAAAGAGCAAGATTCTGTTTTGGTCACGAACACTTGGTTACGAGCCGCCGCGTGGCGGTCTTACGTGGGGGAGTAGTTGCGTTATGCTGCTTCCTCTCTGCTTCTTCTTCTTCTTTTAGATTTAAAAATCTTAAAATGCGCCGATCCTCCTCACTCGTGCGAGTTAAGAAGGTCTCTGTTTTTATCGTGTGACGCGATATTAACGAATCCGAAACGATCTCTCCATCTAAGGAGATCAAGAATTTTTCAGTCCAACGGATCAGAATATGCCACGTCTGTCGTTTTGTTGGATGTTACTACTATTTAATTTTCTTGGGTGCTGTTACCATATTTCCTATTTTAATTGCGAAAACTTGGACCGTGCTTTATTTGGAACCATGTAATTAAATTTTTGTCAGGAGTTATTATATATATCAAGTTAACCTTCGCCCAAAATTACTGTTTTGGAGCTGAGTTCACATGTTTTTCACAATCTAACAAAATAATTTTATAGAAACCTAAAACTATATAAAATGTTTCAAATGTTTGGTCCAAGTTTTTCACTTAATCGAACTGAATATTTAATTAATTGGGAATTTTGTTAGAAACATTTCATATAGTTTTAGGTTCTATAAAATTTATGTTAGCAAACATTTGAAAATTTCGCTTGGCGTAGAGTTCAAGCNATATAATCTTAAGAAAAAAATAACCAATAAACAAACAAAATAATTTCATTTACGACAATCAATTCAGTGTCAACAATAATGACTTGAAAAGCAAATGAAAAAAACAAAAAATTAAAAACACATATAAAAAAGACTCATAAACAACATCTTAGCAATAACAAACAACAAATATAATATAGAACATAAATAAAAACAACTAATACTCAAAATAACACTCAACAAAAAAATAGTCAACAAAAATTCAAATATTAAACTATACTAAACCAAAGTAATAATGATAATTAAATACTATCCATACAAATTACAAAAAAACAATAGAAATTATACTATTAGAGAATTCGTATCACCCATTAACCAGAAACAAATTTCATCTACTAATCACACGTCAACTTCGTCAAGAATACAACATCAACTACATAACTTTTTCTTACCACCAGCCAAGTATTACGAGAAAATAACTTTACTTTTAATGATAACCCTGTAAAATGCAAATATTTACTAACAAGTACTATGAAATAAATTATAAAATTTAAACAGTTGAATTATCACAAATCCGTGTAACGCTCGGACCTTCTCCTAGTTTAGAAGATAATAGCAATAAATCTAAAAAAATCATCTTAAGCATTTACAGGACAGCAATGTAAGTGAAAATAAAATTTGTTTTTTAATATATAATTGAATAACATATTTTTTTTTGACAGCATTGAATAACATCTTTTTAGTTTACAAATCCAGTCCTCTATCTTTAGAATTCGAATAATCTTTTGTGTAGCTCACTTTGTTTCGCATACTCAGATTTTTTGTTTTCTTTTTGTAAAACTTTATCAATCAAAAATTTATTAAATTGGTAAAAGCAACGTATGTTTTGGAACTTGTGGTGAGATGGATCCGATCGTTGATTTAATGATCCCTGTAATGTCTAATGTGACACATGGCATGACCAATAATTGGGTAATAGGGAACATGTACCTAATGGACCATTGTTTTTTTTTTTCTGAAATAGATAAATATAGACAATTGTTTTTATTTTCAAATTTTTTGTTGGAAACAAAAATCAGACAATAAAATTGACCAAGGAAAATATAAAGTTTGGCATTTAAGATTAAAAAAAAATAGTAATAATAATATAGTCCTTTATTTGGTTGTTGCTGTTTGGTTTTTAAAAAAGAGTAAGATTCTGTTTTGGTCACGAACACTTGGTTACGAGCCGCCGCGTGGCGGTCTTACATGGGGGAGTAGTTGCGTTATGCTGTTTCCTCTCTGCTTCTTCTTCTTCTTTTAGGTTTAAAAATCTTAAAATGCGCCGATCCTCCTCACTCGTGCGAGTTAAGAATGTCTCTGTTTTTATCGTGTGACGCGATATTATCGAATCCGAAACGATCTCTCCATCTAAGGAGATCAAGAATTTTTCAGTCCAACGGATCAGAATATGCCACGTCTGTCGTTTTGTTGGATGTTACTACTATTTAATTTTCTTGGGTGCTGTTACCATATTTCCTATTTTAAATGCGAAAACTTGGACCATACTTTATTTGGAAGCATGTAATTAAATTTTTGTCAGGAGTTATAATATATCAAGTTAACCTTCGCCCAAAATTACTGTTTTGGCGCTGAGTTGACATGTTTTCCACAATCTAACAACATAGTTTTATAGAAACCTAAAACTATATAAAATGTTTCAAATGTTTGGTCCAAGTTTTTCACTTAATCGAATCGAATATTAATTAATTGGGAATTTTGTTAGAAACATTTTATATAGTTTTAGGTTTCTATAAAATGTATGTTACCAAACATTTGAAAATATCGCTTGGCGTAGAGTTCAAGCCGCATGAACATATTTTTGGGTTAATTTCATCTTGATTTTAATGAAAGATATAATGGTCAACAACCATGGATCACGGCCCCCGTTCAGTCTGTCATTTTATGCATCATTTCTTTTCATTTGAAAAAAAGTTAACACTCTAATAGTATATAGATTCACTATAGAACAATAGTTTTGTTAAAAAAAAAAACAATAGATTTCATATTTATAACAAACAAAAGCATGAGTTTTTAATCAAATTTCTAAAGCTTCTAATAGAATATAGTAAAATCGTGATGGTTTTAAATAGCCGATTGTTTACCAGACACCTAAACAAATTCTTTGGTCGCGTTTTAGTACTTTAACTTTTAATTTTTTTTTTAAAGGAATATAAGATATTATTTCATCACTCTTTTAAAATTTTAAAAATTAGCATGAAGTATTTATTTTAATTGTTTTTAGCCTCAAATTTTTGACACCGTTATCTTTGAAATTTTTCTCTTGTTTTCATGTTCTGCAATTCAGTGTCGTCTATAAAGGCGAAAAAAAAGAATAACCAAGTGACATTGTTGATTTCTACAACGTTTTCAAAGAGCTAAATTTTTTTTTTTTTTTGGTTGCAGTGAGTTCACTTTGTATATATCATTTGCAGCATTATTTTGGTAACAAAGTTCATTTGCATTATTTCAAGAGTGATGTAGTGGATGATGCTGTCCAACGGCAAGGAAATAAAGGCATTGGAGTGGGCGGGCTGTTTTTTCCTTATTAAAAGGTCTTCCCATTCCTTATTATTCGCTGTATTTGTTCAATGCTCTTCAACGCTCTGTTTCTCTATAAAAGCATCTATCCTTCTCTATTGTATATTTATACATGCATGCAGTTAATTTATTATATGTATATCTTCTGTGATCGGGTTACGTTTTTCTATTGTTAGGTATTACCATTAAACAAAAATATGAAAAGTCATTATCTCAAGGGTGTATGTTCGGAAACCCATATCAAAAAAATGTATTAGGGTCTATAGTAACAGGGTCAACGGAGTAATACATAAAAGATAGATATTCCATGTGTTTTACAAATAATGTGGTTTTAAAGTTTTATTTTTGTTTGATAAAGCATATAGTTTCATATTTTTAAGGCAATTTTTTTAATAAAATTCAAGTTTTAATTTTCTTGTATAAAGTATATTAATCAGAAAGAAAATTTTGTAATTTTGATATTTTATTTTGTTTTTTTTGTGTGTTAGTTCGATGGGAAGGCGAGATAGCACCAAACTATTCGATCTATGTGAATATGTGATGAGCATCTGAAGCTGATAAAATTTTGAGCAACTTACGATTGGAATATGCAAAGTTATAATAGAGAATAAGGAAAACGCGTTGACGGCGGTAAACGGCCGTTTACTGAACGCGGGCTGCACACGTACACCAACACTCACTCTAAAGTTCTCTTTCATTTCATCTTTTTCTTTTCGGGTGCAACTGGTGGTAAGTAGAGGAATTAGAGGAATAATTATTAGTGGAAAAAAAATCAGTGGAATAATATATTTTTCTTCTAATTTTGTTCAACTCATTACTCTCCTATTTTCTAGAGTAACAAAATTTAAAAGAACAAGTCTTATTTTTCAACTTTTTAGTAGGACCCATTATAATTGAGATGAATAGTTTTTACTATTAAATGGTTGATTTTTAGAGGAATATAAAGAAATAGTCATTTTCACCCAATTTTATTCCTCTATTGTGGCAACTAGTTGCATCCTTCATTTTTCATACCACTAAATTCTATTCCTTTTTTTTTATTATAGAAAGAAAAAAAAAATACTCGCGTTATTATTCCTCAAAGTAAATGACATTTGTAATGAGTCATACCAAATTATAAAATCTTTTTAATTGAGATCGCACGTAAATCCCAATATCCCATCGGCCCAACGTACAAAACACAGCTCTTAATTACGTGACGTATGGTTTGGAGTTTCATTATCGTGTGTGGTTGTGATGGTCAAATTAAGGCTACGCATTGACTCTGAGACTCTCCATAATCCTTTCTAACGTGCCGTGTCAAACTCGGTTCATTAAAATAATCCACTCTTTCTTTCTTTTTTTCCTTATTTATTCTATTTTGTTCCGAATGTTCTAATAATAGATTACCCAAACTATTAAATACCACGACATACACAAACAACGTTCCAAAGTGGTTTTTTTTTTACTAAATGAAAAGTTCAACTTTAAACAACATATTCAATTAATGAGAAGATTTAATCCAACTTCTTACTAAATGAAAAGTTCAATACGTTTTTGAGTTTCTAATAAGTTTTTGACTAGGTAATTTACCAAACCTTGGTTTAAGTTCAATACTTTGGTATTAGATAAATTCGACAGCCGTCGGCGCTTTTGATACGTGCATGTCGTTCATAACTTTGACTCATTTTTCATGCATTTCACTGATTCGCTTCGTAGTCACGTAAAGACCATTCATCGATTTTTTTATTTTTTTTAAATTAATTTTGGAAGTTTTGTGTCTTTGTCCCGTAATTTTTTTAGTATCCAGAGTTAACTCTTTCGATATTCATAGAAATTTTATTTGACTAAACAAAACAATATGCTATACAAAAGTAACAGAAACAAAAGAAAATAATAAGCTGGCCTAACAAAAAAAAGTATAAAATTAATTAGATGGTCTTCTGACCGCACCTTTTTCTGTAGTTTTTATAAGACTCTCATGCTTTTTGGCATCGGCCATGTCTATATTACAGCACTAAAATAAGAAACTTTTACATTTTTTGGTCTAGTTGACATTTGTATATTCTAACAAAAGTTGAGTACATAACCTGATTTAGCTTAGTGGGTTTCATTAGTATTATTAGTATGAAAATAGACTAATAGTAACGGAAAAAAGTGAGCATCATCACTACTAAAGATAAGTGTGTTGCTATTTTCTTTGAAAGTCCTATTTATCTTATTATGAGTTAGTGAATTATCAAATAAATTATTCTATCTTTTTGTTCAACAACAATGAAACCGTTGTTGAATTTTTATTCAATTAGCAAGGAAATTTCAGTATTTGATTCGGTAATTCACCGAGGTTTTTTCCATACGTGCAAACTTTGTTTTCCGAAAAATACGGTAATAATAACATCAAAGATTAAATCAAAGTGAAATTACAACAAATTTGTGATTGGCGTTATAAAGGAAAAAAAAACAAGAAAACAAGTTCATGACCGCCATTAAACTCCAAGTGAATAACTTTGCAATATGGACAGTTGGACACTGTCACACTGGACAGCTGCAGTGGTGGTTGTGCGTGTCCATTTAAAAATGCTGAGATATCTAAAGTTAGCGGCAAAAACAATTTCATAATTTACATACGTACGTTGACCAAAAAAAAAAAAAATTTACATACGTATTATGTAAATAAAATATATGACACCATTTTTTTTATGACACAATATTCAACAAAATATTAGTTATATTTTTTACATGTAAATGCCATGTAGTAAAAAAAAAAGAATTGTGGTTTTCAAATTCAGATGTAACTAATTACAATCGATAACTAACATAGCGGATCACATGGTCTATGATAATAATAAAAAAAAAAAGAATAAACAAAAGAACTTTAGTTATGAAAATACTATTTTTTGTCTTCATAATCTATTCATATATGAAAAATAAAATATAACAAATATGGATTTTCTATTTCCAAAAGGTAAATAGTCTAACAGAAGTTCCAGAGGGCGCGAGGTCTTTGGTTTGAGCCCCTGCATTAAGTGATTACTACCACCATCTCTTCACCATAATATTTAAACAATTAAACACGTTTATACATAAAAAAATTATATACTTAAAATGTATATATTGTGAAACTGATAGGTTACAAAATTCCAGAAGGATTTATGCATAATCAATGATGTAGCCCAACTGTATATCGTCGTCCCAGTCTGATAGTCTCCTAGTCCTAGACAATACACATGAATATTAAAAAAGAGAGTAACTTTGGGAAAAAAATGGCATCGCACACTAATTGAGCTTTTGGGACCGAATGATAATACCGTTCATTTCGTTTATGGTGCCCCGATATATTATCCAAATCTCACCTCTCAGCTTATCTCATCGACCAAAAACTTCTCAAAATCTTAAGTCAAATCCTTTTTTTCTTCTTTTTTTTTTTGTCCGAATGGTATGACATATCAAAAAGGGTTTGACTATTATAGTTTCGGTTTTTCATACAACTCTAGTTATGGCCTCTTTTTCTTTGTTCCAGACTTGTAATACATAGACATCTCTGCTGATTCAGCCTATGAACTCTGTTGCTTTCTCAATAATGCCCTTTTGAAGTGTAAACTTGCAAGTCAAGAGAGTTATTTATTAGTCGCTAATTTAATAGATCAGTAGATACTTGCCGGATCATATAAAATTTCAGCTATTATCCTTCAGTCTCCATCAATTTAAATTTTCAAAAGCAATGGAGTTAGCCAGAAACATTTGTTTCAAGTGTTGTAGGATATACAACTTTTGGAAATAGATATGCGATCAAAAGAGGTCTAAAGGAATTCTAGATTCACAGTCTTTCATTACAACTTGATTAGAAAAAAAGAAACAGAGAACAAACTGTTTTCTCAACTGGAAATAACTGGTTCATCAAGTTTTAAAACTCACTCTTTCAAGAAATCATAAAGATGATCAAGTCAAATCCCTCTTCACTCACACTAATAACGTCTTAAAGGTTTATCCCGCGGATGACATGAACTCTGATCGCGTAAACAAAGCCTTGCTCGCGGAAGAGTTCACACAAGATGCCATCTTCTTTCTTCACCTTGTTCCTCTTGCAGATTCGGCTCCAACTTTTGATAGTCACACGCTGATCCCCCCACGTTGCTGTTTTCGCTTTTAGTTTCCCGTCTTTGTGTTTGTCGATGTAGGTTATCTTGTCTTGAAACTTTAAGCTATAATCCTTCACCAGCTGTTTATGAACAAACTGTATTTAAAGGTACACAAAGCAATCAAAAACGTTAATTAAACCTGCTTTTAAGTTAAAAATCAGTTATATATATACATAAAGAAAATCTATTGCACTTCTTACCAGCTCGAATTTCCTATTCTTCACGGCTGTCTCAAAATGTACGTTCTTTGGATCATCCAAATATGCCTCCGGGTTTTTGATCTTGGGCTTTACTGTAAAATTCTCAAGAGACAAAAAAACATTTCAATGTAAGTATCACACAAATCAACGACCAAACTAATTGATGATGAAATTAAGCAAAACGAGTTTACGTTTTTTGCTCCTCACTGAACAACGACTGTTACTGGTTGACCCAACACCTTCTACTAGTTTGGACTTCCCTGTAAAATTTCAAGAGACAAAACAGGTCTATATCTAAACATAAACAATCCAAGTGTTGAAAGNTAAGAAAATAACTAGTGCGAATCCAGCCTGTCAGAAAATCAGTAAACGACTCATCGTCACGCATACTTATTCCCTGAGAAGATAATTATTAACAAACAACACATGGAGAAAAAAACAATACTAAACGTTTTTATTATTAAAAAACACAGTAACCAAATTAATAAGCAGATTTTTTTTTTTTTTTATATAGATTGTGTGTGTTGAAGAAACTAAAGAAAGTGTAAATTCAAACACATACGGCACCTATGGTGGACACAGATCACCCAAAGCAAACCACTGTCTTTTGTATTACATAAAAATAAGAATAAAGATTCCTTCTAAGTGGAAAAGTAAAGATGGAACAAGTTCCTTGCTACAATCTAGTGCAAAGAAAATTATTTATAAAAAACCGAAAGTTCAAACTATAGATTCGTCCACGTGATTACTACTATTATTATGATCTTTGTGTGTCACAACAATAAATTACTAGAAACTAGTCGACTTAAGCTATGCTTTGAAGTCTAACTAAACCATTAGATATAAACACAGTCCACCAAATTCATAACCAGAGACTAGCTAATTTTGCAGAATTTGCGAAATTTTCAATTTTTAATTATAGTTACCAAACTCAACTGAACTGATTAGTTTGGACTTTGGACCCCGACCCGTAAAAGCGTGGTCCCAACTGCCTAGTAATCAATTTACCTGAGCATCGAACATGTTCATGTACTTGATTCCGGTATTAGCGTCGGGTCGACCCGGGTTAGGCTGGAAGAGGCAAAACGCCAGCGTTTCGGGTCTCGGGTCACTTTGGTACGCAAAAAAGGGGTACGGGTTTATGGCGAAAGGCGAACCAGTTTCGCTTAGGAACTGCAGAATCCCCTTTAAACCGGGTTGATAACCGGGCGCGAATGAACCGGATGATGGCGGTTCTGATTTACCCAGCACCGACATCGCGTGCACCGTCGACACCTTGATTTTCCCGCCGAGCGACGCCGCCTCGAGGGCTTTTTGGACATTTTGCATCGCCGGGAGTAGCTGATTCACCAGATTTGGGTCGTTCGACATCAGCACCTGTAACGACAGATTTGAGATTTGGGAAATTCTCTCTGGAGAATTTGAAAAAGCTTCAGTCATATAAATTACGATTAGACGGACCTCGTTGCCGACGGTGATGAGGATGATTTTGGAGGCGGGATAAAAGGGGAGGACATTGGAGTTGATCCATTGAGTGGCGGCGTTGGGATCGGCAGCGAGAGAAGGAAGGTCACCGTTAGCGACGCCGATGACGATGCCGACACCGGTTCCGGCCAAAGCTTTGATGATGGCGGGATCGGCGCCGTAGAGTCTCACCTTCTGAATCGAAGTTGACCGGAGGAGCTTGGCGGTTTCCGAAGGCGGAGGTAGATTTTCGGCGACCTGACCGTAGTTAACTCCGATGAAGGGCTCTGCATCTGTCGACGAAACAAAAACAAAAAACAGAGAAAGAAGAAAATGTTAGATGATGAAGAAGAAGAAGAAGAAGAGAGGAGAAAAACGACGTCGTATAAAAGAAGATACACTTACGTGAGGAGGGGAAGTGAGAGAGGAAGATGAGGAGGAGAGAGAAGGAGATGGAGATAGCCATGATTAGGGGGTGAGAGAGAGAGGGGAAGAATGGAGATTTTGGAGAAGAAAGTTTTATAAGTGTTGTTGTTGGTTAAAGAAGATGTTTCTACTGTAACGGTTATTATTACATTGTAGAGAAGACACGTCTGCGCTCGTTTTTCCACACTCCACGTGCTGACTTGTACTATTTCTTAGCCTTGACTCTCTTGAGTTAAGTCTTCGGTCTCGGTCTACTATTGTAATATTATTATATATGGCAATTTCACGAAAGATTTAACTTTTGGAAGAGAAATTTCGTGAGAGACCACATTTTTTCTGCAATTAACATTGTTAGTGGTTGAAAAATGATCAAATTAGTTGGGATGTAGGACTCAAAAGTACAAAAATGGTTGGGACATTTATTCATATCTCGTAATTAAACAGAATGGTTAAACAGAATGGGATGCTAAATGTGTGTACATTCGCAATTGGTTCTTGTTAAGTAGAAAACTTAAATAAATTCACTATATCTAATTGTGATTTCATTTAAAATAAAAAGCGGATGACATTATTCCCCTTTTCCATGCTATTTCCCAGCAAAGCATAAGTGTATAAACCCGTTCTTCACGTTTCACCCCACCACCACCAATAAAATTTTAGCTTTGGTGATAACAATTACCACAATGTTCAACTCAATTATTATGTTGACTAAAGCTTCTATTCGCATTCAAATCATTTATATATATTACTTTCTCAATATTTTTCTTACTACGCTCATATCATTTACCAAACAATGCAAAACAAAAAAACAAAACAAAAATAAATAATATTAAAAATTGCATATTCCAGAAATAGGGTAATTTAAAGCAAGAAGCTGGATTTATCATATTAGCCTATACATCAAGTTAATTTCTTTTTAGATGATTTTTTTATTTGTTAATTTAATTTTTTTTTATTGATTTTCATTTTAATTTGACGTTTTTTTAACCTTTTCTTTTTAGTAATAGTATATAATTATATAATTTCCTAAATTTTAATAATGTAAAATTCATCATAATAATATTTAGTCGCTTTCACACAAAATAAATCTTTTCTTCGAGTTATACACAATTTATAAAATGTCTTTCTAAAGTAAAATTTATCATCAATAGGGAAAATTTGAGGAATTGGAAAAAGGCAAGAGAAAAGGAATTAGCGTGAGCGAATCACTCGGAACAAACAAAAAAAAGAGAAACCCAAATCCAATCCAGTATGACCGCACAAAAACCAAAAAAAACGAGAAACCCAAATCCAATCCAATACCCCAAGGACGTACAAAGACCAGATGATCAGATCACAACAAACAAAGAACAAAAGAAGTACAGAACCTCCAAACCCAAAATTGGGGAATACAGACAGAATCACAAACAAACAGATTCTCCCTATTATAATCTGTAGAAACCAAGCATATGACTAAAAAAAGAAGACCTGATTGATATTCAAGCAAAACCCATAACAAAAAGACATTCTCCTTAGCTTAGGCACCTGAGTGCGAGACCGGTGTTGTCTCGAACTTCCCTTCAGTGAACAGATGATTGTACTGTTGAGGCAGCGCATGTTCCACCTACAAAGTTGTAACAAATTCACTCTTAGAATCATTCCTTCAATGAACAGTATCCTCTCCCTCACACATACACGAGTCTCTTGGTTACACTTGTAAAATCACCCCAAACCAACGTAACCAGACTCCAGAAATTTCTCATTGCTTGATGTATAAATTTGAAGAACATAAAAAATCAAAGGAGTTTCATGGATACAGAGAGAAAATTCATACCCAATCTCCATCAGGGGAAGCACCGGGCACCATTACATTGATCTCACTCGATTTGGCTGTTGTGATAGCTGTCTCTAATGAGTCTTTGCTTAGATATAACTGACAGCCAGTCGTGTTGTCCACAGAAACTGTGGGAGCTGACCCCTGGATCAGCCATGGATGAGTATAGACAAAGCAAAAGCATCAGTTTTCGCGCAAAATTTACAGATGTTAGAGCTACGTCATAAGATTGAAAAGCAAAAGAAATGGTGTTTAGGAAGATATGTGTGCACCATTAGGAAAGCTTTAGATGATAGAAAACAAACCTGGCATTGCACTTCTACGTTGGTGCAATTCACAATCTCAAATGCAGCAACAACATCCTATACAGACATTTTAGATTTTACATTGTTATAAATCACATAACTGTATACTGTAGGAATGTAAGAGGAAAAAATATTTTTTCCACTCACCGTGAAGACAACACCCATTTTGGTGCATTTGTCAATGGTTATGTTATTCACTTTTCCTACAGATTATGGAACAACAGTAAGGGCCTCAAATATTTTTAGCAGATATCCAACTTTCAATGTGAAATAGGAATGGCGCAAAGTTACCTTGTATCTGCAAGACAGAATCTTTGCAACCAAATACATACACAGACTGTCTGGCATCACACTCGCTGATAACCAAATCCTTCTTCCCAATTTGGTTCTCAACAGCCCACCTGATAATTCAGTAGAAGCCAACGACTATATTATAGTATTTCTCCCATACTTCGAATTTGAACCATATAATTGTTTGTTAGTAAAACCCACTTGCGACCCATTTGAAGTTCCAGTTTCGGTGGTCCAGTTTTCGAAAACGCTGGTTTACTGGTACGAGTTTCCTTCTCAATGGCACTAACTGCTCCAGATCTATCAGCACGGTTCTTTGTCTTCATATCATCCGTCACCTTTCTAAGACCTGGAAAGCAAAGAACGAATATAAGCTACTTGTGATTCAAATTCCAAACAGTCACCGCGCCCTAAATATGAAGACATACACAACTTCAAACTTACCTGAGGTCACAGAACCTGTGCTGAGCTGTTGGAAAACAGCAGACATCCCTTGTTTCTGGTTCGAAGACGATGATGGCTTTGAAGATTCAGAACTGAAGAGGGATGCAGATGGTGCTGGTGGAGGAGCAGGAGCGCCAGGTGGACCCTTTGCAGGAGCACTAGCAGGTTTCCCTGATGCATTCCATACAGGTCCTAAAGGGTAATGACTTTTAACATAATCCCTTAAACCAGGCAAGTACAGCTCTTTTAAGGCTTTAGCCCATTCCACATGATTAGCGTCTTTGTTACGGTATTCCACCAAAACCTGAAGAACATTGAGATCACAGAATAAATAATGTGCATAGAGCATCAAAGCAATTTCAGCTTCTGCAATCTGAAAAAGCAACTATAAAGTATTTATTCCCTAATATTCTTCAGAAGCTCTTAACAATTTCAGCGGCTTAATTGATTTTCTGTATCATAACAAGCTCTTTAGAATCTTGGCTATGCGTTTAACTTCAGTAGGAACATACGAAAGCATAGAGAGAGATTGACGATTAAGACCTTATTGTTGTAAAACTCAGCCATCTGCCAACTTTCCTCGACATGAGCGATTGGCATGCTCATACCTTGCAAGAGAAAACAAGAAAGGGGCAAAGGGCGAAATTACATCACGAAATTTAGAATGAAGATTACTGAAAGATATCAAAATCCAACATATTGGCTCTGCTTACCGCAATCTTTTCCGGTGAAAGCAATCCACGCCAATGCAGATAGACTGTCGGAAGCAGCCTTTAAGTGATTGAAGAAATCCGACCTCCTTCCTTGAGTCATTGCACCAGCTTTCATCGTAACCTCATTCAACGGCTTGAGAAATCCGGCCAACCCAGCCATGTCAGGCTTCTGCTCATTTAGAATGACATCCAACAATCAAAATCAATCAAATCCACGAGGACGTACGAAAACAACATTATCGATTACACCTAGTAACAGGATTCTCTGCTCCATCAAAATTCAAAACTAACCTGAGTTTGCTTGACACGGACAAGCAGCTCCTTCTGCGCAGCAAACGCTTCCGCGACAATCTTCGTCACATCTAGAACAGGTCCACCGATCTTCTCAGCCGCGCCCAGAGCCCTACCTACGCATTGGGAAATCAGATCTTCATAAGCCAGAATCGATGGATCAGACGCCGCGACATCGGTCTCGGCGCCGGCAGAGAAATCTCCTCCGCGGGAAAGAGCAACTCCTCCTCCGTTGCTCGAGATCCCTTCAAGCCTCGTAACCGCAGCTTCGAGGCGCTTAATCAAATCCTCCTCCATTTTCGCTCAACAACAGAGAGTTCGCACCAGATCTGGATGAAATCGATTAAAAATTTTAATGTGGATTTGATTTTGCGTGGGGGGGTATTTTTATGTTTGTGGGTTTCATGATGATGGGGGAATATGTGGTGACACGTGGCGAGTTTAGGATAATTTACCAATCGCAGGTGGTGGAGTGGTCGTGGATTGTCTGTTGGATCTCGGTTGAAGCTCGAATATTGCTTGACCCGAACCAAAGAAACTTCGGTTTGAGATTGGGTTCAGCTATAAACCCGAATTAAACAGAACACCAAACAAAATTATTAAAACAGAGTCGATCGGTTCTATAAAAACCAAAACTGAATCAAGCTACTGAGTTTTTGTTTGGTTCGATTTATTGCCCAGGCCTGTTGTCTGCAGTGCAGTGCTTCATGTGGCCAACCAAACCAAAAGATTAGAAATGTAATAAATGGAACTTTCTCTGGGGTGGTTCACTATTTATTATACATATTATTTACAAATTACAAGCCTTAAAATCTTAACTCCATCCTCATATATCTACTAATTTCACTTTTCAAATTTCTCTTTTGCTTTTTCAGCTCATATCAATCTATGTAGTACTCAATATAGAACAAACGTGGAAACATCTATCAATCTGGTTGTGTAGCAAACAGCATCAACTCTCAAGTGGTCTCCCCGAAACACCGTGGTGATGAGCATTCTTGTTTGTCTGGATTGATCTGTGTTCCTGTGTTGAATAATACGACGGTATAATTAAAAGCATACACAGCCTAATCAACATGTTAAAAAGGCAATCAATTGCATAAATCAGCAAAATCTTGTAGCTTTTGACAACTTACAGGACGGAAAGGGAAATCTTCAGCCTCAAGCATGTGAACGATTTGTCCCATCTTTGGCCGTTTACTAGCATCAAGGTCGATGCAACGCAAACAAACAAGCAATGCTCTTTTCAGAGCTCTTGGAGGAGGCGGTGGATTCTTGATTTTAGGGTCTATAACTTCTTCTCCACGTCTACTTGCAACCATTCCTTTGAACCAATCCACTAAGTTCATCTGAAAAATGTTTCACAAACAAACATTTACATATGTTTCTTGAGAGGAAAGATTTTGTTAATTGGAAGTCCTCAACATATGAGCTTACCTCGCCAGGTGGTCTTGAATAATCGACCGGGCTCCTGCCTGTAATTATCTCCATGAGCAGAACACCGAAACTATAGACATCACTACACTCATTGAGCATACCCGTACTTGCATATTCTGGTGACACGTATCTGCAGAAGGTTACGGAGATGTAAGAAAATCAAATGTAAAGTAACAGTCTGAGTCTAACAATTGAAAAAAGAGAGGGTATGTACCCAAAAGTTCCCATCACACGCGTTGTCACATAGCTTGTTTCAGATCCTAATAACTTGGCCAAACCGAAATCAGACACTTTCGGGTTCCATTTCCTATCAAGCAAGATATTACTAGACTTCACATCACGGTGCACAACCTTTGGTTCAAGCCCTTCATGTAAGTAGGCTAATCTGTTCATCATAAGCCAAGGTTTAAAAGGCCAATCACGAAGCTAGAAAACTGGATTGAAAAGGAGAAAAATAAAACAGAAGAAATTGCACCCTTTTGCTGTTCCAATGGCAATCTTCATGCGGATATCCCACGTGAGAGGACTCACCGGACCTACTTCACCGTGCAACCACTGCTCCAAGTTCCCATTATCAATATATTCATACACAAGCATCCTAATTAAGGAACAAAGAAAGAAGTCGGTTTTGTAAGAACAAGTAAGAATTCGAGTTTACTAATTCATTTGAATTTGTTTGTTTTGGCACCTTTGAGCACTGTCAGCACAATATCCCATCAGACCAACCAAGTTCTTGTGTCTTACTTTCCCAATTGCTTCTACCTCAACTTTGAACTCTTTCTCTGCCTGACCCCTGAAGAAAAATTATGTTTTACCATCATTTAGCAGATTCTTTTAATATGTCAAAATCTTAACTTGTTTTTAAAAACAATGAGAGTAAACAAGAAGACAGAAAGTTTCATCCACGCCTCATGACCAAAAAACTATTATCTTTTTTCAAATGGCGTCAAACTTCCGGTGGTTGTGCTGCAACCAACAACATGAATCTGCCAAACCTAACAATCAATATAATATATTTCTAGAATCTTGCTACCTAAATAGAAGATTTATCCATTTTTATTAATCATAAAATCAAAAGTTGGAACAATCAAGTGACCAACCACAGAAAACAAAATTAGCAGATTCTTTTCAAGAAATTTGACACAGTGGCATCTCATTATCAGAAACTTTAATACTAATGAGATCATCTCAACACCTTTAAGGTAACGACTAAAACAAAAGAGAACATAAAGAACAAAAATAAAAGGAAAAGATTAAAGACAAAATTAATAGAAAATAAAGAACAAAGCACAGCTAATTAAATTTTGCTTTTGTTTAGTTTCACCAAAACATACCTAAACAAACAGCTACATACAGTTCAATGGTAGCAAAAGTATCTACATATTTTTTTTCTGTCTGAAATGCCTCTAAGACTAGGGACTGTGATTCTGAAATGGAGTAGAAAGAAAAAGAAAACGGAATATCGTTATAACTTAAGAATTTCATTTGATATTCAAGTCAAAACCTCAAATAACTAATGCGTAGAAAATGTTTTTTTTTTTTAAACAAACACTTGTCGGAAGAAATATAAAAATATATGTTTGGTGAGCAGCGAAATAAGACAACATTAAATCAAGTACCAATGGAGGAGCCTTGACCCAGGAATTACGGAGTCCGTGAAATGGCGTAAATGAGAATTGTCAGAATGAAGAATAAATATTTAATATTCTCAGTAAGATCTAAATTTTCAAAATATTCAAATCAACCAGAACAAAAGTTCAATCTGATTTATTATCAAAATGATCTAATTCAGTAATCCTAATTAGTAACATTTCAAAACTTACTTGTTGTTAAGCAGATTCTTGACGGCGGCGACAGAACCGTCGTGGAAATCAGCTCTATAAACGACGCCGTATCCTCCTTCTCCGATCACGTTCTCATCGGAGAAGCCACGTGTCGCAGTCTCCAGATCTTTCAAGCTGTACCATCTTCCCCAACCCATTGCCTCGGAACCAACGTCACCGCTCGAAGCCACCGACAAATCATCGGACCCACCACTCGCTTCTTTGCTCGCTCCGGCGACCACGACGACTCCATTCCCGATTTTACCCTTGGAATCACCACAGTCCAGAAATCTTCCGACCGTCTTGATCTCCGATATCTCCTTAGAGACCAACGGGATCGAGCCGGAGCTGTGCTTTACGCGCATCCTACGCGCGCGTGAGACGCGATTCAAGCAGACGAAGAGGACGATCAAGAGTGAGATCAACACCACGAAAACAGATATAATCGCGATGACCAAGTAGAGGTTTAGCCCGAAAATAGCGGATTTCGTTGAGAACTTGTGAAAACCCGAGTCACCAGAATCCGACATCGCAACAATGACAACTGTTCAGTGTGAAGGAAATGAGATAGTTCGAAAGAAAGAGAAGAAACGTTGGGAGAGAAGCAAACAGAAGAAGCAGATAGCTTTTAACAAAAATGTTGCCAAGTGATTGAGACAAGACGACCGCAACGGGTAGAAATCGAGTATTTTTATTTAAGGCACGCGATGATCGTTTTATTACGAAAATGCCACCAAGTTCGCTTAGGGCCTAGCTGCTACACATATATATCTCCAAGCCCAAGGGATATAGTAAATGGGACGCGAGTGTTACACAACTTATACGCATAAAACATTAACTACACTATGAAAAAAAAAAAACCGAGATTAACCTCTCTACACTACACTATGATTTATAAATTGACTTTGACCGGAAAAAAACAAACACTAATATTTTGATTTATGTAGGAGTTATATATCACCTGTAATAGCTGGATTCCATTAAATCGTTAATCGTACGCAGAGGCGGACCCACGTTGACAGTTGGGATTGAACTCTAGCCCATATGGTTTCTGTTGCACTCCTCATTTTATGAGGTCACTAGTTCGACACATTTTGCTAATTTTTTTCTTTTAAAAGAAATTAATTTTTAGTTTCAAATTTTAAAGCATACGAACAATAATTCTTTCTTTTTATGGCATGTTTCTTTCTCTTTTCTTTAAAAAACTATACTAGTTAGTTGGACAAAAAAACTATGATAAAATTATAAATAATTTAATTTTTTTCTTCTATTTTAGATAGATAATTAACTATACTTTATAAATTTAGAAGTAATATTTTCATATATACACGTAAATAGTAAAACAATGTTTAAATATTTGATATAAAATTAAAATAAATTAAATATATATCATGCAATTTAGAATATTATACATATTTTAATATAATTGATTAATAATAATCACTATATTTTGTAAATACGTTATGAAAATTTTAAATAATTTGGTCTGTAATATTAATTTTAAAATAAATATTATCAAAAAAAAATTATAGTTTTATTAAAGCAACTTAATTCTAATATAAATAAATGTATAATAGTTAATATTTTAATTAAAAAAATTTGACCCGGGTGAAAAGAAATTCTGGGTCTGCCACTGATCGTACGCCGCTGNGTTAAGTAGATTCTTGACGGCGGCGACAGAACCGTCGTGGAAATCAGCTCTATAAACGACGCCGTATCCTCCTTCTCCGATCACGTTCTCATCGGAGAAGCCACGTGTCGCAATCTCCAGATCTTTCAAGCTGTACCATCTTCCCCAACCCATTGCCTCGGAACCAACGTCACCGCTCGAAGCCACCGACAAATCGTCGGACCCACCACTCGCTTCTTTGCTCGCTCCGGCGACCACGACGACTCCATTCCCGATTTTACCCTTGGAATCACCACAGTCCAGAAATTTCCCGACCGTCTTGATATCCGATATCTCCTTAGAGACCAACGGGATCGAGCCGGAGCTGTGCTTTACGCGCATCCTACGCGCGCGTGAGACGCGATTCAAGCAGACGAAGAGGAAGATCAGGAGTGAGATCAGTACCACGAAAACAGATATAATCGCGATGACCAGGTAGAGGTTTAGCCCGAAAATGGCGGATTTCGTTGAGAACTTGTGAAAACCAGAGTCACCAGAATCCGACATCGCAACGATGACAACTGTTTCAGTATGAAGGAAATGAGATAGTTCGAAAGAAAGAGAAGAAACGTTGGGAGAAAAGCAAACAAGAAGAGAAGCAGATAGCTTTTAACAAAAATGTTGCCAAGTGATTGAGACAAGACGACCGCAACGGGTAGAAATTGAGAGTATTTTATTTAAGGCACGCGATGATCGTTTTATTACGAAAATGCCACCAAGTTCGCTTAGGGCCTAGCTACGCATATCTACAAGCCCAAGGGATAGTAGTAAATGGGGGACGCGAGTGTTATATTGATTTAAGTATCGTTTTACATTTTTCCTTTTTTTACAAATAATTATCGTTTTTGGATTTCAATGTAGATTTATGATAAATTTTCATGTATTATCCCTACTTTTTCAGCTTATTAATTATTCCTATCAAACAAAATAATATTTTAATGAAGGGCAAAACAGAAAAATTTAATGTTTTCTTAGTTTGTGTGAAATATCCTAAAACGACACTTAATTAAAAACAGATAGAGTACTAACTTACGCATAAAACATTAACCACACTCTACACTACACTATGATTTATAAATTGACTTTGACCGGAAAAAAAAACAAACACTAAAATTTTGATTTATGTAGGAGTTATATAACCTGTAATAGCTGGATTCCATTAAATCGTTAATCGTACGCCGCTGCTAATCAGAATCAATTATTTAATGTTTTGGCATATAATGTTGGTTCTCCGACCTATATTATTGGACAATAATACTTTAGTTTTTCTTTGGGATCCAAAAAAAAAGAATAACTTAAGAGTAGAGCTATTTAAATATTTCTTGAAGTAGTACCTCGGAAAAAGATAGCTCATTTCTCTAGAGAGAAAAATACTTAGTAATGGGCCGACTCTAAGCAATAAAACTGCACAACAAAATAAACTCACAAAAACTGTAAATTCTCATGAAAAGCCCAAATCACCTCCTCCTCTCCTCTCCTCTCCTCTCTCCTTTTATCTTTTCCGGCCCGATGGAAGAATCCACGAGGATTGGTTGAAGTTTGAAAATTTGAAATATCCTCAATTCAAATCTAACATAACTCTCTGTTTCCATATTCATCTGGAAAACAAAAAAAAAGCTTCATCTTTTTTTCTCTGTATGTCTTCTTCCATTAGTTGGCCTATATGCACATGATGCCAAATTCCTCCACGTATTCATCAATGGCGACTTCTCTCTGTTTTTCAGTTATATCACCCAACCAGGAGATATGGTGAATAAACACAAACCCTTACGATATCTTCTCTTCAATCTCTCTCACTGTATATATTCGCACACACAACCAGCTTGAGTTTCTCACCAATCAGCCAGAAATTTCGGAGATCGTTCGTTGTTGATTTCTTCTCCACCTTCTGTTGTTGAAATCGCCTAATGGACGACGAATCCGTACAGATCCGGACCCGGAAATACGTCAAGCTGGGTTACCACTACGTGATTTCTCACTTCTTGAAGCTCTTATTGGTCCCTTCGATGGCGGTTTTGATCACGAATGTCTCCCGGCTAAGCCTAAACCACCTCTGGCTCCATCTCCAGCTCCAGCACAATCTCGTAGTATTCATCTTCCTCATCGCCGTCGCCATTTTCGGATCCACAGTCTTCTTCATGTGTCGACCTAGATCCGTTTACCTCCTCGACTACTCCTGCTACCTCCCGCCGTCGAATCTACAAGTTGGCTGCCAGAAATTCATGAAGCATTCTGAACTGACTGAGAATTTCAACGAATCGTCGCTTGAGTTCCAGCGGAAGATCCTGACGCGATCCGGTCTCGGCGAGGAAACTTACCTGCCGGAGTCAATTATAAGCATCCCGCCGCGTCCGACTATGGCGGCGGCGCGAGAGGAGGCGGAGCAGGTAATGTTCGGTGCACTCGACAATCTCTTCGAGAGTACCAAAATCAACCTCAGGGAGATTGGTGTTCTGGTAGTGAATTGCAGTTTGTTTAACCCGACGCCTTCTCTATCCGCCATGATTGTGAACAAGTATAAGCTCAGGGAAAACGTCAAGAGCTTTAACCTCGGTGGAATGGGATGAAGTGCCGGAGTCATCGCCGTTGATCTAGCAAATGACATGCTACAGATCCATAGAAACACTTTTGCTCTTGTGGTTAGCACAGAGAACATCACTCAGAATTGGTACTTTGGTAACAAGAAGGCGATGTTGATCCCTAACTGCTTGTTTAGGATTGGTGGATCCGCGGTTCTGCTCTCGAACAGGCCTCGTGATCGAAAACGATCCAAGTATAAGCTTGTTCACACGGTGAGGACTCATAAAGGCTCTGATGAGAAAGCATTCAAATGTGTGTACCAAGAACAAGACGAGGCTTTGCAAACCGGAGTTTCTTTGTCTAAAGATCTAATGGATATAGCTGGAGAAGCTCTCAAGACGAATATCACCACTTTGGGTCCTCTGGTTCTTCCAATAAGCGAGCAGGTTTTGTTCTTTGCGACTTTTGTCGCTAATAGATTGTTCAATTCCAAGAAGAAGAAGAAGAAGAAGCCTTACATACCTGATTTCAAGCTTGCCTTTGATCATTTCTGTATTCACGCGGGAGGCAGAGCCGTGATCGATGAACTAGAGAAGAGTTTGAAGCTTTTGCCGAAACATGTGGAAGCGTCGAGGATGACATTGCACAGATTTGGAAACACTTCCTCGAGCTCTATATGGTATGAGTTGGCTTACACAGAAGCTAAAGGAAGAATGATGAAAGGGAATCGAGTTTGGCAGATTGCTTTTGGAAGCGGGTTTAAGTGTAACAGCGCGGTATGGGTGGCTCTTCGCGATGTCGAGCCCTCGGTTAACAATCCTTGGGAACAATGCATCCATAGATATCCGGTTAAGGTCGAACCTTGAACTCATCAGAACCTGTAGATTGGTCTGGACACGTGGTTAGTCTTCCATGTACCAGAAGACTTGCTCTTATACTATCTTTACAATGGGTAAAGAAATCAATTGGATGTACAGTACGTGTGTTGTATATATAAAGGTAGCACGTAAATTTATCAGAATGGTTTTTGGTGAAAGATAGGAGGAGCAACAAAATTTGAGCCCAATTACAAACAAAACTGTAAACAAAATGTCACATAAATTGCAAGATTTGAATTCGAAATCCGCACCTTAAAACCAAAAATGCGGGACTTGATCGCTGCACCACAACCACTATCATCCTCAGTCGAGTTTTATGGTGACACCCCCCGACCCAACAACTTGATTTTCTTCCTAAGTATCAGGGTATAAGATTCGAACCATAGTTCTCTTTGAAAATTTGAAAACTGGTTGAGTGAAAGCCACTAGACAAAAATGGGAATATTTTGTTAAAAAAAAACGTAAGTACATGCATATTAAAATATAGTTTGAAAAACATTTTCATTGTAACATCGTTGTTTCTGTTAAGTAATGTGTACCAATGTAATATTAATATGCTTGAGATTCGAAAAAGTTCACGACGAATATACATATGCTTTAGTCATAGACAGATAACTTAATATTTTAGATTAAATCCGGATGATTTGACGCAACTATCAAGTCTTCTTGGGTCTGATTGTAAATTTAGAGTCTTAAGATTCAATTTTTGTTTAGATGTATACAAAATTATAAATAATCTTTTTTTTTTTTGAAACAGAATTACTATAAATTATCTATTCCAGACTATCTGGCCGTAACTAAACTTCGACTCATTTATTTACTGAGATTCGAGAATAGACTTGCGGAAAAACTCATTCCCGAGAAACACTCATCCCATAATTAGTCAGATGCTACGGCGATTCAGCAATGATACAAAAATTCTCTTAAATTTAATACACATGTATCATATTTAGAACATTTGTTAATCCATTTTACTTTATAACAAATGATATTTAATACGATGATTGCAAAATTTAAGATATAGAAAATTAGTGATTTTTTTTTTTTTGTGCAACAGAAAATTCGTGATTAGAGAGAAATTCATAGACTCTTTATTTGGAATAATAATCAAATTAATAAAATAAAAAAGCATTACTTCTGTCGAAATGAATTTAGTATATAATATATAGTTATTTTCATCGGACTTTTCCAACTTTGGCACCTTTCATTGGACTACTAATTTATTTCAATGTGTATGCATGCATGAGCATCAGTATACACATGTCTATATACATGCAAGTAAAACGTAACGGACCACGAAAGAGGATTCATACAAATACATCTCACCGCTTCCTCTATTATTCTCCGCCACAAACTGAGCAATGACGTCCGTTAACGTAAAGCTCCTTTACCATTACGTCATAACCAACTTTTTCAACCTTTGCTTCTTCCCGTTAACGGCGATCGTTGCCGGAAAAGCCTCTCGGCTTACCACAAACGATCTCCACCACTTCTACTATTCCTATCTCCAACACAACCTAATAACCATAACTCTACTCTTCGCCTTCACCGTTTTCGGTTCGGTTCTATACATAGTAACCCGGCCCAGACCGGTTTACCTCGTTGACCATTCCTGCTACCTTCCACCACCACATCTTAGAAGCAGTATCTCTAAGGTGATGGATATCTTCTATCAAATCAGAAAAGCTGATCCTTTACGGAACGTGGAATGCGATGATTCGTCCTGGCTTGATTTCTTGAGGAAGATTCAAGAGCGTTCAGGTCTAGGCGATGAAACCCACGGCCCCGAGGGACTGCTTGAGGTCCCTCCCCGGAAGACTTTTGCCGCGGCGCGTGAAGAAACAGAGCAAGTAATCATCGGTGCGCTCGAAAATCTATTCGAGAACACCAAAGTTAACCCTAAAGAGATTGGAATACTTGTGGTGAACTCAAGCATGTTAAATCCGACTCCTTCGCTATCCGCGATGGTTGTTAATACTTTCAAGCTCCGAAGCAACATCAGAAGCTTTAACCTTGGAGGAATGGGTTGTAGTGCTGGTGTCATAGCCATTGATCTGGCTAAGGACTTGTTGCATGTCCATAAAAACACTTATGCTCTTGTGGTGAGCACAGAGAACATCACTTACAACATTTATGCGGGTGATAATAGATCCATGATGGTTTCGAATTGCTTGTTCCGTGTTGGTGGGGCCGCGATTTTGCTCTCCAACAAGCCGAGAGACCGGAGACGGTCCAAGTACGAGCTAGTTCACACGGTTCGAACGCATACCGGAGCTGACGACAAGTCTTTTCGATGTGTGCAACAAGAAGACGATGAGAGCGGGAAGACCGGGGTGAGTCTGTCCAAGGACATAACCGGTGTTGCCGGGAGAACTGTTAAGAAAAACATAGCAACGTTGGGTCCGTTGGTTCTTCCTTTTAGCGAGAAATTTCTGTTTTTCTTTACCTTCGTCGCCAAGAAACTCTTGAAAGACAAAATCAAACATTATTACGTCCCGGATTTCAAGCTGGCTATTGACCATTTTTGTATCCATGCGGGAGGCAGAGCCGTGATCGATGTGCTAGAGAAGAACTTAGGGCTATCGCCGATCCATGTGGAGGCATCAAGGTCAACGTTACATAGATTTGGGAATACTTCGTCTAGCTCAATTTGGTATGAATTGGCATACATAGAGGCAAAAGGAAGGATGAAGAAGGGAAATAAAGTTTGGCAGATTGCTTTAGGGTCAGGGTTTAAGTGTAATAGTGCGGTTTGGGTGGCTCTACGCAATGTCAAGGCTTCGACAAATAGTCCTTGGGAACATTGCATTGACAGATATCCAGTTGAAATTGATTCTGATTCAGCTAAGTCAGAGACTCGTGTCCAAAACGGTCGGTCCTAAATTGATGTATCTGAAATGACGTCGTTTACTCTCTTTTCCCCTCTTTTATTAGTAATAATAATTTGATGGCTGCGATGTTTTCTCTTGTTTGTTATAAATAAAGAATACATTTGTGTTCTATAGTATTCAATTGTTTTTTTTCCTTCCTTTTTTTTTGACCAAAATAGTATTCATTTGTTTCAACCGCACAATTTTTTTCTTATCACATGCAATTTATAAACGCCAAACACAAAAGAAATATATAACGCCACATTCTGAAATAATCAATATATCGAGGATTAATATGCTCTCATTTGGTTAGGCAAGTGCAGTCAAATATACATCATCAGCCAGATGAACCGGTCCAATCTCGAATTCCAACTCGAAGATCCGATCTTGGCGAAGTAATTTTTTATGCGACTTAAAACTCGAAGATTCGTTTTCGATTGTTTTGTTTATATTCTCTTTTTAGCTGTCCAGTGTGTGGGACCTAGAAATGATCATTTTCTTGCAATGATAATCTTGAACAAAAATCAAAGTTTTAATATACGTTTTTTTTTATAAAGTTTTTACCATATAAGTTAAAGAGTTCCATTTATATTACTTCAAATAAATAAAAATATACCATCATATATCGGAGTACATGTGCGGATCAAATGTAATTTAAGCCAAACATCCTGTTTACATGTAAAAAAAAAAGCATATTTTTAAAAATTGTATGATTTTGAATTTTTGAGACATAAAAGAAGGGGAAGCCCATAGAATTCAATTGATAGGTGAATAATGAGATATTAATGATAAGTGTCAGAGAATTGGAGCAGTCCCCGAGGAGCCTACTTCAGCTAAAACATCTCTTATCTATTTATGACCTATATGCATTATGCATAATATAAGTATAAGTTAACCCACGTTCGTGTATTTGAAGCTTTATAAAAAAATTCCTTTTCTAAAGGGAAGCTTTATAAAATTTCTCGAATTTTTACAACACATCCACCGATTCTCGAAAACGCAAGTCTATGAACTTTGTCATATTATTAAATTTTAGTAGACTTACAAAAATATCAAAAGAATATTATAACTTTTTGTGGTTTTTTGTTGTTGTTGTTGTTAAATAAACCTTTTTGTGGTTAAAACAAAAAAAAATAGAACATTGATCAATAAAATAAAAATAAAAGAACATTCATTTTTATAAGTTGAAGTTTTTTTTCTTTTTAAACAATATTTACCAAAGATAAAACTTAAAAAATACTAGGCCGAATGGTTATTGAAACAGAACCAGATTACATACACTGTATTGAAATTAAAAAACATACAAAGTTTGACGTAAAATATTTTTTTTGGGGGTAAAATATTTTAATTATAAAAAATAAAATAAAATATAAGATAATCTAATAATATGAGGAAAAAAAAATAAAACACTTCTTCTTAAAAAAATTTGTATATTTTTAAAATATAGAACACTTTACTCATTATCATTAGACAAATATGTGGTAACTTTTTATTTTTCTTGAATAAATCTCCTTCCTCCTACCCATATACAAATATCCATAAACTTTATAATTGTTCTAAATCAAATACTATAATTTTGTAAATAACATCTATAAAATAGACCAAAAGAATGGTGGTCTAAGGTACATATAATGGAGTTAGAGTTTTTTGTGGATATTTGGGTTCGAACTTGTCAGAATGTTATGTTTAAAATTAGAACATCTATTGGACAAAATTATGAATCGAATATTCGAAACTTTCACAATTAAAAAAGAAACTCCTATAAAACAGACATGCATGCCGTTTTATACAATGCGACTACTGGAAGAAGCGAGAAGAAGAGTAGTAGGAATTCGGATCCCATCATGACCATTGGATCTCCGATCACACCATAATTCTATCTGCGTTTGATGATTTATATAGGATCTCCCCATATAAAATTATATACTACATATTTGTTTATATAGAGATGGTCATGATGCAACACTTGTACACACACACACACACACGTATATTGCATAATTTTGTATAATAAATATAGCGAATATTATTTCCAATTCAACACACCAGAAACAAGTGTCGACATCTAGGTACATATATATGCATGAATTTATGAGCATATATAAAAAAGGGGATGGGGAACCCACAAATTAGGTGTGTGGCATTACAATTATAGTGTATGCATGTATAGCATGATAGTGAAATAGCCTTCAACTTCTATGGACTTAGTCCAAATTTCATCACATCAAAAAGCAAAGACCATTTCTTTATTTTAAACAACTTTATACCCTCTCCCCTTTACTTATCTACTAACTCCATTCGTGCTTAAACAAACTTAATAAATATTTGGATTAAACATACAATAAATTTTTAATTTTTAGACTCGAGAAGATTTCATGTCCTGTATCAATCACATAAAGATTTTTCTAATAAAAAGTGGGATAAATGAAAATATTTGAGAATCTAAACAGTAAACAATGCCATGCTTTGTTTTTTTGAGAGGTCATTTTCTTCGAAATATTTGCTCACACCGATTTTCGGTGAAAGTGATCTAAAACTAACTTGTGAGTAAATTCATGTGATGGGCCTTCATAAGCCACATGCACACAACGAGCATGGCGATCACGTGGCAGTCTCTCTTGCGCCGTCTCAGTATTCGCCAATCAGAATAGAGTAAGCCAATAGAGCATGGCGATCAGACGCAGGACCGATCTGAATAATAAGATTCAGAAAACCTCTCGTGACATAAATTCATGTGAACAGTGCGTCGTAGACGTCAAGTGTTTTTATTTGTACCATCTGATTTAATTTGATGGAATTAATGGATTTCATTTTGTAGCTTCCGAAGATAATAACGTGCAAGGTATTTTATAAAATGCGTCCTATGCACGGTATAAGCGGCGGCGTCTGGGCGCTGGATGATAACGAAGACTTAGTCTTCAACATTTTTATTGATCAAACAATTTTATATTACACACTCAATGACTCAAACTTGACAACTTTTTACTGTCACCCATTAAAACGAAAGCTCAGGTCTCGATTAGAAAAGCTTATCCAACATCGAGTTAAAGAGCATCCCAAACTACTACTCCAACGGTGACATTCACGTGCTCTTATAGTATTAAAAGAAACTTTGAGACCTTCTAGCTCGAAAAGAGTCTTCTTCACACTTGAGTGCTTCTCCACTAACACCTAACGTTTATAGTAATTAATTGTTCCCACATCAGTTTTACTATAGGAAAGTTTCCCACGAAACCAAAAAGATTAAACTTTTTTTTTTCCACCTTTCCCCTTTCCATCTCAATTACTCGAAATAGAATCCAACAATAATGTTTATAGTATTTGTTATGTAATAAATGTTTAAGAAAAATGATTTTCGGTTTTTTTTGGTTATTCTTAAGCAGACTTATAGAAAACTAATTAGTTTTTGTTTTTGTATTTCTTAAAGGTTTATACGTGTCATTATTTTTAATTTATCCATCCCAAATCTCAATATCTACAATCATCTAAAACTTCTAGATTTGTACCTGTCCCTACTTATTTGATGCGATGAATTTGGACTAAGTACAAAGCAGATGGTTTTTTTTTTTTTGTTCTTGTTATAAATATCCCTTCCTCTTCTACCCTCACCTTTACTCTGTTTTCCCCCTCTCTCTCACTGCTATTTGTTTTTCTGAATCTGAAGGAGAAGAAGAAGATGATTATGAATGGAGGAGCTACACAAGCTGAGCTCCTGCTCAATTACACGGACATGTCTGTCTTAGAGCGCCAAAGGGCTCACCTTAAATACCACCATCCCGGCTTCGACTCCACTCTCGCTGGCTTCTTCTCCGATTCTTCAACGTTTAACGGCGGCGAGATTGAAGGCTTTCTGGGGACGGCCGGTTTGGATCCGAGACTCTCATTTTCGCCGGATAATATAGCAACTTCTGCGACGTTTACGTCTGGAAATTTCAAGAAAAGGAAGTTTGATAGCGTCGTTACAGAGACTAAGGTTCGTATGTAATTCTCGAGCTTAAAAAAAACTAAAACTTTGAATTCTATCAATGAAACAAAAAAAACAGATGTTACTTTGAGATTCACCTAACCGTTTCTGGGTTCTTAGGATTGTAATGCGAAGAAGATGATGATGAACAGAGAAGTAGAAGAAGAAGAAGATAAGTCAAAAATAACAGAGCAAAACAATGAGAGCACCATGAAGAAGAAGAATAAATCCAAGAAAGAGCATAACAATTGCTCTAACGATTCATCAAAAGTGACGAAGGAATTGCAGAAAACGGATTATATTCATGTTCGTGCTCGGCGAGGCCAAGCCACTGACAGTCACAGCATAGCTGAACGAGTGAGAGAGAGAGAGACTCATTAATTAATTTTCAGTTTAAGCCCTTGTTTTTAACATGAGACTGATTATTAAGTATTAAATTGTGAAGGCTAGAAGAGAAAAGATCAGTGAGAGAATGAAGTATCTTCAAGATTTAGTTCCTGGATGCGACAAGATCACTGGCAAAGCAGGGATGCTTGATGAGATCATTAACTATGTTCAGTCTCTTCAGAGACAAGTCGAGGTCTG
The DNA here is from genome assembly GCA_020283515.1 of Alliaria petiolata. Taxonomy (NCBI): domain Eukaryota; kingdom Viridiplantae; phylum Streptophyta; class Magnoliopsida; order Brassicales; family Brassicaceae; genus Alliaria; species Alliaria petiolata. Next base: position 168,747,190 of record JAHZTW010000001.1, on the reverse strand, counting down.
AAATTCATTCCCAATAGATTATAAAATTATGTCCTTTTAAGACTAAAAATTTCATTAGCTTCTTCAATATGTACTCTAATGTCTGATATTGTTTGAAACAGTTCTTATCGATGAAACTAGCAGCTGTGAGTCCAAGTCTTGATTTCGATATCGATGACATTTTTGCGAAAGAGGTTAGTCTTATGATTTGTTTGCGACTTTGTGTAAATATATATATAAAAAGGGCTAAAATATGCCATATGAAATGAAACCAGGCTGTCTCAGCTCCAATGAAGAACTTACCAACAAACACTGTGATGGCATCTCATGAGATGGTTAATTCCGGTTATCCTCATGAGATGGTTAATTCCGATTATCTTCATTTCAATCCAATGCAGCAAGTGGTCACCAGTTCTGATCCACTGTCATGCTTTAACGTAGGTCATGTTTTTTAATTTTTCTTTCATTATGATCTATCAATTAACTTTTGATTTAATAAACTTTTTATATATATATATATATATATATATATATATATATATATATATGTTTGATTATGTTGCAGAACGGTCAAGCTCCTTTGATGTGGGACTCTGATGTGCAGAATCTTTATAGCAGTTTAGGAGTTTGATTAAGAACGTTAACGATCCACGACCTCGACAAAAGTTCCCTAATTCTTGACCGTTTTATGGTATAATACGCACTTATTTAACGATAAAAAAAGCACATCAAATATTTACAACAGTATGGTATTAGGCTATTAGCATAGATCAGAAAAAAAAAACTAATAAGAGCAATGATTATGCAGGTTAGCTGAACAGAGACAACTTACTTTTCAAGTGGGAAGATCAAATTCATATTATTTTCGTCGGAAGGGAGAGCAAACTTATAGTTTGTTAACTTGTTATTATTACTGATTTCACTAAAATTGACTTAAAGAATTAAGATTTTTATTTCCATTATGTTAGTAACTATTAGAGAGTACATACAGTACTGTGTATATAGATGCAAAACAGTAATAAAATATTTTGTTATCAGTGCAAGGAATCCTTCAAAGTGTGTTCTCGACTTCTCGTCTTCTTAGTTTTTATGGGTCACACCATACGTAGAATTTTTTTGGATACAATGTCGCAAGTCCAGTAGTCCACTGTCCACTATGGCACTCTAAAACAGAAAAACAAAGACAAGAAGAAAAAAAGTAAACAACAAAGAAAAAGAAAGAGTGGCCTTGGTTTTAATCTCTGTCCAAACTTCTATGATAAATAATCTGTCAACAACAAGACCAAAAATGATTTGATGTATTGTGTTGTAAAATCTTAGAATGCATGACAATCTGTTACTGTCTAACTTCATAGACCATTTGCTCCAGTATCTTCTTCTAAATGCTCACATTGATTCTCGGAAAATATTTATCCCAATATGAATTTATCAGTCAGACGTAACCATTTGGAAACTTTTCTTGTAACCAATCTGCTATTATATTCAGACTTGTAATTAGACCCACAAAAAAAAACAAAAAAAATTAGACTTCTAATTATAAATTATCGAGTTAAATTCAAGAGAAATACAACGTCTTTGAGTCTTGGGGTTCAACAACTGCTTTGAACTGACCAAACAAAAGCTGTCTGATTTTGTCAAAGTACAATTAGACAATTGAGTTTGAGTGAGGAAAACAAAAAGGAAATGGAGGAGAAGAAGAAGAGCAGAGTTTTGATCATCGGGGCAACTGGAAGATTAGGGCACTGTATGACCCGTTTCAGCATCGAATCGGGTCACCCAACTTTCGCCCTCATCAGAAACTCCACTCTCTCCGATCCTTCCAACTCCTCTAAGCTGGAATCTCTCTCCGGCGTCGGCGTCACTCTCCTCAAAGTCTCTCTTTCTCTGTAATTTTCTCAGTTGGGTCTGATTCGGGGTTTTCTGGGTCAAATTTGGGAATGTTGCTGCTCTTTTGACTTTTTTTTGTTTGGTTTTGGTCTCTCTCGTGTGCAAATCTGAAGATTAGCTTCTTCTCTTTTTTTTTCTTCGTTTGATTTGGTTTTTGTTTTGTGTGTTTAGGGTTCGCTGGAGGATGAGGGAAGCTTAGAAGAAGCAGTGAGGAAAGTAGACGTGGTGATCTCTGCGATTCCATCAAAACATGTTCTTGATCAGAAACTCCTCATCAATGTCATCAAACGATCTGAATCCATCAAGGTCTCTTCATTATCTTTAATCCTCATTCTCTGCTTCGATCAATCATTTCGTGTGGGGAATAATAAATCACATTTCAGTATTGTTTGATCTTGTATGAGCTTTGGAAACCGTACACTGGTTCTTGAATTTGCTATTGGCTGATGATCAGAGGATACATCTCTAACTAAGAGCAGAACATGGTTAATGACTTTTGCAGAGGTTTGTTCCTGCTGAGTATGGAGCAGATCCGGATAAAACACAAGTCTCGGATCTTGATCACGGGTTCTACTCAAAGAAATCTGAGATCAGGCGTCTGATTGAATCCGAGGGGATTCCGCATACATACATTTGCTGCGGACTGTTCATGAGAGTTCTACTTCCATCGCTTGCGCAACCGGGGCTTCACTCGCCTCCGATCGACAAAGTCACGGTTTTCGGTGATGGAAACGTTAAAGGTTTCTCCTTTTTGCTCAATTCCATAACTTGCAAGTTTCTGCAAATATACAAAATCTTATGGTCTGAAATTGAGTTGTTCTGTGTGTTTTGGTAGCTGTTTTCGTGAATGAAGTTGATGCTGCAGCATTTACCATCAAAACGATAGATGATCCTCGAACACTCAATAAAACCTTGTACCTTAGACCGCCTGGAAACACATGCTCCATGAATGATCTTGTTGAGCTATGGGAGGGAAAGATTGAGAAGAAGCTAGAGAAAACTTTTGTTACAGAAAATCAAATTCTCAAGAAAATCAAAGGTCCGCCGTTATAACATCACCATCAGCACACAACTACCTCCGCTTTCAATTTTGCAACACTTTTTTTTTTGTAACTCTCAGCTTTCTGTTTGTGTTGTGCAGAAACACCATATCCGGATAACATGGAGATGGTCTTCATATACTCTGTCTTTATCAAAGGAGACCACACATACTTCGACATCGAGTCTTCTGGTGGAGTGAGTGGTACTGAGCTTTACCCTGTTGTCAAATACATGACCGTGAGCGAGTTTCTTGGTACTCTTCTCTAGGATGTTAACCAAACAACGAAGGGGTTCACATTTTGTCTCATTTTTCAGAGATCTCTCTCTACATTTCAACGATAACCAATCAATTCGTATGTGGCCTTGTTATTCCTTTCTTTTGGGAAGCTTGATTGTAACCAGAGCTGATAAAGACCTTTTTCTGAGGAGAGCTTTAAGTGTTATGTTTAGATTCGAGATTGTGTCGGATTTTTTTATGAAGAATTAATTTACACTATAAAGTACTTCCAGTTGCATGATGAGATTTGAACCAAATTGAAAAATGTTTAAGATTTCGAAGTTTGATACACATGGATCATTAAGCACAAATAATCCCAAGAACATTTTTTTGTCTATTTTACATCTTATGATGATTGGCATAATCAGAAAGACTTTATGCTTCTACACACATGGATTCAGAGATAATGTAAGAAAAAAGCAGCAGAGACTCATGAGCGCGTACGAGGGCAAGAAGTTAACACAAAGTATTGGAGCAATGGCATTGATGGGGAAGGCTCTGAGAAGGTTTAAACCTGAGTGGTCTTAGAAAGGCCAACTCCCTCTTCGTTTGGAATGCTCAGGTCTAAGGTAAAAACATTCAGTAATGCCAATCGCTGGAGTCAGAAACACAATGTACTAAACTAGAATGTACTTCAAATAAAACTTGGAACTGTGTCTGCACAAAACGATAGCTATCAACTCTCATGTTATCATTTTTTACTGCAATATGTATGAGTAAACTTCAATAATCTTGCTTCAAAATTTTGTTGTGAAAGACCCAAAAAATTATTCGTCTCCATAATCTCATAGAATTAAACAGTGAAAAATTCCAAGGTGCATTGCATTCTAGAAAGATAATGGTTCATAAAGCCACAGGGTAAAAGATGGATAAACATCAAACACAATCGAAAGAAACTAGCTGTGGGTAGCCCTAGTGTAAATCTGCTGGCTTGAGTGAGCAGAGACCATCCTGATCGTTCCCTTAGCCATCAACTCTCTGATCGCCCTCCGAGCAAGCGATCCATTGATCTGTTTCAACACACCAGTTCTCGTGTCACAACCAATAGAGTCTAGAACCAAGTGCATTTAAGCACCAAACATCAGGAGATGTTTCCAATAGCAACAAAACATTAAGGTTAGCCATAACGGATGATCAGGAGACCTTTGGGATTCACCTAACACTAGTTAAGCATCATAAAAATTGCTCTTTTCACCGCAATCTCGGCTATAAATTGTTGACGATACATTTACTACATAATCATAACGAAACATTTAAGTATCTACAAGGTAATGGAAAGAAGCCGATAAACAACTAGCAAAATCTTAATCCATAGTCATTGACTAGACCCTTCAATACTGAAGGCAAACACTAATGATCAAGAAGTACTAACACTTAACCAATGCGTCCACCAACGCATTTCTATCAGAGAAAAGTTTCCAACTTTCACAAACCCAAGAGAGAGGAGAAGAAGAAAGTATTACCCTCAAACGGTCGGAGAGGATAGAAGGACTGATCAATTTGAACTTGGGAGCCTCAGAGAGAAGCTTGTCGTAAGTAGCTTGGTCGAACAGAACCATGTTGTTCACTTTCTCCTTTTGCTTTCCTTTGCTCCACTTCTGTTGATTCCAAAACAGAGAGTAAACCGGATTCAAGCTAATCCATAATTATGATTCAAAATAGGTAACTGAGAGACAAAAGATAGGATTTTTAGAAAAGTGACCTTCTTCTTTTGCTTGCCACCACCGGATTTGGCGGGTTTGGATGACGGAGGAGGAACTTTGTCCTTCTTGGGTGCCTGTAATCGGACAGAGAAGCCATTATACAATAAAACAGAGGGAAAGAGATTATACAATAATCTGATAGTGGGGAGAGTGAGAGAGAGCACACACCATTTGATCTGGACAATAGAAGAGAGGAGCGGCGCTACAATGAAGAACTGGAACAAGAAAAAGAAACCCTAGAGTGATGAGACTTCTTCTGTCACAGGGAAATACTTTGTATTTTATTTTATTTTGAGTTTTTTTACCTTATCAATTGGGTTTGAATTCATTTGGGCCTTAATTTAATTGATTTTAGGTTTAATACACACAAAAAACTATGGATTTCGGTTCATTGAATTAAAAATCTGGTTTAGATTGCTGCTGATTTGGCGGGTAAAGTTCTAGCACGGCAATATACTTTTCAACATACTTAAAAACAGGAAAAAAAATCTTTTTCCACCTGAACAAACTGCGCGGTGTTTTTTCCTACCCAAACAAAGATTTGGTATCTTTTCCCACCTAAACGCTTTAAAAATTCAAAAATTCAACCCATACTCCGACTTTTGTGCGTAAAACAAAGTTGACCGTCACAAAGGTTAGTCAACCGTTAAAATTGATGACTCAGCTCGTACACGTGGCATTAAAACGATGACGTGGCATTAAAAATAAAATAAAAAAATCATAAAAATCATAAAAATCAAAAAAAACGAAAATAAAATTTAAAAAAAAAAAAAAAAAATTTAAATAAAAAAAATAAAATAATATAATTTATAAAAGTGAAATTGGCAAAATACTCTAATTAAGATTTAAAATTTGAAAAAGACCTTGGTTTTTTTAGTTTTTGGTAATTACACTTACTCATATGTAATAAGACTATTTTGATTTAATCAGGCTTTTGATCGATGTTAATGTTCAATGAATTATTGTTCAGTAAAATTCTGATTTTGAGTAATACATGAAGATGTTCCTAAGTCAAAAATATATAAAACTTAATAGTAATATATGTATATGATTGTGTGATAGATGAAATATAATTGGCTTTAGAAGGTTGTATTGAAAAAGAAGAATTGTAGGGATTAAAAAGAATGAATCAGAATTTACTTCGAAACATTGCAATTGTTACGAAACTAAAAAGAAAGTGGTGAAAAAGAGAGAAAATAATGGTTGAACTACAAGTAGAAGACGATATCGTAAGTTTTTGCGTTATGTCGGCCAAAAATATATATTTTAATAGAATATGTTTTAGATAAATTTAAAACTAAGATTTATTATTTACAAATAAAATAAAATCTCAATAGATATCATTCGATTCTAAAAGATTTATTTTTTATTTTTATTAAATAATTTTAACGTTAATCGAATGACATACGAAAAATCAGATTTTCATAAACGAAGAGACGGTTGTAGAATCGGGAGAATATAGTCATTTAGTCAATTCATAACATATGGTCTTGTTGAAGGCTTTTTGACTTGACTTCTACCAATCAACGACATTAGATTGACGAATATGAACCTTGCTTTCTTCTACAACCGTCTCTTCGTTTATGAAAATCTGATTAATATTTATAATTTTCGATTTTTGAAGGTGACTTTTTATTTATGAATCTTCTAATTAAAATCTGATCAAAATAGTCTTGTTACATATCAATAAGTGTAATTACCAAAACTAAAAAAACCAAGGCCTTTTCAAATTTTAAATTTTAATTAGAGTATTTTGCCAATTTTCCTTTTATAAATTATATTATTTTTTTAAAAAAAAAAAATATTTTTGATTTTTTTATTTTTATGATTTTTTTGATTTTTTTTTTGATTTTTAATGTCACGTCATCGTTTTAATGCCACGTGTGCGGATGAGTCAGCAAAGTTAACGGTTGACTAACATTTGTGACGGTCAACTTTGTTTTACGCACAAAAGTCGGAATATGGGTTGGATTTTTGAATTTTTAAAACGTTTAGGTGGGAAAAGGCACCGTGTCTTTGTTTGGGTAGGAAAAGACACCGTGCAGTTTGTTCATGTGGAAAAATACCCTTTTCCCTAAAAAAACATTGGTTCGAACTAAATTTAAAATCAAAAACACTTATTTAAATTTTGAAGAATATCGATTTGGTCATTTTTCTTTCCATTTTATTCAAATTTTTGTTTCATGATTTTTAAGACATAAAAGAAGTAAAACCATTTTTTTCAAAAAAAAAAAAAAGAAGAAGTAAAACCATCTTAATCAAAGTGAAACTCAATTTGTCTTGTATTTTTAAGATATAGAAGTTAAAGCATTTTAATCAAATTAAAACTCGATTTGATATGATTGTTTGTTACTGTCTACAATTTTTTGGGACATCCGTTGTTTTCTATAAACAAAAATTTCCAACTTTTAATTGTTTTCTATAACTTACATATATGTACATTACAATATTTGAATTTGAGTTCTGACACAATAGTATAAACTATTATATTACTATTTCGGTAAAATTCTATTTGGTTATTATATTGTTTTGTATTGCATGTATATGTTTAGTACGATCTATTCGGATTAAACAATGAATTAGGCCAATTTGTAGATAATGTGTTTCAATAGAACTCATATATTGCAGAATCAGATAAAAGCTACTTAGCACAAAGGACCATGCGTATATATATATATGACTTTTTTTCTTTACGAGAGGGACGATTCGTATATGACTTCCACCTTTTCATTTTTAAATATGTGTTCAAAAAAGGTTTCATAAACGCCACTGAAAGAAAAGGAGAGAAAATTTTGGATGATATAAAGTCTACAAAACAAATGGATAATCTAAAGAAATTGAAGAGTTTCATCAACTTAGCCAGCCATCAAATGAATTGAAGATTTCTTTTATAAATCAATCATGTCCATAACGGAAAGTTTAGCGAGTCAAAAACTCTAAAAAGGATAAGTTAATTGCATTGTGTTTACAAGGTGGGGTCTTTCATGTTATGGAAAAGCAAAGTTAAAGTTCATAAATTATTAAAGAGAGACCCCCAAAAAAAAAGAATGACGAAAAAGTGTATAATGTTGAGCATATGTCTTAGTGAAGAAGGAAATCACTCTCACTAAGTACTGTCCATAATGTCAAATGGACCTTCTGCTAGAAGATAAATAGATAATCTATAAACCTATTGGCATAAAATCTGCATAATTTGTGGAATGTATTCTAATGGCTTTTCATTTTTATTTTTTTTGGGATCAACAAATACATTTTGTTATATGATGTATATTAAATATATATTTATGAAAGTTTATCCTTTTCTTATATTTGGTTGTGATTTGATTTTTTTTTTTGTCAACCACTGCATATAGTTTTGAAAGTCCCTTTTGAATATGAAAGTTTTTTTTTCTCTTCATTTTGATGAAAGGGCCAACTGAATTAGCAGTTTTAAGATATTATATTTATTTAAAGTTTTAATTTTTAAGAGTTAAAAATTCATTAGGATCATCAATTCAAATATGATAGATTTTTATTAATCAATTTAATTTAAAATTACAAAAACTAAAAATCTCACATCAAATTTTTTATACTTTTTTAAGAAAAATTCTTATATTCAAAAGCGTCTATGATCTTTATTTTTTAAACAAAAAAAAAGAAGAAGATTATCACTGTTAAACTCCTTTTCTTATCGACCAAAACTTTATGACGACAACGCCTATCCGAAAAACAAAGCTTCTCAAAGGAAATAATCTCCGATCCCCAGCTACATAAGTTAATCCATGGTAGACTTATAGGTGCATACGAACTCAAGGAGAGGTTGCATACGAACTCAAGGTAGGATAACTGTACAATGAGTTGGTTAAGGCAGTATCTTAGAGTTTGAAGCTGACAATCTTGTGTTCTATATCATTCATTCTTAAAAATTAATTACTATCAACTACGAAACATCACAATTTGTACCATATTTTGTAACACCTCATATTCTGAATAACACTACTGCATATATATATGTAAGAAACGAAAGGATTGATTTTTCTACATATTCACTAAAGTGTTTTTTTTTTGTTTTTTGAAGAAAAAACTTCACATAATATGTTGGAAGAAAATCGAATAAATGACGAAAACAAAGCAGGGAATAAGAAGAAGATGTGATTGGTCATGGCCTCTTGGGTGATGAACAAATAGCAAGGACAACTTTTGGGAGCACTGCGAATAATGTTGTGGATAAAGTAAAAAACAAAACAAAAGGAAAACTATTCTGCTGTTCACAATTTAATCTATATATAAAAAAAAAATTACTTCAATTTATTTCCATGTTTTTTTCAAAATAAAAGTATTGCAGTTCTGACCCAGAAAAAAAGAGAGTATTGCAGTAATAGCATTTACTGCATAGTCTATGCAATAAAGTGCAATCAAATAAAATAAAAATAAAAAAACTGAAAATTAATACTTCCATAGTCTATAAATAAGAAATGAAACCAACTCAAAACCTACAAGATACAACAAACTCAAGAAGAAGAACAAAACATATAGAAAAAACGGAGATCTTCCCGCAAAGATTCCTCTGTTTTTCTCTTCTCTGTTTTTAATGAAACATAACAGCAAAAACTGGTCACTATTCACCATGACTATTGTTCTTCTTCCTCTGTTTCATCCCTTGGTGGCAAAATTCTCTGCTTCTCACTTCTTTTCCGAAAATCTCACTTCTTTCGAGTGACCTAAATCACTCCCACACATACAATCCCTTCAATAAAAACCCGTTTTTTTCTTGTTTTTTTCCTCTGTTTTGTTCTTTGAATAAATCATCTCAATGAATCCAATTCAGTTTCAACACTTTAAGATGGAGAAACCGAGAGGAATCTTGAATTTCCAAGCAATAAGATCGTTCACGACCTTATTCAGACTGATGGAACTGATTCTTCTTCTAATCTTGATCTCCAAACTCTCTTTCCCTTCAGTGAAACTCTCCGGTGACATTTTCAAGGAAGCAGCAGTGTTTCTAGTAAGCCCAAGATTCGTTTTCTTCATCGGAAACGCAATTGTAATTACTCTTTTTGCAAAATCCAGAAGATACACCTCGGCTCACGAGCCTATTCCAAAGACAACAGAAGCTGCAAGCAACGATCTTTACCAAGAATTTCTTCACAAGAGTGAAAAGAAGAGATCCGAAGTTTATGAGACGAAAACAGAACAACCGAAAAAGCCGAGTGGAGTGAAAAGGGTTAGTTTCGGGAGAAGCCAATCGCAGAAAGCGTTTGAGGCGGTTCAGCCGCTGGAGAGTACATGTGGTGGGAAAATCATGAAAAAGTAAGAGTCGGAGAAGCATATGAGGATTTGTGATTCGGACAAGAAAGTAGTGGTGAGAGTTAGGAAACCAGAAGATGGAATGAGCAACGAGCAATTTAGGACAAAGATTGAAGCTTTCATTGCGAGACAAAAGAAAATTCAAAAGGATGAAGAACACTTGATAATCTAGATCCTCTTTGCTAGTGAATGTTTGTTTCTGTCTTTTCTTTTTTCCTTTTGGTTATAAAATTGGATGCTCTGTTTCATAATCTTGTAACTTTGCCTTAGAAAAACTCTGTATCTCAACTCTTGTATAAGCCTTTAAAGGTTGTTTAGGTAAATAGTACAAAGGGTATTGGATGAGACGGCCTAATTTCAATGAGTTGAATTGGTACATTAAATGCGTGTGAGTGCAATTATATAGTTTGAAAATTGGAAACATTCATAACTCATTAATATGGGCTGTTTTATGACGCTTATGGGATCTTTAACCAAAATCTGTAAATTTTGTCCGGTAATGATTGTGTCAGGTAAATTGTTTCCATTTTCAAATTCATTCTAAATTTTAAAAATAAGATTTGTAAAATATCATCAATTATGTATACCGAACGATGGATGATTTTGATTTTTTTGATATTATATGTAATATGGCTTTTGTGTGTTTGGTATGTTTGTATATATCTATGTCATTTTTATCTAATTAACTATAATCATACCACTAATACAAAGAGTCGGATATTAATGCTTCTTTCATATTTGTTGAATATGCTAACAAGGATTTCATTTACAATACTTTTTTTAATATATATATATATATATTCACCATATTTTTTGGCAGTCGTAAGATCAAATGCTATCGTACCTAATGTCAATTAGAAATGCTAGAACTTACTTACAGTCGATGCACCAATCGCTACAACGTGAACTAGCTAATGTGAGTCCGATTGGTTGATGTAATACTATGACTTCTATCAAATGTGGTGATTTACATCATTACATGACCAGTCCACAAGTTTTTTGAATTTAACGGAATAACGAGTGTGGAATCCACAGGCTGAGATTCGACGTGGGACATACTGACAATGATGGTGGAACGGTATACAGTTGATCGCAAGAGATGAAATTTGATCACACACCTCGAGTTTAAGTTTGATGCGATATAGCTATAGCAGAGACGTGGTTAGTTACACTAGAGTATCGAATATTGGATGTACTAGTTGGTTCCTAATCTGGAGAGAACAGATAGAAAGTAAATAGAAAAGCATATAAACGGTGTTTCCAAATGCTGGATAGCATTATTTAGGGTTATGGATAAAAGGGAATAGAATGCATTATAGAGGAGGGAATTGTTGGTACTATATATTACTCCTCACGTCATTGATCTTGGTTTCAGTTTTATTGGGAATATTTAAAATCCTATAACTTCTTTTTCTCCATGCAATTTTTTGGCTATTGATAAGCCAGCACAAGAGTATTGATTCTTTGATATTTTGAACCAACTAGTGATTAGGTAATATATCGGAGATGGTTGAGATTTATGCCAAGATATGAATTACGTTACCGTACTAAATTTCAATTTTCAAGCTTGTCAGACAAGAACATTGGTTAACTCACCTTAAAATGATAAGAACATTGGTAATTTGCAAAATGTCAAATTTTTTGAGGAATCTTGATTTACATACAACTGTTTTGTTATTTTTATAAAGGGTTGAAAAAGAAGGGTATTTAGCTATTTTTTTTTGTGTATCGATCAAAGCTAAAAAAGCAACATTTCTTCACTGATTGTTTGTTATTATTTTTAATGATTTTTTTGAGTAATTTGTATTTATATAATTTCGTTAATTATTAACTTCAAAACCAGAAAACGCTATGTATACCATACTATAATATTCTATCGAAAGCACTCACGCTGAAATGCACATAGTACATAATACATAACATATAAAATCCTGATATCCTCTAGTACACTGTTTTTTTGTGGCAACAGTAACCCGGTATTTTTACTTATAAATACTTAAACATAAAATATAACCCTGCTCTTTCGTAGTTAATAATCGAATTTTTATTTTTTGAATCGTTTTGGTAAGAATTAATAATATAGTAGAATTATAAAATAGGATTGCTTTCGAATAATTGCGTGAGAAAGTATCTGACGTGTAGGAACCAATATCTGGAAAGGCTAAGAGACAAGATATGCTCGATTGGATGAGAAAAGATTGATGCAAATCTATAGAATCTAATGAGAATGACGAATACACGTGAGATCGACAAAAACCTGTAAGGAACAAATCTTATATAATATCGAATACTTGTAGTTTGTTTACTAATTTTTATACGTTTTACTTACATGTGATTAGTTGATAATTGGAAAAAAAATAGTTATGAATATTTGGATTCTTTACATTAAAAAAATGTAGCATAAAGTTTGGTTAACTATCTTTACTTGTTTAAGTTGTCTTACATTTATATGCAAACATAACATCCCGAGTTAATATAACACCATTTGAACTTATAGTACTAGTAGTTTGCAAGGAAATTTTTCTTATCCAAGAAATTTCAGATCGAACTTGAATTTATAGTCACTATATAAATTTTATAATGACAAAAAAGTATCCAATAAAATCAATAGTTATATATGCATATATCATACACGACATGACAAAATTGAGGAAGCAGAATTTATGCCATATATAACGTATTGTCTATTTTAGGGTTATCAGGATCCCATTCATTTGCTCATGTCACATAGACAATACATCACTTAGAATCTTTACTTTAGCATAATTTATCTATTACTAACCGAACCAACTAAGTCCCCTCGTTACAATTTTCTAGATATTTTGTCACAGGAAAAATATATACCTTTTGGATATTGGATGTCGACTATCTAAACTAAATGAAAATATCTTTTCAACGGCTGTGCATCATCTGAAAACTAATTGTTAGATATAGGCTTATTAATAGTTTTTTTTATGCTAAACTATATGAGACTTGTATCTTGTTCAAGTTAAATCACATATTTTAAAGATAGTAATAATAATAAGTTATCATAATTCTTCTTTTACGCTTCCATAGTTCCATTTATTTATGCCTCCATTCTAGTAAGATTGTCGCTTTAAATTGGACCAATTGATAAGAGTTAAGGATCAAGAAAACAAATGTGATAATCTCAGACGTTTGAATTAAAGAAACGTCACCCACAAGAAGCACAAAAAACTTTAAACCTTGGCTAGACAGACAAAAACATCAAAAACTTCAATTATTCTCTTCCCATATAAAATCCAAAAGAACCTTGTTTTTTTGGGCTAAACAGCCATTTTCATATCTATTTTCTTGTGAGGATCATAGCCTATGAGCTCAAAATCAGCCGCGACAAAAGAATCTATGTGTTTCTTCTCCGAACTTATCTTCAAAACCTGTAAAGAGCCCAAAGATAAGTAAGGATATAGCTGGAACGAAGTATTGGAAGATTATGCATTCATCAAACTCTAACAAGATTTAAGAATCAACGATCATGTGTCCCATATACTCACAGGAAAAGGTTTTGGTGGGTTCTCAAGTTGCTCTTGCAGAGGCCTGACATGGTTTTTGTAAACATGAGCATCTCCAATCACATGGATAAAATCACCAGGAACAAGATCTGCATGGTACCGACATAATATCAATAGATGACGGATTCAATTTTTTTTTTAAAAAAATGCTCTTTCGGTAGTGAAATTTGAACGTACCACAGACGCGAGCGAGGATGCATGTAAGAAGGGAGTATGAGGCAATGTTAAACGGTACACCAAGACCCATATCGGCTGAGCGCTGATACATTTGACAAGAAAGCTCTCCATTTGCAACATAGAATTGTGCAAACATGTGGCATGGAGGAAGTGCCATCAGCTTAAGATCAGGAGGATTCCAAGCCGACATTATAATCCGTCGATCATCAGGATTGTTCTTGATCTTGTTAATTACATCTAACAGCTGATCAAATCCTTGGCCTGTATAATCAGCATGCATATCTGTGTACCTGTAGAAAGAGGTTAACGAAATGGCTAAACAGAGAAATATGTTTTTTTGCAAAAACCTCGAAAAAGCCAAGAGATAACAGAGAAGCTACTGACTTAGCACCAAAGTGTCTCCATTGAAATCCATAAATGGGTCCAAGGTCACCTTCCTCTCTCTCAGTCAGTCCAATACTGAAATTTAAAGTTTTCAATTTATCAGTGTGACGGCCACAAAGTTTCCGACTTTTAAAAGAAAAACGTCGTTAGAATTTACCCATCAAGATAAGCTCTTGACGCATTTCCATCCCAGATACGGATACCCTTTTCTTGAAGTACCTGCCACTTACACAAGCTTCTCAGGAAAACAATAGATTGTTCATTCGCATACGCACCAAATGTGGCTCAATCGCGGTGCTTTAAGGAATGAAGATGATGATTAAAGATCTGTTTTCTTACCTTTGCATTGGTTGAACCGCTTATAAACCATAAAAGTTCCTCAACGACACCTCTCCAGAAACCTCTCTGCAAATAAAATCCAAACAGATCTTGTAAGCTTGAATATGCAGGGGAGACAAAAGAAAAACTCTTTTGGGGGTTTAAACATGAAAAGTCAATGTAAAGAGGTAAGCATACCTTTGTCGTCAGAAGTGGAAAACTCCTGCGCAAATTGAACGTCATCTGTGGATCCAAAGATGTGGCGATTAGTTAACCTTAATAAGCAAACCAGAACAAGACATTCGGATACATATTAAGAGGTAGTACAGCACCTGGCAACCAAATTTGGATAATGTACCAGTCCCTGTCCTATCGTTCTTTAAGTTTCCATTTGCGATGATCTCTTCCACAAGATTCAAGTAGAGAAACTCCTCATGCCGGTCAAAAATCTTCTTAGGAAGGAAAAATGAAAACTTCTTCCAATCAACTTGAAGGGCCTTTGACGCATCACTATCGTCAGAAGATTCACCGGCAGAGGAACTCTTCACACGAACATAAGTCGTGAAGGAAAATCGAAGCCCATTTTCACATATTGGAAAAGACGAACACCAAGGCTGATATGCAGAAGTGTCAATCGCGGGAATAAATGTATCACAGTCAATACTTGTATCAATCTCAGTTATGTGGATGGCTTCACAGCTCGGTCTGTTCAGCGATTCCCTACATTACAAAAAAACCGTCAACACAATCAAAGAAGAAGTTAATCACGGGAGAAAAAAAAGGAGTCTTGAGTAAAGAACACACACCTCAATATCTCACCACCTCCTATTACAAACACCTTTTCAATGGACAGACGATACGGAGGTGCAGCTAATAAATCTAGAGCAGAATCTATGCTACTGCAAGTTACGACATTCTCTGTGTTGGCTATATCGAAACCGCTTGAACGGGTTAAGACAACGTTGAGGCGACCAGAGAGTGGCTTAAACTTTGTGGGAATAGACTCCCACGTTTTCCTACACATTACAACAGCGTTCTTCTTGGCGGAATCCAAAGTGGTCAGAGTTAAATCCTTGAAGAATTTGAGATCAGCAGGCAATTTCCAGGGAAGCTTTCCGTCTTTACCGATCCCCATTTCCTTGGTCGCAGCTACCACAACTTGGTAAGTTCTCTGAGGCTCTGAAGCCATGGTCACATGTCCACTGAGACTGCTTGCCATGGTCAAGATCGAAGCCTTTAATACGTTTGCCAATGGTGATAGCTTGGGAGAAAATTTGCAGAGCCACCTTTGAGACAAAGGCAGCAAAGCCTGAGAATTGAACACAAACAGAAGTTGAGAAGATCAACAAGCTATGAAATTGAAACAGAATCTCTGACGAAATACATAAACGAACAAGCTAATGCAATCACAAGATCACATCTTTCAAGACAAACTACTTCATTCGAAAGGGAACCAAGTAAATTTTCACCTCTAAGGACTTGTTTAACTCTAACTCAACGACATAGGGAAATAGAACAAAAACAAGTAGAATGCGGCAAGAGTTAAGTTCATCACTGACCGATTTAAACGCAAAAGGTAGAATCTTTGTGGGACTGTGCAAACACCTAAAAAGGGAAACCGATAGTTTCGGACAAAAATCACAGGATTTCAAATGCGAAATCAGTTACAAGCGGGGAAAGCTTCTTCTTGCACCTGTTAAGAACAATGAGAGGGAGAAGAAAAGATTAAACGCTCAATACCAAACTAAAGCGTCTGTAAAAATGGGATAAGTCCCCCAAAACAATGACAGATTCTATAAGGGTAAGCGATTTTTTGCATATCAACAAATAAAATAATAAAAACCAATCTAAATACTTATAATCAATTACAAAAGAGCTGCTAATGATTTCCCATAACTAACCTCATTGAATTTCACCAGCTTCAATCCGCATTCAGAGTGAATCTACACATTCATAAATTGCAAAAAGACGCTAAATCGACACAAAAACAAACTCAGCATTCAAATTTGATTTTACACAGCCGAAACAGAATCACTAAAAAAAACTTGAGATTCAGAGAAGAGATTTGAAATCTGAGATTGAGACGGTGTATAGAGAGTGAAACGCCGCGTCTTTGCCGCTCAGGGCTTTCGGAGAGGATACAAACGGCGGGAGACGACGGCTTAATGGACTCGCAACATTAATATATTGGGCCCTAAATGGGCTTAAAATAGGCCCTTTTATTGATAACTTTAGTAACAGTAAAATTGGATTCAAACTGTTGTTGCTTTACTACCACGATGAATAAACGATTTCAATGTTTATTTTTTACAAACGAATAATAAATGTTTAAATATTTTTAGATTGTTTGTCATATGTATCACTTATTCTTATATTGACATTTTGGCTTGTTGTACAATGTGAAAGACCAGCTTTCTTTAAACTTATAATTCTTTTGATGAACCTATAATTGTGAATGATACAAGTGAACAAAGAAACAATTATGTATATCAGCACCGTCTATGGGGAGGAATATCGTGCATGTGGTCATGGGATATATTATTTACAAATATGAAACTATTTGTGTGTGTATTAAGATTCGTTGTTATTGTTATAATAAACGATAAAAACAAAAATTCATTTTTCTTTGGAGTTTCTATTGTTTCCTATAAACCAAATTCACTGTACGTATTTAAATTTGGTAGATAATCTTACAACAGAACACTACAAAATAACAATATCCTGAGAACCTTTGGTTGACATCAAGATTTGTTAACATCGACAAAATGTCGAAGTAGTGGGATGCACTTCGCCTAATACAAAGACATGCTGTTCTCTTCTATTCATTATTTAATTTATTTACTTACAAACAATTGGTTGCTCATGATAGTTTATAACTCTGTTTATTAATTTAATGGAATTTTATTTTTTTCTTAAAAGTATTTATATATATATATTCAAAAGCCTAGGACCCTGTCAATATATAGATTGTTAGAATCAGAACTAAATAGTTGTCTACATGTTTTCAACTTGTTTCAAATGAGCCTCTCCATTATCTTCAACCTCCCTTACCCTTCCTCAAACACTCTTCTCCAATAAGGTAAAAAAAAAACTCTCTCAATTTATCTCTCTTGCTTTCTCATCTGTGGATCCTAAAGCACTTTTTTTCATCTGTAGATTCATCTTATCATTTCTCAAACAAGTCGATATAAACAACCTTTTTAAAAACAAAAAAAAATGATCCTCGCAATATTGTCTTGGTAGGAATCCGATTGCCGTGTGAAACAGAGTGCTTTAAAACCCATCTAACCATGGCTGAGACCAAACCTGGTTAGTCGTGATTTCATATTTTGCCTGAATTCATGCAACTATTTCCTAAGAGTACTAATGCAACAAATTGAATGTGTTAATATCAGAGATAGAGATGTCGGAGGAGGAGAGGAAGATAGTGAAGATGTGTTCGCTGAAGAAGAAAGCCATAAGCGCATCGAATAGATTCAAGAACTCATTCAAGAAGAAGGGTCGAAGAAGCAGCAGCAGAGTCATGTCCGTTCCGATCGAGGACGACATAGACGCAGAAGACCTTCAAGCTCTTGATGCTTTCCGTCAAGCTCTTGTCCTTGACGAGCTCTTGCCCTCCAAACTCGATGATCTCCACATGATGCTTCGGTATACACTTTTGTTTTTCTTATCATTACCATTCAATCTCTCTTTAATTCTTACCATAATCATGAGAGTAATAATTGCGTGACCAATCATGAGATTAGAAACCCGATAAGCTTGGACTAGGCTTCCTGGGAAAATTTTAGTTCAAACTGGATTTAAATACCTGACCATATCTCGATCATACAATAAGTATTATTTTATGATAAAATGTTTATGTGTATAAAAAAGACACAATGTTTATACAAACTCAAATTTTTAATTATTTTTTTCTAAATCATTTACATATTCAAATAATTTTATTTCAAAAATTACTTTTATGATTAAAATATTATTTTAATAATCCTAAACAAACTAAAAATATAATGCGATACAAATTTGATCAAGAGTCTTTCCTACCATCATTAGTTTGTTTTTTGTTCCCAACATTTTAGACCAATGATAGGTTGGGCTTGGATCCATAACATAGTTTTAAGAGGTGGAATTAGACCACCTCCATTGCACAAAAACGAAGGTGTTTTTAAGTTTTAAAAATATTAAAAAGGGAAAACAGTAGAGATTGGGTGTCTTTGAGAAGACACTTAAGACATCCTAGATCTCCACGTGTCAATTTTTGATTGGAAGAAAACATATTTTTCTTTTTCTTTTTTTTATTTGCCAAAACATATCTCTTTTTTATTTTTTTAAGACACTTCTTAAGAGTATGACCAATGTGGATGCTTTAAAGAGACAAACCACTAGACGCTGTTAGTCAACCCCTCCGTTTGGGTTAGTTTACGACTTTAGAATCTCTTATATTTTAATCAAAATAAAATGTTTGATACATTATAACAAGTCTTCAAATTAGTTAAGAAAATGAAAAAAAAAAAAAACAGAGTTAGTATATCCTCTATTTTTTTAAATCGATTTCATGATCCCTCTGAATTGATCTTGTTTTCATGATCAGAAAACATGTAATTTCATCCAGAAGATTTAAATTTTTATATTGAACATAAAACAGGTTCTTGAGGGCAAGGAAGTTTGACATTGAGAAAGCTAAGCAAATGTGGAGTGACATGATTCAATGGAGGAAAGATTTCGGTGCTGACACAATCATCGAGGTGAATCTATTTCCTAAAACCTCGGAGCATTTTGGACCCAACTCCCATCTCATATTGGTCAACATTAATCTTGAAAAGTTCTATAATGTATGTTTCTAATTATGATGAAGGATTTTGAGTTTGAAGAGATCGATGATGTCATGAAGCATTACCCTCAAGGCTATCATGGAGTAGACAAGGAAGGCAGGCCGGTTTATATTGAGAGATTAGGTCAAATCGATGCTAACAAGCTGCTTCAAGTGACTACGATGGACCGGTACGTGAAATATCACGTGAAAGAGTTCGAGAAGACATTCAAGATCAAGTTCCCTTCTTGTTCGGTCGCTGCCAATAAGCACATTGATCAGAGCACAACTATTCTTGACGTGCAAGGCGTTGTATGTATACGATATATTCATCCTTCGTGTCTTTAAATTCAAAAGGTCAATATTTCTATCGTCTAAAAATATATATATATGTGTGTTTTTCGAGTGATTAGGGGCTCAAGAACTTCAGCAAATCCGCGAGAGAACTTCTTCAGAGGCTTCTCAAGATTGACAATGAAAACTACCCTGAGGTATATATATATATAATTTGATCAATCATCACAATCTCATATTTACAAAGATCATGCTGCTACTTTAGATTTCGATTGTTTCAAACGCTAATTTATACCCTTGTTCTTTATTTTGCTTACATGTGGACAAATTTCAAAAAGAGTTCATTTTTCTTTTAAAAAAAGTAAAACATTTTCATCTTTCTATATATAAAGGGCCCTTTCTCTAAATTATTTTTAGGTTTACAATTAGCAAAATATTTTTTTCTTATTGAAAATGCTAAAGATCAAGTATTTATTTGGAAAAAAAGTACGTACATACGAAAAGGAAAAGAACAAACAATCCAAGTCTGAGTTTTGAGTTTTTCTGTAGACATTGAACCGGATGTTCATCATCAATGCTGGTTCTGGGTTCCGGCTCTTGTGGAGCTCAGTTAAATCATTTCTTGATCCCAAGACCACAGCAAAGATTCATGTTCTTGGGAACAAATATCATAGCAAATTGCTCGAAGTCATCGATGCAAGGTAAGATCACACGTCTCGTAAATCATTAGTGATATGTTCTGCTCTGCTTTTGGAACTCGAATTTTCATTAGATGTTTTTTTTTTTGTAAACAGTGAGTTGCCAGAGTTCTTTGGAGGCGCTTGCACTTGTGAGGACAAAGGAGGTTGTATGCGCTCTGACAAAGGTCCATGGAATGATCCTGAGGTTCTCAAGGTAATTAACAATAATTAATACACTTATCCATAGTTAGGAACTGAATTTTCTTAAATTAAACTATTTTCTTGAATCTCATACATGATTTTTTTTTTTTAAAATGTATTTTAATGAAAACAGATGGCTATAAACCGCGAAGCAAAGTGCTCACCGATTTCAGAAGATGAACACAAGCATGTAGACCAAGGAAGATCAACTTCAGTTCCAGAAGTAAGTTATTGAACAATAACATATCTTGAATCAAATAATTAGAATTCTAGGGTAATTAAGCTTAATTATACTGAGATTCTCCATCAACGCCGCAGACTCTTGAGAGAAACAAGAAGGAAAGGGATGAAGACAATGAGAAGCAAATTACAACCATTGACAAGTCCATTGATATGGCATGGCCTGCAAAAACTCAGAAAGCCGAAAACTTTCCAATCTCTAAAGGTATGTGTATATACACTCACATTTTTAGCTCAACTAAAAATTCTGCACGCACAAATTAAAGTTAAAGTTTCTCTAGGGCTAGAGTGTTACGTGAGGAAGGGGGCACCAAAGAAAGGGGATGGATTACTTGTGGGAGGAGTCATGGCCTTTGTGATGGGCATTGTTGCAATGGTTAGGCTATCAAAAGACGTTCCACGCAAACTCACCGAGGCTGCTTTATATGGAAACTCGGTTTGTTATGAGGAATCTATGTCCAAGCAAAATCAAGCTCAATTTGCAGCGCCGGTCTCGAGCTCTGAGTATATGTTGATGGTGAAACGTATGGCTGAGTTGGAAGACAAGTGCATGTTCCTTGACTTGAAACCGGCTAATGTTGAATCTGAAAAAGAGGAGAAACTTCAGGCCGCGCTTGACCGTGTTCAAGCACTTGAGCAAGAGTTGACTGAGACCAAGAAGGTAAAACAAGCCTTAAACTACTACAAATGTTAGAAAGCCTTTTAACAACAAAAATAAACTAGTAGAAATGTTCAGAAAAAACAATCTGAGTCTTAACCTAAAAATATAATATTTCGGATTATTATTTTCGGTTTAGGCTTTGGAAGAAGCTCTTGTGAGCCAGAAGGAGATTTTGGCATACATCGAGAAAAAGAAGAAGAAGAAGAAGCTGGTAAGAACAAAACGTTCATGAATTAATATTTAACTTCCGACATTATTGTTTCTGTTTCCTAATAACAATGTTGACATTTTTCCAGTTTTTCGGGTTCTAAATTGGCGAGAGGAAAGAAGATGAGATCATTAAGCAGGAGGCTGAATCAAAGAGAGAATTTGTTTGTGATTTTCTTTTTCAAATGAGGAATAGATTCATCTTAAAAGCAACAGACTTGTACATTTTATCTGAAGTGAAACTATTTGTGTAATTTTTGCCTGTGATATTGTTTGTGTGTGTGTTTTTCAATTTCTCCTTGACATTTCTCGTGATTTTACCACCCACCGGATCAAAAGGATAATATACGTTTGATTGGATTTGTATTATATCAACCGTCTGTAACATACTAAGTCCCATAAATTATTATACTTTGATAAACTGAAATTGTGATGGAGTTTTGGATTATTATCCGATCTTATTAAACAGAAATATATGTAGGGTTTGGTGTTTGGTACTTTGGTCATGTGATTGCAAAAGATAGAACACAAAATTGATTTTTGTTTTCCTTTTTTTGCCTTTGCCTTCATTACTTCCTCTGGTCCTCTCTCTTTCGTTGTCTTTCTTTTGGTAGACCCACCAAAGATTATATGTACCTTACATGATATTAACGGATCATATTTTTCTCGCAACATTAATATACTTTTCCTTTATTTTTTTATACAATATTTATATTTATTTATAACAAGGAAAACACCATGTCCGTCGATATATGAAATTAGATATCTCAAAACTAAATCTGTTGCCGAACGAATTTGTTTTCGAGCAACAACATTAAAAGGAGATAAAAGGAAACACGTGTTGATATATCAGCCTAATCAATGGATGTTCTCTGCAATTTTCGCTCTCTCTCCCAGCTTTTTACGTTAATTATTAGAGATTTTGATTGTTAGCGAAGTAAGACATAGGAGTTACAAATTAAAAACACAGAGGATCGATCACATGAATGTTTCAGACTTTACACAATTAATTGTTTCCATCAAAGGCCAAAAGGTATTCTACTAAGGTCAGTAGCCACTAGCCACTGTGAAAATAATAATTGTACTTATGGGATTAAAAATATTCAATTTTAAACGTAAATTCAAAATTGTAATCAAGTGAACCGTGAACGTGTAGTAAATGGACACACATGTACTTTCTTTTTGAGGATTTCGGGGACGTTTGTCAAATCTAGAACAACATCAGTCATCAATATCATCAATGATAATGCAAAGACTAATTAACATCAAGGGGAAAAAAAAAAGACTAATTAACATCATTTGAGAGTAGCGTATAACTTTTTCGGGAAGTGGGCTTTTTCGTTGTTACGATTTTAAAATTTAAGATGAGTTTAAAAGTAATTTATTAACTGTTTTGATTTATCTACAAATAGACTAAAAAGCAATTAGAGTGAAAGTGTTTGGTGAAATTCATGCATCGTTTTCGGGAAGTGGGCTGGATCAGTGCGTGGATCTCTTGCACACTTTCCCAAAATATTAAATTTAGAAAAGAAATAAGGGTAATGATTTTGATCGTAAATTGAGTTTTGTAAGACAACTTTTAGAGATTTAAAAAAAACAATCGTGATTAAGACGGTGGAAATACAGTAATTAGCATATGCTTTCAAATTTCAAAACACTACTATCAGCATCTGAATAATTATATAACTCGTTTTTTTTTTAATATGGAGCATAATTATAAAAAGAATAAAAATTAGGAAAAAAATAAGTTGGGGGAAGAATAAGAAAAGAAAACAGCTGTGTTGAGTCTGGAGACTTCTCTTCCCAACCTCACATGTCCCTCTCACCTTTTCTTCTTCTGCTGCCTACTTACACATGTTCTCATTTTTACTCTAAGCACAGATTCCTTTCTGTTTCTAATCTCTTTTTATTTAGTGTTGGTGGTATTTAATTTTATAATTAAATGTGTTTCATAGATTGTTCAGACATATTCTGCTTTCAAGGAGTATTACTCTTTCCGTTTCATAATAAGTGTTATTTGGAGAAAATGTATCTGCAATGTAATTGGATGTATCTGGATGTGTTTTGAGTTTAATACATCCAGATACATTGCAGATACATTTTCTGCAAATGATACTTATTATGAAACAGAGGGAATAGTACATTCTACGAATATTATTATTTTTTCCTTTCTTTTTTTGTCGTTACATGAATGTGGGATTTTACTTAACAAGAGTTCAACAAATGACTAAATTTATCGATTTTTCCCTCAACTTAACTTTTACTTTTATGGATAGAAAAAGAAAAGACAAAACAAAGAAAAGATTTCATCTGCATTCTTAACTGTAAAAGAATCTGTGTTTTTTTTTTCTTTCTTTCTTTCCTCTTAAGAAATCACAGTTACTATTAAAACTTTTTTAGTTTTTGTGTGAGCTTTATTACATATACAGTTTCTAAAATTTGAACGGCACAAAATTTATTCAAATGTTTTTTGTTGTTGAGAGTTTTCATAAATTTTGGAATCCTTAATAAATCCATGATTTATAAGATCTCATTATTTAATGCATGAGTTGGCAAAATTAAAGACATAATCACATAATAATAAAATATTATTTTATCTGTTTTACAAAAAATATCATTTTAATGTTTAATTTTTATTTTACAAAAAGTGTTGTTTATATTTTCAATACACAATTTTGAAGAAAAAATAAGTTTTAACTATATTGTATTAGTGTATTAATTAGAAAGAGAAATGATATAAGATCAAGGGGTATGATCTTATAAGTGTGGTGAATCGATAGAACCAAATAGTTGGCTGTGCAACTCTCTTTGTTTGATCAGTTTATGGATCAAAGTGGATAGATTATGGAACCAAATCTGCTGGCTGTGCAACTCTCTCAGAAAGGATCAATGGGTGAATAGATGAGGGTGGATTGAAGAATGCCACTCAAGCCCTTGTGATGAGTTCACAAACATAGTCTCAAGGCATCGCACACAAGAGACATAGATTCAAATGTTTACTAAGTGAAGAATTACATCTTGCTTAGATAAACAAAAACAAAACCAAAGCTTTAGAGAAAAATCTCTTTTAATTTCCAAAAATTTCAATGTGTATTTTACAAATGAGAATACATGAGCTTTTATAACTCTTACAAAATATCTTTACAATAAATTACATTTAAAGAAATTTATATACATTTAAAGAAAAGGAGCAAAATTAGCTAAATCACCAATTTTGCCTTGGACTTCAATGAGGATCTTTGATTTTGTGAATTTATGGGAATGAGATTATGATATTGCATCAAAAAATGTATTTGATGTATTAATAAAAAGTAAAATAAAGATTTTAACAAAAATTTTAATATATGTGGAAAATTTTCAAATGAAATTTTTTTATAAAACACAGAGAGTAGTAAATAATATTTTTA
Organism: Alliaria petiolata; assembly: GCA_020283515.1. NCBI lineage: Eukaryota > Viridiplantae > Streptophyta > Magnoliopsida > Brassicales > Brassicaceae > Alliaria > Alliaria petiolata. The sequence goes on along the minus strand of JAHZTW010000001.1, from coordinate 168,722,108 downwards.
TAAGCACCATTTAAAAGAAAGGTTCCTAAAATCATATATAAGTATATGCAATTACACGTCAACCAATATATTTTTTGTTTGTTGATGATTTTCTTGTATTTCTCTTTAACTTCTCTTTTATATATACAAAATATTAAATTATAAATATTGATAGATTAATATTTTGGAAATATGTATTGCCGATTAATGTAGATACTCCTTTAAAAACCTTTTTAAAGGGTAGGGGGAAAATGTTTCCAAAAAGAAGTAAGGAAAAAAAAAATAAAAAAAATAAAGAATCTTCTTCCCGAATAGAATCCAAACAAATGTATGGCTTCTCGTCAAGTTGCACAAACACTCGAACGCTTTTCTTGAGTTTTCTTCTATAAATTCATTCTCCTAAATCATTCAGAGCCCCCTTCTCTCCTTCGCTCTCTCTCTCTCACACTCTCTTCCCTTTCGAAGATATCGCCTTCCTTCTTCTCCTCCTGATTTCATTTTTCTTCGAAGATTCATTCGAAAGTTCTCAGCTTTTGTGGGAATAATCTATCAAAGAATTCGGAAAACCATTGATGCTTAATCAGCAGTTCTTGGTGTTTGAGACACATGTCTCCGATTATACTCAGTGAGATCTTCCTCTCTGGGTTTATGTTAAACTCCACAATCAGGCGCAGGACCCATCTCGTTCAATCTTTCTCTGTCGTCTTCCTTTACTGGCTTTACTACGTCTCGTGATTTCTGAATTTCTCCAATTTTAATCTTCCATATATATATATATATATATATATATATTATATACGCATAATTAAAACCCTTGTTTTTTTTTCTTAAAAAATCTTTCTTTTGTTTCTTCTTCGTGTTCGTCATCGGTCTGGGTCCTGTCCTGTTTTTAATTTCTCCTTAAAATAAAACCCATTTTCAATACTATTTTTTATTATCTCTCTTCTCGTAAAAAAGGCTTCTTTGTTTGTTTGTGCGGTGCTGAATGGAATCGTCGTCGTCGGGAACAACTTCTTCGACGATTCAAACGTCGTCGGGGTCGGAGGAGAATCTCATGGAACAGAGGAAACGGAAGAGGATGCTCTCTAACCGTGAATCAGCGAGGAGGTCGAGGATGAAGAAACAGAAGCTCCTCGACGATCTAACGGCTCAGGTTAACCAGCTTAAAAAGGAGAACAGCGAGATCGTGACAAGTGTCAGCATCACGACGCAGCACTACCTCACCGTCGAAGCAGAGAACTCTGTTCTCAGAGCTCAGCTCGACGAACTCAGCCACAGGCTCGAATCTCTCAACGACATCATCGATTTCCTCGACAATACCAACGGGATTTGTTCGAACCCTTTGCCTGGTCCCGAGCCTGACGATTTCCTCGTGAATCAGATGAATATGAACATGTTTTATATGAACCAGCCTCTCATGGCGTCTTCTGATGCGTTACTGTATTAGAAATGTGGACCTGAAAACCTTGAAATTACAAAATGGGGCCGTTTTTTTGTCTGATTGTCCAAAGAGAAAATGAGAGAGAGATATGTATAAATGGGTATGTATGTTGTTTGATTGTTCATTTTTTTTGTTTTTGGCTTTGTTCCGACTTTGGCGTTAGGTTTTAAAAGCATAGTTATGAGTGTGTTTGTAATAAAAGCTCTGTTGCCGCATGAGTACAAAGTGTTTTCCTAATATTGTAGTCTGCTTTTAATATCTTAAGTACTTTAATCCCATTTATATATATTGTTTATTGAGTGTTAATAGTAAATGACTTCAAACTGTCATGATTAAAGTAAACAATTAATTGGTAAATATCTTACTAAAAAGTGGTAAGGTTTTAGCGGGTGTAGACCGAAATATCGCTTGCATTCTTTGAATGATCATGTAATCAAATAAAATAGCGTATACTGTACATTTTTGTGCGTGTCTGTGTGGCTATGTTCTTGTCCTGTCAAGCGGGTTATGCGCCTACAAGGCTACAACTCTCTCACATACGCATATTAACATATAGAAAGAGTGCAAGTGATATTTTGTGTAATCATGTCATTAATGTACAAAAGCGTGGTTATCTCCATGTCAACTTATAGATTTGGACACTCATAAGAAGACTTACAAAATTTACAACTTTTAAGAATATAGATGACTTGAGGGTTGTTAGGTTTATGCTGCATATTGATCATATATATGATAATATTTTGGTGGTGTTGAATTGATGAAAGAAGAGATATATAGTTTTTTTAAGCAGTGCAAAAAAATAGAAAACATGCAAGGGTGTTTCATAGAATAATTTTAATGGATGGAGATCACTCAAATCTAAGGGTGAATTTGGGAGGATTTGATGTCTACTAGACTTATAGGTGAAATCCTAGCATCGTGTATTCTTTGATTTTACACATCTCATCTTTTCATTGATTTTCTTATCTCGAATTTTTGTATTTTAATTTTTAATTTCAAAGTTCGACATACTGTATCACCAATAGAGCCATACACAAGTACATCAGAAAATAATGGTTATATTACAATCGTGAGTCATAATGGGGAATCCTATTCTACCCTTTTCCTGGCAGTATTATACTTTAAGATGCTGCGTAGTTTGTTTTATACCCATTGATCACGGATGGTTCATTCATGAATATTACAAATAGAAGCCTCTTTTCATTTTTATATAAAGGAGTCTCCTCTTTGATAATTGCAATATTTCGTACCTTTGTTTCAAGTTTAGTATTCCTTCTTGAGAGTATCGTGCATGTGTCGAGACTCGAGAGATTAAAAAAAAGGGCATCTTATGTGTGTTTTCATCTAGGCTTTTGATAACACTAATAGGCTTTTGATAACATTGAGAATATATGTAATTTACTTACTTAGTTTTTGTTGTTTTCGAAGATAACAAAAGACCCAAAACGTAAGTTAAGTAAAGGAGTTAGTTGAGATAATGATTTTCCCAACAGTATAGTAGTATACTAAATCTACATCTACGTAATATCTTCTTTTTGGTACATCTTTATTTCTGTATAAAAACGTGAATGAAATATCAGTATAGTATTGAATCTGATTGGAAAAATCTGCATGTAGCTTCTTTCTCAAAAAAATAAATAAATAAAAATTGATGAATAAAACTAATAATAAGGGTTTATTACAAAAACTATGTGATTGTGTATGTTTACGAAATTATGATTGTGTACGTTAAAAAAATTTAAAAATTAATTCCATGTGTATATTATATGAATGATTATCGCGTAAAATTACATTTTATGTAAATTGATATTTTTGCTAATAAACATTTCCCATGTGTTTATATAGCAAATCCACCTTTTTATAATAGCGATTATTGAAGATTAGATAACATAATAATTAAGAAGTAGCAATCAATTATGGCAAAATTGTCATGTGAAGGGAACAATATTTGCCGGTACTTGACCTAAAAACACATGATGACTTAATAGTAGATCTCCTAATTAAATGATTTTATAACATTCTTTCGCTTAGATCTACCTGAACAAATATAATCAATTCTTAAATCTTACTAATTGATAATCAATTGGTTTATGATACACAGTATACACTACCATGCTATCGATCTAACGAATATAATGGTTTTTGTTCACGTAGATCTAAAAAACTACAAAGATTTCTTTGCTAGATGTATAGAATCTAAAATTGGTTTATGTATACAATATCATCCTATACATCTAATAATTAACTTATAGAAATTGATTAATAATTTAAAAACACGCATACTTACCTCGACTCTCGAGAATGCGTAGCTTCGATTCGATACTATATATTTTCTGTCTTTAGAATTGTATGTTATATGAGCTAAATTAAATGCATTGATCAATTTGTAAATAGTAACCGTAAATTATATCATAAAGTCAGTTCAGTTTTTTTTGTTTTTTTATCATAAAGTATCTAAATATATACTTTTAAGCTCCTTTTAATATCACAAGTATGTTTTTTTTTAATCTGATATTCAATCCAACCAATTCGCTACAGAGGCATTTGAAAGAAAACTCCATATAGCCTCGTTACTTTAAAGCCCTAACATTATAGAGCTTCAGTTCCACTATGTATCGATCATAATTATATTCGATGGGTCAAATTATAATTTGTCAAACAGCTTCATTTTCATCTACATTATATATAAATATAAAATAACCAAATGTTTTACACGAATGTCTCCTGATACCCTTGAAGATTCCGTCAGTTTGAAAGATATATGCTTTGATTAGGATATAAGAAATTAAAAGATCAGAAAGAAAAGAAGAGCTTTGGACAAACGATTAGACAAAAAGGAGGAAACAAAACCCCCCAAAAATAAAGCGATGATTAAAAACGTTTCTAGTTGTTATAGGCTTAAGCTCACACATGTTTTGTCAGCTAGTCTCATATTTGTCTTTGCATTCCCACGTACATGCAAGGGATTATATAATTAATGTTGTCCAAATCATAATTTGTCGTTCTCTAAATTAGTATGTTAAATTGGAGCAGAAATGCCATCAGAGACCCGTAAGTGACTTTTCCAATTTTGATTAGGCCTCTTTATTTATTTATTTTTGTCTAACAATTGACCAAAATTTTAATCATGTTACAAAGGTGATTTAAAAGAAAACTAATCAAACAATTTTAAAATTTAAATGTTTAATTATGTGAATAAAAAAAATATTATACCGCTTAATACTTTGTTAGAAAATAAAATTTAACCATATTTATTAATTAAATTTAATTCATAAATTTGAAATTGAAAATTTATTTATCATATAACTATATATATTATTTAATTTACACATGTAAGAAATAAACAGCCGTACTATGAGGGACCACACAGTCCACAGTGTTCTTAAAAGCCTCCAAAAATAAAAGACTACCAGCCAATAATGGGAAGAAGTCGGTGCTTTTTGTATAAAGGGTTCAAAGCAATTAAAAGAGGGGAAATCTAGACTTTGGCAAACACATCCTTGTTAAAGTTAAATGAATATTTACTTTTACAAATTTAATGTTGGAAACATCAAACATCGATGATGATGAATTGGCGCATAGCGTGAAAATTCTTAGATCGTAAACAAAAAACACAGGAAGAAGAAAAAAAAACAATAAGCAAAAAAGGAGACATGGCTTATACGGTACTATAGTTCTCATTTCAAGTCCATTAGCATATATGTTAGAAAAAAAATTGAAAAAGCTCCAAACATTTCCATGACGACACAATAAAAGCAGAGGCGGCTAAGTTATATAGTCCATTCCAAATCAATCCCAATTGAAATTGTACTAGGAAGTCAAAAGTCATAGCCGACGATACGCGCAGTTGAATTTTCCTTTACATGTGTATTGTTTATGCTTCATCGAACATCAACAGATGTTTGGGTTCAAATGATTTCCTTCGAACTTAGTTTCAGAATAATTTAGTTCTAAGGTTGAATTAAACTCGAAAGTTCTTGATGCAACCGAGGTGAGACTGTTTTTTCCTTTGTAAATTAGGTTTTCTTTTTTAGTTTCCTGAATTTTAAGTTAATATTAATTTTTTTAATTACTTTTATCATTCTAATTTATAATAAATATCATCATTATTAATATTTTTAATTTAATTTAATTTTAAATAATACATACTGCAACTTATACATCAAAAAAAGTTATCAGTCATAATTTTAACAAAAATGTTAATTCAGATTTATACAGCAAACTTACTACATAAATCTACTGTTTATACCACATAATTTTACTGCAAGTTACATCGAATTACAACATAACTCTAATTCAACTTTAAAAATACATGTCACCAATCAGAGCTATATTCATCGGGAAAAAGAGTATGTAATCTGCAACGTGCGTCTCGTGTGTTAGCTATTGTCCAATGGAATAATGGTAAAGAGGAAGAACTTGATACGAGAGAAGTGGTTCGAGCAGATACATAAGAAATTGGCTTTTTTTTATTGGAACTTTTAGATTGGGAATGTGGTTTCTCTTAGGGAAGAAACTGCGGATCTCTCAAATTTTGGGATTGTGAGTGGCGTAGACTGTGGGAATGGGTTGATCATAATTGGTTGGGAAGATGGATCAACATCGATGGTGCCCCCTGACGACATTGAGCATGTAGAGGAAGCCGATGATGATGGTGAGGATGCTTCTTCCGAAGATGATGCTTCTGAAGATGGTGATATTGTGATGACGACTCTGGCTCTAACTCTGCTCAAGATTTTGAGGATAGTGATGACGACTCTGGCTCTGACTCTTCTCAAGATGGTGCAGATAGTGATGATGGTGGGGGAGGTCATCGACAACGAACCATAGTTTCTTTGGTACTGAAAATAGAACCGCATAAAGAAACCACATATTAATCAAATCTTCCGTGATGTATGGTGATTCCACCAATAAAGAGAGGGATCTACGAGATACCAGAAAGAAAGAAAAATTTAGGTCTGGATCAGAGGCTCTGATACCATATACAGTGGAACCTTAATTTATAAATTAATACTCGAAAAATTAATAATCACTATAAACTAATAAATTTTTCGGCCCCGAGTCGGGTCAATGTAAAAATTAGTAAAATTCGATAAGATAATAAGATAATATTTTTTTAAAACACTTATGTAAATATATAGTCCCAAGAATAAGATAAATTAATAATTAAAACATATAAGCTTACATATATAGTAAAATATGACTTTATTGTTATATTGTTTTTCTGAAAATTGGATTCTCGCTCGAGTTCATCTCTAATCTTTCTTATTGCATCAATAATTTTTGGTGTTGTTTTCTTGATTTGCATTAAAAAAATATGAAAAGTTCTAAAACGTATAAGTGATTCGTGACGCGTAACTACTAACAAATATTTCATAGTATCATCTTCAACTTCATCATCAACATTAAGGACGTTAGCCACAATTTTTTATAAACTATGAACTTCCGAGCATGTATCACTTTTATCTTTATTTAGATAGTCGAATATGCTATTGACATCTATTTTCTTTCGATAATTGAGATTATTAATCACAACTTTATGTTCATGAATGTTGTTTGACTCATTTTCCAAATTTATTGATGCTACATCTCTTGAACAAATTTTACACGTACTGTTGAAAACAATTTGCTATTGTCTCTTGATGATCATTAAAAGTTCAAACTGCAAAATATCTCTATAAATTAATAACTCTATAAAATAATAAAATTTTGAAGTCCCAACATTATTACTTTATAGAGGTTTTACTGTAATAGGATGAGAATATATGATTTCTATTGATGATATGAGTAGTACATTTATACATAAGAGAATACACAAGAAAATGGAACAATATATTTACAGTAAATGAGAATGATACGAAGAGAGATTTGAGGTAATCAAATCTTCCGTGATGTATGGTGATTCCACTAATACCAAAAACTGGCATCAATTTGACAATAGAAGATGGCCTGAGATTGATGACATTGAGAATCTAAGGTTTCGCGACTTTGAATCATAGAGAAATCTTTGCATTTTTTTTGTGAATGTGTTAACGCTCTCTCCTGTTTGAGTGCAAGCAGCAGTCTCCACCAAATAGTCATAGACCTGAAAGATCATACGAATTAACAAAAGCATTTAGCTTCAATAAATCTCTTTAATGCTAAACCAAGAGATAAAAGAGATTTCAGGTCAAGGACCTTGTAATCTCATCTAGCAATTGGAGCTATAACTCTTGTAGTATCCTTTGACGCACCTCTTGAGTTTAGGAAGCCAAGTACCTCTAAATTTGTAAGCGCACCTGCGTTTGCCTTTACTCTGCAATACCAATATCGAATTTGATTACATAAGAGAGAAAGAATCGAGCAAAAAAACAGAATAGCAGATGGATCATGAATATATAAATACATTTTCATCTCTGAGGCTAAGCCGAGGCGTTAACCACCCAAAATTTGTTTCCAACCAAAACGAAATCGTTTATCAAAATGGGACGAGAACACTACTATGTCGATGCAGAGGTTTTTCTTGCCCACTTCACAGCAGGACAGTCTAATGTGACGACGACAGCAAAAGGCAACGTACCAATGATAAATGATTCTCAAGTCTTTTTGTGAATGATTATAACTTTTAACTGTTGTTAACATGTTTGAACCAATATGTATTAGTCAAGTGTGAACCTTATTGCAAATTTGGATTTTGAGAATGAAAACTTACACAATATATAATTACATTGAGATAGTTTTATGTAATTATACTCATATTGTGTAATTACATTGAGATCACCAAAACAGTTTGGTAAGCAGTATGTCATGAGTAGAATTCGTACAAATCTGACATGTATTGTTTGTAAACTGAGTCAACGCTGCAATGTTACAGTAAGGCTAAAGCAGAGAGAGACCCTGAAGATCGAAGTCCAAGGAGATGAGTTTCAGACCGAAACCGATTGGCAGCTGGAGAGCTTACAAGACTTGGGGACTGTAAGAAGAACATGATTGCAGCGTTGGACCTCCCCACAAATCCGGGTTCCCAATTGATTGAAACGCTTCTTCAACCTAATCACCGCACAGCAAATTCTCATGTCTTGGCTGGGACGCACGGTCCACTCACGCCATATAACAACCAGTTTCCCACCATGGTTAACTAACTGAATCGTACGGTGATTATAAGCTTGTTTCGTGTACATATCTAACAAACCATAAACAGTAAACCAGCATCCACTGTAACTTGGGTCATACCACTTGATAGTACGGTCATGTTCAGCAAACATCACATTTCCTATGACGCACCAAAGTCCAGTTATACTTATAGGCTCTATACACACAACCCCCATCTCTGGTACCCATCTTCCTTCTTTCGGATCATATGTGTACTTGTTGTTATTTTTGGTGAAAGCGTATAGCTTTGCTCCAAAAACTGCAACTTTGTCGACATTCGAATCAGGCTTAGGCAATGGCTTCCAAGTCTGAGTCTTTAGGTCCAAAACCTCACCCCAATCCATGGATCCCTCTCTCTTTTTCATGCATCCTCCAATTACATATATCTTCCCGTCTAAAAAACATGCCTTGGCCCTTTTCCTTGACACCATCATGTTAGGAGCTCTACGCCACGTGTGACTCCGACAATCAAGAACTCGAACGGCTCTGGACCGCATGTCCTTGTTGCTTCCGCCGATTTGGTAGATTTCGTAACCGACTGCTACAGTGGTTGAGTTTAACCGACTGCTACAGTGGTTGAGTTTAACCGACCGGGAGAATACGAGGAAGAGAGTCTTGCCGGTACTGAGAGTCTTACCGGTACTAAACTTAACTCACCCTCGATCTCGCTGAGAGTGGACCAGCTATGACGATGATTGGAGGGCGTCGGTAACCATAGGCACACGTAGAGGCGAGCCTCTGTGGCTCCGATCTCGGATCGGGCAGCGAAGATCTCTGGAGATGAGAGAAGAGAGTACAAGTTCTTGGAGACCAAACAGAGGGAACGATAGTGAGATTTCGAGATCCGGGCTAAGCAACTCACGATTATATTGTCTGGAACTGATGAAAACGATGACAGAGGAGGAGGGGGAGCTGTTGTAGGATTCACCATCTTCTTTTTCTTACGAGGCGGAGCTACTGTAGGATTATTCGTCATCTCCCTGGCTACTTTAGGCTTTTAGGGTCTCTGTTTCTTCAACAACAAGTTTATAAAAGTTAGACTAATTGGGCTATACATAACATTAAAGATGATACCACCATTATGGTGATTAGGTAACTGGGTTATAATTGTTGTCTTTCTCCAAATCATACAATGAAGCCACTCATATTAAATAATCAAGCCCACTAACTTCTATGGGCCTTCAAAGACTTTAGCCGGTCCAACAGGTTTACACTATATTGTAATGATTTTTTTTGTTTTTCGTCTATATTGTGATGATTTAAAGGTACGTAACCTGTCGTGGTGAGGGTCAAAATGAGAATACGGTCATCATCCACTACATCATCTTTACATCTTATTTTAAGTGAAACCATACGATAATACGTCGATAATTAATTATAGTGACGAATCAGTCCATTAAAGCAAAGTTCAAACAACTTTGTTCTCTTTCCATGATCTCACTTAATCAGCAATCCATTTAACTTATTTATAGTGACGAATTAGTTCATCAAAGCAAAGTTTAAACGAAACAAACCTTCTCTGTTCCATAATCTCAATCAGCAATCCATTCAAGTTAGACACCTTGCATATATAGATATATATATATATATATGGTTATTTATATATCTATTGAGTTGGTTATATTTAGCGATTCCTCTTGATTGGATATAGAATAGGAATAGAACTTTGACCGATATTGGATATCTAGTCTTCAAAGATCCTTCCATTATGAATTTATGATGGTTTGGTAATTGAGTTATGATTGTTGTTTTTCTCCAAATTAAACAATGAATCAATCCACTCATATTAAATAATCAAGCCACTAACTTCTTTAGACTTATTGTGGCCAACAACAGGAAAGTGGTCTCTTTTCAACTTTTTCTCCAATCCCACCATTTTCATGAACAATTAATAATTAAAACCAAAAAGCATTAAGAGATTTTTGAATTAGTTAGATGATTCATAAATCAAAATTGTCATGGTATCTTTATTTATGTATAAAATTTTGGTGCAATCACATTCTAAACACAAAATAATCTCTAAAGGTATTGTAAAATAAAACCTAAATAACTTTTGTTTATTTAAAGCGACCGAGTTAACTTGTAATGGTGTTATTTCCTTAGAGATTATATATAGTGATAAACCTAACGCATGGGCCGATCTCTTTATTGATAAGGTGTGTCTAAATCCACAAGATATAGCTTAAGAGCGCATCAAACACTTTCATTAACTTTGCTATTCCATTTATAGAGAAAAATTGAAAGGAGAAGAAGATGGGTTTATTGCCATTGGTGAAGAAACTAGGTTTCATCTTTCTTCTTCTATCAGCTTCAGCGTTAGCTCTCTCTTCTGCAGGTTTGTTTCGTATCTCTCTCTCTCTCTCTCTACATATATATCCTTTTGCAGCTTTTCTCCGCAACTCCATGTGCCTATTACTTGCTCAGTCTTTTAGAAAGTAGGATTATATAAAGTTTAGAACTTGTGCTGCACATGTGCTTTTCTAATGGCCAATTTTTAGACATAGTATATATGTTAGCAATATATGGAGTGATTAAATCTTGGATATGAAGAACAAGCAAATCTCTCTTTTTTTTGTAGGCCGACCATCTGTTCTGATATATAGCCAAGACGATAATCATGAGGTTAGTCGTTTTGACCTCAAAAAATTGCCAACTAAGCTGCGTTGTATATTTATATAGTTATTATTTGTAAAGTAAAATAATTTTATTTTTAATAATTAATTAGATGATCTCAGATTCTCAGTAATAATTGGAATGATTGGTGAATAAATATGTTATATACGTGGACAGGTTGTGGAAAGAAGGATGCATGAACATGAAAGAATACTGAGAATGAATTCAAGAGACTATGGTCAGTTCAGTCCTAAACCAAAGCTCGTGAGGCCTCCTTCCAAGCTCATTCCCAACTGATCATCATATCATGGATCGACTATATATATATATAGATGCCGACTTTATGAGATATATATACCTAAAGACTAACATTGCAATAAGTTTGAATGATAATCCAGTTATATATATCATTCATATAAGTTTGAAGATATGTTATCTAGTAAACGATTCTATAGTATTTGCTAATAGGAGGAGTGTGAGTTTGGTGAATAATGCATGTCATTTCATCACTACAGTATATGGTTTTGTTATCACGCAATTAATGGATGATAAGGCATTAATGAGCTTTATTCGTTAATTTACTGCTGAAAAAAAAAAAAAAATCAAGGAGCTTATCGTCTTCAATATAATAGACCAAAGATAGACATTTATGATATAACCGTGCATTTACCATCAATTTTTTACAATAAAATATTTTATAAAATTAGAGAAACCTATTCAAGTTGATTTTTTTTTATAATGGATTAAAATATATATATGGTCGAAAACCGGTATTTTAATAGATAGTGGATAAATTCTGAAACGTATACAGATTGTGTATGTGCATCCCCTAAAATAAACATAAACAAATTGGAAAAATAAAATAAATATTCGCTCGTGTCTACCTCAAACATATATATTCCCTTCGTTTCATAATAAGTGTCATTTGAAAAAAATGTTTCTGCAATGTAACTGAATGTATCTAGATGTGTTTTGAATTTAATACATCCATATACATTGCAGATACATTTTCTATTATGAAACAGAGGGAGTAAAACATACCGCATGCGTTTGATCACAGGAAACCAGGAGTAATGTTCATCTCTTGCAGATCTCAAATTTCATTTCCGATATTGTGTTTGGTCTCAGTGACCTAACCTCACTTATATTTTCTTACACAAAAGAATGTTCTTTATACAAATATCTCTACAACATTTATCTCTGACCAACTTTCTCTTCCACTAGAGAATTGAGACTGATCATAACATCACTCACACCTACTCTTTATTCCTCTCCACTGCTTTCTTCTTCAAGCTACAAAATCATGTACCAATTGTGAAGAGCTTATCCGGTTCTGGCGACTCCCAGGGTTTACATACTCCAATTCAGCTCCCGGGATGGCATTTTCGTAAATATCCACCCCGGGAAAGCTGTTGTACGCCTCACTAGACATAGAAACAACATTATCATTTCCTTGAGAATTTTGAAGTCCTAGAGTTAAAGACACACCACCACCACCACCACCAAATCTTGACATCTCAGCCACATGATACCTAGGCTCAACCGTCGACACGAACCGACCACCATCCATTTGATCGCCCTGGACCATGCCACAAGTTTCCACAACATATCCATGTCCATGGTCCGGTTTGGTCCGGTCTTGTGAAAACTCCTGAGCTCGATCTTCATCAGCAGCAGCAGCAGCAGCAGGTCCCATCTCAGACATCTTTGGTGTATTTTCAGAGGACGAGTTGGAATCATTCTCTGTGAATTCCTCCTTGTATATTTCCTCCACCATCGGCTTCCATAAACGCACACGCGCATTAATAAACCAGTTTGAAACCTATTACAAACATAAAAACAACCAATTCATAAATAAATAAAACTATGAAGATTTAGAAACAATCTTCAAATAAAAGCATTTGGTACCTGACCGCGGCTCAACCCTGTTTGTCTTGCTAGCATGATCTTGTCGGAATCCTTTGGGTAACTATTCATGTTTCCAAACAGTAATCAGCATTATTTAACGAAGAATCTATGGGAGAAAAGATTCAAGAAGATACTTACGGGTGGAGAAAATGCTCGAAGAGCCAAGCACGGAGAATCAAAACAGAGTTTTCAGGTAGACCGCGTTGAGGCCTCCAAGCCTGAGGCTGCATGAAACCTCTCTGTTGTCTNTGACATCTCAGCCACATGATACCTAGGCTCAACCGTCGACACGAACCGACCACCATCCATTTGATCGCCCTGGACCATGCCACAAGTTTCCACAACATATCCATGTCCATGGTCCGGTTTGGTCCGGTCTTGTGAAAACTCCTGAGCTCGATCTTCATCAGCAGCAGCAGCAGCAGCAGGTCCCATCTCAGACATCTTTGGTGTATTTTCAGAGGACGAGTTGGAATCATTCTCTGTGAATTCCTCCTTGTATATTTCCTCCACCATCGGCTTCCATAAACGCACACGCGCATTAATAAACCAGTTTGAAACCTATTACAAACATAAAAACAACCAATTCATAAATAAATAAAACTATGAAGATTTAGAAACAATCTTCAAATAAAAGCATTTGGTACCTGACCGCGGCTCAACCCTGTTTGTCTTGCTAGCATGATCTTGTCGGAATCCTTTGGGTAACTATTCATGTTTCCAAACAGTAATCAGCATTATTTAACGAAGAATCTATGGGAGAAAAGATTCAAGAAGATACTTACGGGTGGAGAAAATGCTCGAAGAGCCAAGCACGGAGAATCAAAACAGAGTTTTCAGGTAGACCGCGTTGAGGCCTCCAAGCCTGAGGCTGCATGAAACCTCTCTGTTGTCTCAAATGTTGATCAACGTACTTGAGACGGCTTATTATCCAAACTCTGTTCCCATCTGGACCATCTTGTTCCCCGAGGCATTTTCGCGTCACGAGGATTTGTCCGGATATCGCATCTCTTAGGCTACGGAAATGGCGCGAAATGGTTTGAAGAGCGAGTGCTGTGTATGGCTTAGCCGCTCCATAACCTGCTATCACGTCGAAGGAGGATACAACTATCTGCATCTGCTGGTAATATTGCTTATATCTTCTATCCACCTTTTACCAAAATCAAATACAAAAAGCCAACATAATTATATACCAAAAATGATTCAACATTATGGCTGTGGTTGTTTTAAACGCTATGCAAATTGCTTTTTCTAAAAGATTAAACATTCATTAAAAAAATCAACCCTTGCTGACTCTCTGGCATTTGCATTTAAAATATCAAAGTTATGAATTTATTTGAAAGAAATATCCTATTATAACATGTAAATGCAAAAGTAAACAAATGATCGAAGCCTATCGCATGATCAAAGAATAAAGGTTTCAAGTCATTACCTCATCCAACATTGACAAGAGTTTTGTCAACTTGTTCTGCATCTCTTGTCTCTCCGATTGAGAGATTTCAGCGGGAGGATTTGTGCTCGAGTCTTGAAGGTTCTGATCCGGTTCTTGAGGGTTCTCGTTGTTGTTATCTCCATCTGCCTGGGATTGCTTCAGAGCTTTCCTTACACTAACAGCCTCATCTAGTAGCTGTTGAGCCGCCTTGAGATACTTTGAGTTGGGAATTGTTCTCACAACCTCCAAGTTCTGATTCCCGCCCGGAAAGCTCTGCGTTGCATACTCGTTGCCTCTAAAATGCTCGGCTCTTGGCGCCATACTTTGATGAATTCCAGGGAGAATCTGTGAACCGAGGCTAAGGGACAATCCCTGACCGGTCTGATGAACTCCCGTGGCGCCTGCCATCGCGCTCATTTGCTGGAAACCGTTCCTGTCGCTCGCTTGATCTCTCCAAGAACCGAAATCTTGAATGTCCTGCATTTGCGAAATTCCGCCAAATCTGGACAATACTTGCCTCTCTTGTGAGGATAAGACATTGTTAGCTTCAGTTCTCTCTCTACCGGCTAATTCCTCTGAGTAAGAAACGGTAGGATTCATGTGGATCAATGCATTTCCGGGAAGAAACCGAGTTTCCGGATAATTCTCCATCGAAATGTATCAATGGAGTGTCTTTCTTGGATCAGTTGAGTTCCATAGTCCCTTTTCCTGTGATTAGTCTCATAGAACCTTCAGATCAAACACAAACTTGAGTTTTTTAATCATTCTTTAAAACGGATCCTTTAAAACTTTCCATCTAGCTATAAGAACTTATCTAATGGAGGAAATGTTTGAAATTAAAAAAAGATTCAAAACAATTGAAACAGAGCAGGGTCCATAGTATTGCAAAATACATGAAGATTTCATCATGGTTTATATTTATGGCTGTGCATGCAATCATGGAGATGTAAGCAACATCCAGAGAAAAACAAAAAACAGGAGTTGGAAGAGAAATAAAGAAAGATTATAAAATTTACCTGGATATACTCTGCTGCTTTGTTGAAGAAGATAAGTCAAATCTTAGAAGGAAATTAAAAAAAAAAAAATGATGATCCCAAAATTACAAATGTGAAAGATTTTGTTGCTTTCTCCCAAAAAATTTAAGAGAAAGGAATCAAAGGTTACGCCTTTTTCTCTTGTTTTTTTTCTTCTTCCAATGGTATATAATTTGAATTCATCATCTCATCAATGTCACACGTGAAAGACCCATATCAACATTCTCTCCCTCCCCCAGAAGAAAGAAAGCAAATAAAAACTTTTTATTTCTTATTTAATAGTATAAAATAAGAGGAAAAAAAAAAGAGATAAAAAAAAAACTTTTGTTTTCTGAAGAATCTTGCTTCAGAAAGCCATAATCTGGTTGGTGCTTGAACTTCCTGCTTCTTGCTTGTTGATTCTTGGAATCAAGTCATTGGTAAAGAGAAGAAAATTATTGCGAAAATGTTATAAATGTATGGTTAAGGAGTTTCTATCCTTAACAACCAGTTGGTCGACCTAAACCCCTCTCTTCATCTTTCTCCTAATCCTAAACCTAATCCTAATCCTAATCCTTATCTCTCTCTATCTCCAGAAAACGTATTGATTAAATCAATATCCACCATACAATCACATTCTGCAACTTTATTTACCCTTTATTTAAGTTGAAAAGTATAAAGAATCGAAGATGCTACTAATTTTTCAAAACTGAACATCTCTAGTTTTGGTTCTTGAATGGAAAATATATCTATTTCAAATTTTCAATATAATAATTTAAAACTGTCGTATGTTTTTTGTAACTTATATCGAATTTAGCGGATTTGTAGAGAGTATATCGAATTTTGATTGATAAGTAGTAACATCACAAATTATTTTTCTAACTTATCGTTAGAAACGTGTACACATGACTAATGCATATTTGGTATTTAGATACTTTACTTTTTTAAGTAAAACATTATGGTTTCTTCTTCCTTGTCTTTATATTCTATCCTTTTTGATATATATATTTCTTTGATATTTGAAAGTACATTCGTGGACTGTGGTAGTCCAGAGGCGCTAATAGTTGCATACAACTATCAAAAGAAATAAAGGGTCCCAAGGCAAGAAATAACAAACACAACTTTTTTCTTATTTATTAATTTTGTAAAGACCATAAGTGCCCGTTTTCCCCACTGAGTTTTGTCCTTTTCTGGGAACACTTGTAGGTATTTGTGGATTGGTATTTTTGCTTTCAATTGTTTTCTAATTTTAGCATTCACTTTCTTGCTTGACAGAACTCTATACTCCCTAACTTGGTAAAAAACTAAAATCTCTTTAGCTCTTTTATCATGAAAATGATTTGATGTAATTAAAAAAGTTACAAAACTAACTAGAGGCCGACAGATTTAGTTGGTTCTGAAACTTGAGAGCATCAACAGTAACACAAACAAAAAAGAGGATGTCTCGTAATGAAAAAGGAACTTGAGGGTGGATTTTTGAAGAAACATAAACTAGTAGAGTTGTAGAGTAGAAATAGGGGAAAAGCTGCCTGAATTGGGACAGATGTTGCAGCGAGAGTGTCAGAGTCAGAGGTGAGGTAATAATACGAACAATGAACATTTCTCAAGAGAGAGAGAGAGAATCTAATGGGATACGAAGCGAGAGATTTTGTTGGGCCAAGAGAGCTGTAATGTCCCAAGCTTTTTTGCTCTCAGACGTGTGTGCCTTTGTCATTCTACGGTTCAATTAGTATTATTTTTTCAGGTAATCGCGACGGTTTAAATATATTATCCAAAGAAAAACGTAACATCCAATTGCAGAAAATTATGGGCCTGTCTTACCAGAGCCCATATTAGTCATAGTACCCTTTTCTGAAAACAAAAACCATCAAACTCTCTTTTTGTCAACAAGATACAGAAGTCTAAACCAGCATTACATCAAACTCATTTTCACAGAGACACAAAAGGAACAGCTCTTTGCTCATTACATCAACACTCCTAGTTCAAGATTTCACCTGTAATGGGTGAAACATGGTGGTTCGTAGATTGCTGTCCATTTTTGGAACCCATTACTACCATAGACTTTGGGGGAACCAAACCGGCCCTGAAAAGCATATTTTCGACTGAGTCTGTCGGTTGAGCTCCAACCGATAACCAGTACCTGCAAAAGTGACAGAGACCAGAGATAACCAAACCGTCACGAACCCAAAAGTGCGAGAATGGATTTCTTTCAAGAGTTGCGCTTCGTAGTTTTAGCTAAGATACAACAGTTTGCAATCATACAAGCAAAACCAAGCCTCATAAAAAAACTTGCAATAGATCAAAGGGAAGATAATTGATCTTTCAATGACTAGAGAGGACAATGTTAAAGGAAAACAGAGTCACTCCTTAGTGATGCATCAGGTGTAGAACTGAGAAGCAAAGAGATGAAAACAAATGTCATCAAAACCAAAGTTACTTCCAACAAGGAATAGCTCATGATGACCTTACAGAATACGGAAAAAATTGATTAAGATGATGAAAGACAAAGAAAACGCAATCCCATGGCTAGATATATCTATCTACAATTGGATGCTTCAATCTCATAGGTTAATCACACAAACTAATCCGTTTTCTTCATAGTGACACTTGGAATTGAAGCATCTAGATATCGTCGAGACTGTTTCAGCCTTATCAAACAATCATGAATTTGACATCTAATAACCCTAAACACACACGAATATACACGCAAACAGGAAAATGAAAATAATCGAACAAAAAAAAAGAGTTGAAGTGCAGAATCATTTACTTGATCCTGTCGAATTTGAGGCTCACTCTTTTGGCATCGTCTTTACCTGAGGAAGTACAAAAAGCAAATTCATGTAAGCAGAGACATCGAGAATGATTGAATTTTCTGAGAAGTGAAGAAGGTAGAGGAGAAGAGACGAACCTTGCAGTGGGTCATAAAACCCTAAAACCTCGATTTGTTTGCCGTCCCTCCGAGATTTGTCATCGGCGGCAACTACACGAAAGAAGGGTCGATTCTTACAACCGAAACGCGCGAGCCTGATCTTCACAGCCATTTCTGCTGCACTCTGCTTGAAAATTGATGATGGCACGGAGAAGCAGACAGGTAAGGTTTTTATACTGGGTTTTGGCTTCTCAGACTCACCACCCCTATCCGCATTCTATAACTTCGCAACGTTCCATAGTTACGTGAATGTACTACGTGTCGTTTAAATTCATAGGAAACGGCATGTCATCATACTTGTTCCTTTACGTAGCTCTTCTCACCTCACCACTCTTCCTTCGCTCTAAAGGTGAAATTGTAATCCGGCCTCTAAGATCCAAACTGTTTTATAGCTGGATTCAACTATTTTGATTTTAAGGCCCAAATAAACTGATATGGATTCGTTAATAGTGTATATACAAAACTAAAGTTAAAGAAAACTAATGTGATATATTTTAAAAAGACATATGGTAAACATAGATTTAATTTTATAAAATAAAGATTAGTACAATATGTATATATTCTAATTATTTTTGTTCGGATAAAAATATCCACAAACATCCTAATTTCTTTTGTAGATTATCTGGAAGCCATGTATGATCATGATGTATCCATATCCGGTTAGTTGTACTTCGGATCCGGCATATCGGGATATCCAATTTTTTTTTAGATATTCGATCAGTTTCTATTTCCAAATTTGAGTTTTTTAATAGAAGATATTCCAAGCTTAAGAAAATTTAATTTAATAACACCAGATAATTATTAAAATCGCTCAAGTATATATCTTATTACTAGACCGGTATGGGACAGATCAGGCACACATTGGCAGGCAGCCATAGGTTTTTAGAGGCATAAGCCATAAGGCATAATAATCATATAAATCGTATTAGTACTTTAGTAGAGAAATACGAATTGAATAGTCGTACAATTGAGAGTGTGATGCGTACATTGAACGAGAATGACTCTTCGAGCAAGCAGCATTCATAAGTTTGCCAAGCTTACAAAGATAAGCTAATTAACCACCACCAAACAAAAACCTTCTTAGTCACTGGCTCACTGCTAAAGTTTAGATATATTTCTCAAATTCTATGATTGATCTATTTAACACCAGCTTCTCCATTTGCATCAAGACATTAACTAAAGATGCTAACTCAAGATCCATAACCAGATTAATATCGCAATAACCTGTTACTGATCAGCTACGGACAATTTCGTGACCTCTGATAAAAGATGATGTTCATGTACAATGAAAATAATCAGAGAAATCAGATTTACTTAGAACCAAAGGATAAAACAATTGAACTACCATTTACATATCAATAAACCCAGAAACTGAGAAATTCTAAAAGCGGACGCAGACTAAAATCAGCCATGACTACGGATGGTTCTTGATTATTGAAGAAATCATCGAGATCGGAACTTGGAATCGACGAATCAGCACTTGAATTTCATGCTGAGACCATGCTTACCGCGAACGCAACCAGGTTTCAAGTGGGAATACGGAGACGTCTTTGAGGTAAAGACCTTCGCGATTGCTCTCTTCCCCAATTTTCTCATCCTCTGTCTCCCCAGCTTCTTACATACGCTCCGCGGCACCAGCTCCTCGTCTAGATCATAGGAATCGTCGTATTCACTATCATCAGCACCGCGATCTTCGTCCCCGTCATCATAACANATAAGCTAATTAACCACCACCAAACAAAAACCTTCTTAGTCACTGGCTCACTGCTAAAGTTTAGATATATTTCTCAAATTCTATGATTGATCTATTTAACACCAGCTTCTCCATTTGCATCAAGACATTAACTAAAGATGCTAACTCAAGATCCATAACCAGATTAATATCGCAATAACCTGTTACTGATCAGCTACGGACAATTTCGTGACCTCTGATAAAAGATGATGTTCATGTACAATGAAAATAATCAGAGAAATCAGATTTACTTAGAACCAAAGGATAAAACAATTGAACTACCATTTACATATCAATAAACCCAGAAACTGAGAAATTCTAAAAGCGGACGCAGACTAAAATCAGCCATGACTACGGATGGTTCTTGATTATTGAAGAAATCATCGAGATCGGAACTTGGAATCGACGAATCAGCACTTGAATTTCATGCTGAGACCATGCTTACCGCGAACGCAACCAGGTTTCAAGTGGGAATACGGAGACGTCTTTGAGGTAAAGACCTTCGCGATTGCTCTCTTCCCCAATTTTCTCATCCTCTGTCTCCCCAGCTTCTTACATACGCTCCGCGGCACCAGCTCCTCGTCTAGATCATAGGAATCGTCGTATTCACTATCATCAGCACCGCGATCTTCGTCGCCGTCATCATAACACCCATCGCGATTGACACAATCCCCGTACGTAATACCAACAGAATAATGAGTAGTACCTCCACGGAGCAACACCATCCGCCGTTGAGCCCATCCGAGGTCGTTATCATCAACCTCATCGCGAACGGCATCATCCACATCGACATCGCCCTCATCATCGACATGGCCGTTGAGATCCAGATCCGCGGCGAGTTCACCACCGTCAGCCACATGGAGCATCTGAGGCGGCGGGGAAGTGACAGATGGTGAGATAAAGGAAGCGTCGTCCAGAGATATGACGTCATCATCGGAAAGACTATCGGCGGAGAAAGAATCGTCAGAGTACTCGCCGTCTGAGGGGTTAACGACTTCCCAGAGATCAAGATCGATTTCCAGATCGTCTTCATGGTTGAGAATGAGAGGAGACATGGTGATAACCCTAGATCGCTTCGCCATTTTTCGAGTGTTCTGTTTTTTTTTTTTTAATAATTTTAATTTTCAAAGACTGTTTGTTGTTCATCGAAGGAAGTTACCCTTTAATAGAGGCAAATACGGAGAGAACCACCGTGTGCTATCGTGTGGCGATTGGTAATTAAACTGGAGAGGATACGTAATTAAAGCCAATTATTATTTGCCACGTAATATTTCTATTGCCATGTCAGCGTGTTTTCAGAGTTGGCCCAGTAAAAGTAATAAATAATAGAACTGTAAATCGATCGCATCCACTAATGACGAAGATATACCCTTTCTGTTTCAACAAAAAACTAATATCTTATTTTTTATTTTATTTTTATATAATTTGATAAACATATAAATTTTTATCTCAACACATTTCTCATTATCTTATTTTAAAAGAATAAAATATCAAATATTTAAACAAAGAAAAGTAATTTTAATTACTTGGTAAAATTACAAAATTATCAATTTTTAATAAGGGATGATAAAATATTAAAATAACAAACTCATGATATATATTTTTTTTTAACAACTGAATCTTATTATTAATTTGAAACCGAGTAATCACAATGAAACCGAAGATAAGTTTTTTTTGCTTAACAATATTGTTGGTGAGGGAGAGGAGTCGAACTCTTGTCCTTGCTAAAATATCCGCCACTTTGCTAAAAGAAAAAAGAAAAAACTTGATACTATTTTTAAGGTTGACAAAAAAAAAACTCATGATACTGTTTCAGTGCAATAACCGTAGAAGTAATGGTTTCAACTTTCAAATTTACAAATGTGATCAAAATACTGGTAATTCTTTTGAACCCAATACCAACAAAATATATCACAATCATCATCATATTAATATTTATTTGGTGCTTAAATTAAATATCGATATCACTGGTTCTTTTTGTTTTCTAGTTTTGTATTTTCCGGCCTTTTCTAGTTTATGATATCGTAAGAAAGAGGGCCCGTTTCTTCCTCCACTCATTATTTTCATGCCCACAAGTTTTTTCCCCAAAATTTTGTTTTCTCTTTTTTTTTTTTTTTTTTTTTTTTCCCTTAATCCATGAGGAGAAGAATTTTAGAAAGAAATGCAGAAGACTGATATGGTTTTTATTATCATGGCGAAACGGTGGTGGTGGTGTTGGAAAATGTTAACTTGACAGGACGTTGTACGTTAACTTATTGCTCTGTTACACGTGGCCTGTCAGATTTATGAGTTTAAGGCGGTGATGAGATTGTGTTACGGTCTGTGACGTTAGCTGAATCTCTCCACAGATTAATACATGACTTTTGGGAAAACTATGGTGGGCCCAGCTAATGTTTGATACTTGGACGTTGAAGAAGGGCAGCAGCTTTTACAAGTTTTTTTCTAGTCAAGCACTACTAAGTTAATTTTTTTTTGTCAAGAAGTAGTTAAGCACTATTTCAAGGGTTACATTTTCGAAGTGATAAAATAAGAGTTGTAAAAGAAGATGTGGAAAAAATAAATAAAAGATCGTTGTCGTCGATCTGTAGCTCGATTAGTCTTAGATTTGTTCTAGGATTGTGTTTTTGGTTGAGTTTATTGGAATTTTTTGTTGTTGTTGGAGTAAATTTTAATTGAATTATATTTGATTTGATATGGTTTTTAGTTTATTAGGGGTTTTTTTTTTGCTATAGGAATTTATTAGGTTTCATTTTCGTTTTCTAGAAGAAAAAGCAACAATTACTAAAATCTCATAGTCTAATACTCTTTGTATTTGTACTCTCACTAATTATTAGAGAATTGTTTCTTCTTTTCGGTTGATTAGGTTTAGGGTCAATTTAATTAATAACTAAAAAGAAAAAAATTAACAAAGTAACCAAATGGCTAGAGAGAGATAAGGAGAGATAGAGAGAGAGAGAAAAAGAGGGATTTTTAGTTAGTTTATAGAGTTTGTTAACTTTGTTTCATGATTATTGAGCAAATTTTCTTTTAGGTTTATTTCGTTTTCTGGAAGAAAAAAAACAAAGTGAAAAAACACAAACAATAGTCACTAAAATCTTATAGTCTTGATACTCTCTGTGTTATATTATATCTATTAGATAATTGTTCTTTTTTTCTTGTCAACATCTAAAAGATAATTGTAAAAGGGTCAATACTGAATTCTTTTGTTTAAACATCTACGCGATATTAAGGGGAAAAAAATTAACATTTACTCAACCAAAAAGATAATCTAACAGTGTCACTGTATAGTCACCTTCTCACTTGTTTGTTCTTATTATATACCATATAGTTTGTTGCCAACTTGCACCTTATTATAAGTGGTTAAATTGTTGTAATCGGCCCGGTACGATGTTGCTTGATCAGTCATAGATCAAGCCGTGTCTCGTGATGTTTGGTTAATTAAGTCAACCAACCGAATTATGGCAAAGATGCATTTTTGATAATAGTTGAACTTGCTTTTGAATAATTAGTTTTCATGCCATATAATATTGAAACATTTTAATGAATCAAAAATTTGTGAACCGAAGAAACTTAATAGAATCAACCAAATCGATTTTTTTCTTCTGTAATGAAATGTTATACCAAACTGAATAGAAACCCGATTTAGTTCAAAAGTAATTTAACCAAATTAAGTCAACCAATAATCTCTACAGACACATATGTTAAATCGCTTTCTAATTATGATTATTCATTAGTTTGATATGAAATGGAAACTATTAGGGGATCTCCTAATAGATCCCGAGATCTCCTAATAGAAACAATATCGAAACCAAAAATCCAACAGAATGTAAGACATGAAAAAGACAAAAAAAATCCAACTCACTACAATTGAAAAATCTCCTCACCAAACCAAAGTGGCTTAAACTAGTTCATCTAAATTGTCGTAATCCAAATAACCCGAAATCATGAAGCAAACAAAGACGATTTTTAATCCCCCCTCGAATTCTAAATCCCAGTTGGTCTCTCTGTAGTAGAAATGTGTGTGTAGGAATAAATAGGGGTTGGAGGTGTGAAAAGAAACAATTAGGGGGCCAAAACTGTATTTTTAATACGATACGGGGACCGTTTAAGTCAATTTGAGAATATGTCGTTGGAATATTTCAGCGATCGAGAGACTAGTTCTAGTTGGTTGGGTTCGATGTAGACAAATCGGTAGAAGAAGGAAGCATTCAAGTTTCCAACAACTTCACCGCTCATCCGCACGGCTTCTTCAAATCAAGTTGGTTGGGTAACCCCTTCATTAACTAATCCTCCGCCGAATCGGATCACCGTCTCAGGTTCCTCCTCTTTAACTTGGCAATCTGAATCTTCCATAACCATTGTTCCCTTTCGCTTGTGATTCTGATTTCTCAATCTGCTGCTGCTGGAGGTTTTCTTACTAGTTTTGTGTGATTCTCAGAAATTTCGTCAGTTTCGTCGTCGCCTTCATTTT